>CALSCE010009465.1:5957011-6012854 GCA_943593645.1 Bovichtus variegatus | reverse complement strand
TCAAAGTCTTCCTGCGAGAGAGAGGAAGCTGCTGTTATTCTACATGACCGGTGTGCTTGTTTATATCCTGAAGTGCAACTTTACAGTGTTGCATCATCCAATCAGACTTCTTCCAATTAAAAAAAAAACCTGCCAGGAAGTTACAGGGTGTGGTAAGAATAATGGGGACACTCGTATCATTTTTTGTGTAGTAAAAAGTAGAATTTGTGAATTTTAAAATAGTTTTCAGAATGTCAAAGAATTTTTGGATTTTACTATCATACAGTCTCGACTAAAGTGAAACATAAGCTTCATGGTGAGCCCTGTCAGACAGTATGTTCGGTCATACTGTGATGAAAGCCAGATCAGTGGCTCACAGAGCATAATTCAGTTACTTGGTTCCAGCTAATGGCTCCCAAAACAAATGAAAACATGTTAACTCATCTCTTATCTGCATAATTCACTATCTATCTATCTATCTATCTATCTATCTATCTATCTATATATATATATATTTAATGTGTTTGTAGCTGTACATTTGCCAAAACATGTTGTATAGGCTGAATATTAACTTAACAGTATTTTGTGTAAACATGTATGTGAAGGCTGTATATTATTGCACCAGACAGAACACCAATCACAGCAATAACACAGATCAAATGATGCAGTAACTCATTTTAATTTATCAAATGTTACGATTAGTGCCACCTTTAGCAGCTTACAGCGTTTTCCATACAAAATGAGAATACACAGGCATTTTTAGTAATTATCAAAATGTTTCAAAAAAAAAAAAAAAAAAAACAATAATTGGCTTGTTAAAGTAAAAGCATTTTGTTACATTCTATTTAGACGATCTAGAAATGTTGTGTGGAATTATCTGGTAACTACATTTATAGACCTTGCGGTCCTATAGGCCTATATTCACCATAGTTAGTTGGCAATTACCCAAAGCCAGCACAATTAAATTACCACAAGGTGCTACCAGGGGAGAGATATAGAGCAAGCCTTGTAAAAAGATCCAGGAGTTTGCTGCAAACATAAAAACATTTAAAAAAAACAAACAACCACATTTTTGTAAACATACCAAATTGCAATGAAACACAACTGTAAAAATCAGCTGCACCTACAGTGTAACATCACCGACAGGCTACATGGGAACCAATATGCTTTTGTAAGTCAGACACTGTTTCCAGGTGCACAGAGAGGGTTAATTTAACCACCAGTAAATGTGCAGTAGGATGTCATTATCTCTCATAATTGACTGCACCTTTTTATATCAGTCTGCAGACGGTGGCCAAAGTAACCGTCTACAGTCAACAGTGCAAATGTTAGTCAATACAAACACCGATCAGTAACCACAAGTTTGGATGGCAAAGGTGAATAACTACAATAAAAAACAAAGTGGCAAAATTTAACATTGACTTATGCAAGAGAACAGAAGTTATCATCGATCAAAAAAGGTGTCAAACATGAGTAGCTGTGTTTTCCTTATTAAACACTACTTCTCCAACCAGAAAGTTTGACGGTCAAGGCTTCAAAGAAAAGCAGCACAATGTGAAGGGTCATGGCTACAGTACGATATACGCATTGATCATTTGTTTTACTAACTGATGAAGGGCAGTGTGATAAAAAAAAAAAAAAGAAAGAAATTATTTACACCTTAAAGCCAAACCCATATATTGCAATGAATTATGTTAAGCATACAGCATTTCCAGGCATCCTGTATGAGCTGGTTGTCACTGTGAGGCACCCCATCTGTCTGTTGACTAGCTTCATCAAACAAATCACACACCTAATTAGCCAAGCCTATTGTCAGTGACACAAAGACGACCACTGTGGTACATCTTTCTCTGCAATGTCTGCCTGTGACGGATTGAGTGGTGTAAGCCCTTTATTTACGCCCCAAGCAACTACTGGGTTTAGAGCAGTAACACAGAAGCATCAGTCAGAGGTTGAAACCTTAAACCCTTTGCCTCTCCAGTGTTTACATCCTCAGCGACAAGGCTTTGAAGTGCTGATCAGCCTGGTGTTTACTTTGGTCTAGGGTCGACTCTCAGCAGTGAGACCTCATCGGCTTGCATCCATCACTACAAGGGCACTGTAGTCAGTTTTTGAAGGCCCCGTAGCGGCTGGCTTTACTAATGAAGTTCTTGAGCAGGTCGTGGTCCATGTCTGCAAAGGCCTGGGTCTGCGTGACAGCTGTTAGGTGGTTGACGCAAAACTTGAAGCAGAACTCCTCCAGGTCCTAAAAATGAAGAGGGCTGTCTGGTCAGTGCTGAGGAGTATAACTGACTAGCTACTGAGAAGGGCCCCACCACCATGGTGTTTGACTGTGTGTCAGGGGCTATGAGCTTACCCGCGCCTCATACTTGACAGCGGCAGAGAGCAGAGTGATGGCGTTCTCCTCAGAAATGCCTCTCTTGATTGTTTCCTGGCACAACCTCTTCAGCCTCGTCTCTCGGTAGAACGTGGCCAAGTCTAGCAACCCTGCACACACAAGAAAAACACACAGGTGAGTGTGTTCAGGACTTCTGCACTGACTTTCAGTGTGTCGAAAGGACTGAAGTCGATTTCTGGGCTTACCAATGGCATCCTCTGGTGGCAGGTTAATAGTGTCTGTGTAGAGGTACTCCAGAAAGGCTCGGTACACCAGGTATGAGAACTGGTGAATTTCTATGGTATCCTCATCCGTTTCATTAAGCAGTGCACGGAAATGCTCACATCTGGAGAGGGAAGAAAAGGAGCTGACTACTCCAGTGACATGGTAAAAGATACCTCCCCAGTGAATTAGCATGTGTTAAGCCTATTTATTACAAAAGTGTACTTAACACTACTGCTTTTTTTTGCAAATAATGCTGTAGTGATTCAAAAACAATATTCTTCGTTTGGAGAACTCAAACCAAGATTTGCATTTATTTGTTGTCAAAGTTATGATATCATTGTCAGTAACGTAGTGCAGTTTGCACTCGCAGCAAATTGCATTACCACCAAATAAAAATGAAATTTGCGGGAAAGAAATAATGAGACTTGGGGTTCACTGTGATCGATCACACAACTCAAGCAAGAGCCTGCAAATTAATTTCCATAATGTATGGAAATTAATGAAAACAGTGGCTGCATATAAAGAAGGAACAATATCTTCAAATATCTAAGACACTACATCATCATTTAAAAAACATTCAACAGCAATATGAAGTGTACATGATTAGTAGTTAATGAACTAAAACACTGCTTTGCTCTTTTAAAATGCAAACAGGTACACTGAGAATTTCTTCATTTTTTTATTTATGTTTTTAATCATTAGTGTTCACTATTTGTCTGATTTGATTGTATTGTTTTCTCTCCCAAACCATTTGATCTAAATCTCACCACTATACAATTTCCCCCAAGAGCTCATGGGTGTTTTGTTTTAATATACTGCAATTGTTACTATAACAAAATGTCAAAGTGAAAATTAAATATAGTCATAAATTCCTGTCATCTAACTTAAGATTCACTTTTAATGCCTTAATACCTTTCCTGAGGCAAAGCAGAGGCACATTGCCGACAACCCAACATTCCGTATTTTCTACTTCTGGCCTTCTGCATTATAAATACTGATTACCATTTTCCCTCACTGCTAAAATGCTGCCTCCCTATCATTTCTTCTTGGGACACGGTTGAACAAACAACTGAATCTTCTTTCTTGAAGTGCATCTCAAACGTGTCATTTGCATGTGATCTTGCCAAAGCACAAGTTTTGCTCTGTTGCATATTCGTGTCAGCGTGTGCACAAGGGTTGACGTCGCAGACAGTCTGGCTCCTTCCTACTGACAGTGCAAAAGAGCAAGGGACTGGAATGCAGATACTTTGTGTCCAAGTGTGGTTATAAAAAGAAAAGCAGGAAACAATAGGTCTGTCTTTGCTCCCTCGTGACATTAACAGGAAAGGCGAGGAAACACTGTCTAACAGATGGAGTTTAAATATAGGCAACACAGCATTCAGTAGGTAACATACGTGTGTGTGTGTGTGTGTGTGTGTGTGTGTGTGTGTGTGTGTGTGTGTATATATATATATATATATGTGACTCATGTGACCAAAATGAAAGTCAGTTTGAAGAAGCAGGCTGCTCTGGTGAGGAAGAAAAGAAAATAATCTCTTAAAAACAGTCAAGCAAAGAAGAAAAGCGTGCAGTGGCCCAACATCAGAGAGGAAAACGGGGAGACACGGTTTCAGTTCCTTTATAAAAAGGATGGTCATGTGCGTCACACTTTTTTTGACTTGTTTTCTGTACCTGATTTTCAGCAGGGCTTTGTGAACATGGATACACTTCCCATCAACCAAGAACTTAAGGTCTGAAATCTCTGGGCTGTCAAACTCCTTCTTCAAAGACTGGGCAACAGTCAGGTAGTCATCGCCATCTGGCAAAAATAAAGAAAAGCAAGTTGTTTTTTAAAGAACAATTTAATAACAAAACATTTTCTGTTAAAGGACGCCTGTCTGTGAAACCGGGTAAGTGCTTAATTAAGTCTTGTGTCTTTTTTACAGTCCTGCAACAACTGCCACATTTCACTGTAAAAGTGTATAAAACACCTATATACAGGGCACACAAATACATCATTTTATTAAAATACCTAAAAACAATTTCAATAAAAAGAATGCCTCAACATGTAGTAAAATGGAAATTCAACTGGAGTCACTATTTGTTCCTCTAGCACTTCAGAACAGGTAACAAAATTGCACTTATGAGAGTGCTGCTTGTTAGTTAAACAGATTTTCCAGAGTGATGTCATTAACTTTACAAAAAAGGAGTGTAAACAAGAAATAGTTGAGTTCAAATGTGATCGATCGGTAAACATATGATTGTTTAACAGGAAAGGAAACAGAGTTTCCTGTTTATGTCTTAAGACCACGTCCAGGAATTTGTACCTACTGTATGACACACACATGAAACTGCATGGTATGTTTACCTCTGAAGATGTAACAGGCTAAATGGGACAATCTCATATAATTAACAAAAACAAAATCCTTAATTATTGAAGATGTATTAGAAATAATTGGGCTGTTCTTTAGCTCCACAAATATTCATTTTCCTATAACACGCTCACCTACTGAGAGGAGGTGCCACGTGACTGCTGGTGTGGCGAAGCAAGCAAACACATCGTCTGTGCTGCTGAAATGGGTGAGGTGGGGGCTGGCCACAGCCTGACCTCGACACTGACCCCACATCAGAACCTGCCCGCTCTGGGTCTTGGCAGCTGACGTGTGGCTCGTGTGACAGGCAGCCACCTCCACCATCCTAGTGACAACAACAGAATTCAAACCTTAAAGTACTACTGATGCCTTCTTATGCAGACTGTATGTTGAAATATGTTTAATAAAGAGGCAAAGAGGGCATTCTATCATAGACAAATAGATATCTGAAGTGCACTACTTCTCTCGAGTCAGCAATCAGTCTCCTACTACTCTATGATGTTAAACAATGTATGCCTTTCGAGGCATTTAGCGACTTAATCTCTCAGGATCTTGTCATGCAGCCTTCAGTGACCTGTTGTGGTGGCAGAGAGGTGTCGCTGTTAATTGAGGCCAGGGTAAAAACAAAGTACTAACCTCTCCTTGTCTGTGTTTATTAGCGTGGGGAGAGCTTGGTTACTCTTATTGCCTGTTCCCAACTGCCCATACGAGTTGGCTCCCCAGGCGTAAACCATACCCTCATCTGTAAGTGCCAATGTATGCGCATATCCACAGGCAACCTGTACATGGGAGGAAGAGTGCAATTAAGCTGAACGTTAACTGAAACAAATTATCGACAGATTTATGAGATGTAACTCTCCTAAGGCTCTTACCTGGACGATGTTGACACCTTGGAGAGCAGCGATCCTGCACGGGGTCTGCTGATTTCCATTGTTGCCCAAACCTAACTGTCCATTGCAATTGTAGCCCCAACCGTAGATCTACAAACAGGGGACAAATGCAGACTATGCACACACTACATCAAGGCATCACCCTGGGATACCTGCAGATATTTTAAATATTGTAAAAATCTGACATAAACAGTTTATTTGCATTTTATCAACAAAAAAAATTCCCCATCACTTTCTTTCAGTACATATGCGTATGTTCTGAGATGTCAGCCTTTCCAGAAACGCATTTAATGTAAACTGCGATGGACACTGTCGTACTAGAGGAGAAACCACAGCAACTTTTGGATTCATGGGGACAACCTTTTTATTATTTTTTTCTAAAGAGTGTGTATATTTCTTTAAAAAGAAAAGAAGTAAAAACATAAAATGATGAGCCATGCTTCTAACGTACAAACTGCTTAATTTGTGAACGTCATGTTCAAATGTGGGAAACACATTTGCAGTAGAAATTAAAAAAAGAACTAAGGACTCCTGACTGCCAAACACTTGACCTACTGAGAGCACTGATTCATTGATGTCCGTGCTAAACATCTGCAGATTGATGTGACCCATTACCTCTCCATTGTCCAGTACAGCCATGGAGCAGAGCTGACCACAGGCTATGTTAACAACCACTTTGTTCTGCAGGCAGCTGCTAACCCTGCGTGGTGTCGGCTGGTTGGCAGTAGACCCCGAACCTACTTGGCCTGAGTTGTTGTAACCCCATGCGTATACCTGAACACAGAGGTAAATGTTCAAAGTCAAAATATATAGATGGATTAGATTAGCAGAGAGAAACTCACTTGAGGACACAACTGATGATAGGTTACCTCTCCATCAGTTGTGAGGGCAATAGTGTGGTGGGAGCCACAGGCCACCTCTGTCACTCTCTTGCTAAGAAGGTTGGTGGAAACCAGGGCAGGGGTCAGTCCGTGGTTGGTGGTCCCATTGCCCAGCTGGCTGTAGCCATTATGGCCCCAAGCAAACACCTCTCCGTCTGCGTAGCAGCAGGCAGACTTTCATTTATATTGTTTTAGTGGTTAATATCTTATTAATAGCTAAGAAGAAGTTGACTTCACATGATTTAAAGCAGAGTTAAGGCAACTGGGTAAAAGGCTAAATCTGTGATCTAAAATGTGAAAAAAACTGGTTATCAATCTGAAATATTTTACAGGTTTTTTTTTTAATACAAGAGCTGACAATTGACAACAAGTAAATCAATGTTTTATTTAATGTTTCCTGATGCTGTAAAAGTATTGTTTATATCACTTACTGGAACAAAACACATTATATTTAGAAATCTGATTGGTTGGCTAACAAAATGCATCTTTTTCATCTGTTACAATTACATTATCTACATGACTAATTTATATAGTCAATTGTCTACAGTTTGATACAACAGTGTGCGACTAGTTTAGGCACAAATAACAAGTAGGCCACGTTTGTACCAAAACATACCGAATTATTTTTTTTTATATTTCCCTCAGGGACAAATAAAAGTCTGCTGGACTGGATTACCTGCAGTTGCGATAACCACATGCGGCCCTGTTCCATAGCTTAGGGACTCAATCTTCTTTCCACACAAGACATCAATCCGGCGCGGCTCAATAGTGCTTTGAAGGTCTCCGAGCCCTAAACAGCCGCTGCAGTTGGTGCCCAGAGCAAAGACCTGCAAAGACCAAAAATCACTGATGATATGGTACTGATATTAATAAATGAAATAAATAAATGTTGTTTACTGATAAATACGGACATCCCAGTTAACACAATATATGTTGTGAGACGACATACTGGGAGGAGACTAAATAATATAAACACTTAGTGAGTAGGATTTTAAGGATTTTGGTCAAAGTGTGCCAATATGAAATGTTTAAATCTTTTTTTTCAAAGTTAAATCCTCCAATATACAACTGTCCTGCAACCTGATATTTTCATTATTGCTAATCTGTCTATTATTTTTTTGATGAATTGTCTATAAAGTCTCTAAAATGTCAGAAAGTTCCCAGTGCAGAGATTTTGACAGTCAATTTTGTGTCAACTGACTAAATAATGAATGGACTAATCATTTCAGCGCTATTCGCACGCAGATAAAACTCCACCTGCAACCGAAATGTAATCTTTTGTGAGATTTCGTTTTAGGAAATACTTCAGCGTCTATTTTGCCCAAGAATGTTTGTGAGCTATATGAAATAATATCAACTAAAGTAATAA
Source organism: Bovichtus variegatus (assembly GCA_943593645.1). Taxonomy (NCBI): domain Eukaryota; kingdom Metazoa; phylum Chordata; class Actinopteri; order Perciformes; family Bovichtidae; genus Bovichtus; species Bovichtus variegatus. The sequence goes on along the minus strand of CALSCE010009465.1, from coordinate 6,004,782 downwards.
TTGTGCATGCAGGCAAGGCACAAAGTAATCCACCACAATACATATTTTTTATAATTCCACTTTTTTTGACTGCTCCGAAACATAAACTGTTGGGCCACAGAAACAAACAAATGAGCAAGGGTGGCAAGATGAGGCATGCCCTACACCTTTCCACAGGATAAAACGGAGCTTGCTCAGGTATAAGCCTGTATGGCTAAAGATAGCCTCATTCCACCTGCTTATCCCTATAACTGGAACTGCAACCTGTGTCAAGCACTGAGTGAGAAGTCTGCAACATTTTTCTATTCACTTCTAAAAAGACAATATTCAAGACCTATATTATGAAAGGAGAGTAAGTCTATCAGGTCTTGCAACAATAATCTTCTTGTAAACAAGAGGATTAAAGCACCCTTGCTTAAAGCTAAAGTGTTACCTCATCATTAACTGTGACATAGAGGGCTTCATTTGCAGCACTGCCAAAGACACAAGCCTGCCGAATAAGCCGTAGTTCCTCAGGAGGAAGGAGCGCAAACACTGGCCACTTCCCCACGTCCAGCATGCTACTCAGCTGTAAAATTAGAAGAAAAACACAGATCAACAAATGTGAATACCAGTCATCCAGAGATTTTGTTTAAAATATACAGTGTACAAAAGCAGGAAATGTGGGAATATAAGAATCAAAAACTTCTTTCACTTAACATGTGCATGTTCCTGTACCTAAGCATTGTATTTTAGGTAATCTTTAAAAGAAAGAATAGATTCATAGAGTAAAGTAAAATACTGAGTCACAGTCAAGCAGGAATATGGTGCAGTTGTCATGTTAAAGCCATTCCTGCTCTGGTCAATACATTCTTGATTGCATACAAATAAATATTGCTGTTGTTGTTTATATAGAACAGTTATCAAATCGGACCAAAAGAAGGTCAAACTAGACTGTTAAATTAATATGTCAAAAGGAAAATACTGTAAACTGGACATTGAGTATTGTTCAGTCTGTAGCAACCAATACATATAGTAAAAACTGAGAGGAAAAATGATCTTCAAGGTTTTCCATGTCTCAAAAGTGCTAAGCTCAGACAGCAAGTGGGCACTGAGTCCAGCATTGTAGACAGATTAAAACATGTATGCGTGTTGACTGAGGTAAACCCATTAACAGTGTATTTGCTGATGCAAAGAGTGAAGTCCAGGTGATATAACCTAGACATCTTTCTTTGCTCTACAATAACTAAAGCCTGATATAATATTTCCAGTACAATAGAAACAAAACCAGGGTAGCACAACTAGGCCACATAAATAAATTAGCAATGAGTTGCCTGGGCCTCTGTATTTAATGAAGCTTATTTATTATTTTGACTCAGTTTTTTCCAAGATCAATATATGCTTATAAAACCTCTTTGTCTCCCTGTGTAAAGCTGGCCTTCCTCCTAACTCATATTAGACTAGATAAAAAAGTCATAGAAAGAGAATAACGTATATATGTAATATGATTAATAATTGCCATAAATAATTGACATAACACTCGACTCTATATCATAATAAACAAACGTCAAAGTGTTTTCAAATGACCATTGCCATATCTGTCAAAACTACAGTTATTGTCTTTCAGTGAGCAGTAACATAAAGCTTCAATTAGCATGAATCCAGACCTCATGAACACACCCATCCCCAACTAGTAGTACACATCGCCTTTATCATATGCCCAACACATCAAATGCCAAAGAGGATACACATATACAACGTAAACGAAACGGGGCATGATGTGTAGTAAGCCTGGGTTTACAAACTAGCCATACAAACGTTGCTAATTTAGCATCTACCATTAACAATAGCCTGCCCATCAAACGAAACTATCCACAACAAGACTATTAACCTAATTAGCGTAAGGAGAGTCGCTGGGAGCCGCTGACGGTTCAAACTGTTGACGTTACCTTGATGTTGTCCTAGCTAATGTTTCGTCCGCGGTGTCGTTTTCTAATCACTGAACACTGAAACAACAAAAAGTTGTCAGCCAACATATTGGCGAATCAAGTTGCTGGTGGACTCATCTCTGTAGCCTGGTATGGGTCTGGCTTCACTTCAGTTGCTGTGTGTAGTTGCACCTTGGTATAGTTAGCTTTGCTCGCTAAACCACCGACTGAAAAGAACACGCCACCACTTCCTGTAGTCAGATGGTGCGTTCACTGAAAGTCGGAGCTGGGGCTCTCTGGTGTCTGTTATTGGCAAAAATGATCATTATCATTAGCTAAGTGTAAGTAATATACTTTACATTGTGTTTTATTAAGCAGCTATCTACCTAAAAAAAGTGCTTGACAAATATATTGTTTTAATTAAAACGTGTGCTGTTTTTGTAAAAATGTATTAGTTTGTCAATAAACAAAAAATCAACAAAAACAAATAAATAAAGTGATTTTATATCAGATTCCAACAACCATTCCTTCTTGTTTTTGTAAATTTTCTTTAAAAAATATAGATTTTTCAAAAGTCATGTGTGGTGTCTGTTTTCGGGTTGTACCTGTGTGTTGGAAATGTTGTTCTCAACAGATTAATCTTGTTTCACCCTAATTTCTCACAGAATAGGGGTAGAAAGGTATGTGTTCTTCACTCAGACTCACAGTCTTAATAGGTGAATGCAGACAAGGCCAAAATGGCTAAGAGGCTCTTTAATCAGAACAATGTATTTACTTGGTTAAAACCAAACATGATAAAAAAATGACCGCTCCATGCAGCTCCAAAACTCATTCATAGTAAACAACTATTTGTGGATTAAAAATAGGGCAAAAAGTGTAACGTTTAAACTGAGGGTGGTGCCAGCAAAGTCCTGTTGTAAATCAAAAAGGGTTTATTCCCTTTGTTGTGGCCTTTTTGGGACACATCAATCTGAGCTCTTTTGTCACACAGACTCGACCTTCATCAGTCTGAGCTGTACTCAGGCCAAGTTGTGCTCAGAATGAAATGCTAATGTTCATTTGCACGTAATGTGCATACAGTTAGCATGTTGGATGTTAATATGCGAGTAGCAGCATGTCAACATGAATATATTTACATTTAGTATGTAACATTAATATGTTAAAGTAAAATGTTAATTGTATTACATAACCCACGTCCATCACCCGGATCTCACTTCCATTTCTCTGATACACGTTTATCACGAAAGAAATCATTTAAATAAATCCTTCAAAATATAGATTTTCAGTAACTCTGTGGCTGCGAAGGACTAAGCGAAGAAATGTTTGAGAAGCACCTTCTCTCTCCTTTCTGACTTGCACCGTCATCAGCATCTTGTCTTGAATACTGTGTTAAAATGTGGAATGCTCTTAGTGGGGATTTAAAATCCCAATTTATAAGCAAGAAGGTGTTTAACAACATAAATATGCAGGATTTAGCAGAATATGGAATCTTTTTTGTAATGTCACTGATAAGATATTGGAATGTTCAGATCAGATGACAGTCAAATTTCTCAACCTTGTGTTGGTGTTTGGCCAGTATCCACTGTTATTCACATTAACAGAAAATACAGTATAGAGATATTTATGTTTATTGTTGAACATTCTTCTTTACAATAGGTACACACGAAACTATAGAAACACATTACAAAACAACATAACAAACAATACAGGAACACAAACCTGTTTTATTACTTAGAACTGAAATGTAAAACTGACAAATACGTTTAAACTGTAAATTAAAGTGTCCGGAATGTAATAAATAGCAACCAGCAGGTGGAGCCATGGATAGTATTGTGCATGTCACTGCATGACACATTGCACTTGTTTTGACAAAGCTTTACCGACCCTTATTAAACATGCTCATATTTTATATGAAGATACATTCATATGTATTGTGTCTTGAAAAAAACGGTGAGGTTTTATTTCCAATACATACATTTCCATGTGTACCTTTTGGTGGATAAACAGTAGCTTGGTATATTAAAGACTTATTAGAAGTTTCTTGGGTAAAATAAAGCATGTTATTGAAATATGGCATTTAAATGCCACCAATTTGAATGCAGTCGTTTTGGCTGTAACAAAGGCTGTGGTTTAACACGTTCTGTAAGTCTAAGTTAGAGTTTGAGTGCTTCACACAACCAGATATGCTGTAGTGAGTTTGCTTAAAATTAGGTACTGTAATGTGATACTGGATTGTGATTGATGTATTGTTTGTGATGTTACCTGTCAAACCTCAGTATCAAGTCCCTGGGACTTTGTGGTAATCAGGAGGAAGAGCCTCCTGATTATGTGCAACCACCATTTCTACCTTTCCTTGTATAATATCAGTCATATATGGCATTAGAATGTTATATAAGATATATAATTGGAATGTGAAAATGTAGTGGGAGTGATATGGGAATATTTTTTTTATAAAAAAATGCACTGTTGACAATATATTTTTAATGTATTTATTTCCATTTTACTTATTGGTACCTATAGTATAGTATTATAGTAATTATTATATTTTCCGTACAGGAAACATGGTAAAAATGAAGAATGAACAGTACCAATAGTAGCCTTTAAATGCGACATGATGCTGTTAAGGTGGACCGGAAATGTCCATTAAGTAGCTGGCCGAGGTTCAGTGTTGTGTGGAGACCCCTGCTGCATGGCAGGGCAGGACTCAAGCTGATATGATCACATACACGTCAATCAAAGCTGTTTCTCTCGTTTTGTTTCACCACAATAAACCAATACACACGTTTCTCTGCGACTGACTTGGTGAACGAACCGATGACAAACACGTCAACCTTAAGGTCCTCCTTAAAATCATGAAAATATAGGTAGACAGATGAAGTTAATTATAACTCTGCGGAGGAATGACCACAACCACGATAGAAGCAAAATGGAAACAAATCCAGTATTATAAATATTTAGCTTCGCTATCCTGGTATTTGGGATTCGTCATGATTTGCAGTAACACGCATGCGCACAGAGCCCTGTGAGCGATGGCGAAATTCCTGACTTTTAAGCGAGGTGCAGGGTTGGATGGAAAGTTATCTCGATAAAACTGGCAATCAGGCTAACATTATCGATACTTAGCATCGTCACTGTCGCTCGCTAGTCACGCCGATCTGTTTTAGGCGTAGTCAATACGCGCGATCGTCGTTCATATTAAGAGAAAAGCACATCCTTATCTTGCTAACTATTAGCTAGGTAGCATTAGGTAGCCAACACTAGCATGTCACATTTTGCCTGGTCTTGTGTTTATCTAGGTAGCTAGGTAGGTATCCGGCTCAGGTGTTGCAGAAAGTAGCTGATCATCGGTGGTCGCTGACGTTAAACATTTCGGGAAGATCTGCATAGAAATCATCACTGTGCATCGGCGTGTCAGTCAAGACTGCTGCTGCTGTGCCGACTGACTGAGTGAGTAACGTTAGCTGGTTATAACCTGTTTATTTAGCTGACAGACAGTCTGTGGTGCATTGACTGTATCTCCTCAGTAAACTCGAAGTAAACTCTAAGGTTGTGATTTAGCTGACTTTTAAGTTACCGTTAGATAACGAGCAGCTATGACACAACGCTAAGCACACGCACACACACACACACACACACACACACACCTGTAGCTAGAGTTAACACTTGTCTTGGCTGCAACAAGCTAACCTAGTTAACCTGGCTATGGCGAATAAGGAACATTAGCTGCGAACATTGACTTTAGTAGTTCTAGTGTGACATGTTACATACAGCAGAGTCCATGTGTGTAGTTGATAGATCTGCTAAGTAAGGCAGAAGTGGTGTGTAAGGCTAAGGAAATACATGCACTAAATGCATAAGCAGCTGTTACACCGTGTGAAGCTGTCTGGCATAGGAAAACATTTCCCCAGGTGTTCCTGCTAAACCGCCACATTACAGTATTTGCTCAATCCTGGATACATTTTAGACGTTATTAGAAACCGATTATCAATATTTCTAATGCATGTGAAGCCTTGTTCCCCCCCCCCTCATCATTATCATGATGTTGTCAATGCCTTTGTCAAATACTTAACCATTAATGAAGAATAAGATATAATGTCCTATTATTCTACTCATTCAGGGTGTTTTCCCCATCTCACCAAACAGTAACTGAAAGACAGCTGTTCGTGTCCAACTTGAATGCTCTCTTAGTCACAGTCAAATATGATCGTCAGTCAACAACAGATGTTACCACAATATCGAGATCGAAGTAATGTCTATTGTGCTGCAAGAAGAAAGCCTTTGCACAGGCTTTAGTGTAATGCAACCAGCGTTTAACGACGTGTTGGCTGGTGTTTTTCCGTAGGTTTTTAATAGGATGCTGTGGTGATTACTGATTATTAATTAGAAACTTTTATAGCCTTATCTTTTCCGAGAAAAGCCATAGAAGCAAAGAGGGGAAAGTACACACATTACATGTTTTATATTTTAGCGCAGTAATGGTGGCACTCATGCAGTCTTCACAGGGAAGTCCAAGTACCTAATAACTGGAGTAAAGAAAACATTTAATGTAATCCATCCACCCTAATGAAATTATGTTATTTTCAGAATAATTATCTCTCAAATCTTAATTTCTCGTGTGAGAATAGACTGCCATTTGGGGCTTCATCAAGTGTGTGGAATATGGATGGTCAGGGGCAAATGTAAAGAAGAGAAGCGCTCGTGATCAGCTAGCTGTTATGAGTGTTCTTGTCTATTATTTTAGACTTAGACTTTACACATGAATTTACTTGAAATTGTCTTGTGTTATAGATTAATATGCCAAGCGATTGCTGTGATTGACTTGGAGGCCTAGAAACTACAAAAGGCGTCTACCAGTAATACTAGGCTAATCACATGTCTGTCCTCTAGTGTAGCAATAGTTCCTCCAAACCCAGTTCACTGACCATCACACTGTAAACTGACTTTGTTGTTTAAGCTTAAGGAGGGGAGGAGCTAAAGCTATAACAGATAAGCCAGATCACTGGGAGGTTCAGGAGCGCATGCGCTTGATTGTAATTTGGTTCAAGGACACATGTTACATTTCCCTCATGGTGTTCTGTGTTTTTTTTTGACAGAGCAACATTTTGTTTACCATGTTATCTTTTCATGTATTATTTTTTTCACAAGTGTTCAGTCCTCAGTGTGGCCCTTTTTTTACTCTTTTTAATTGCAGCCTTTTAAAAGTAACTGTATATTCCCTATATTGCTTGAATTTAGTAAACATTATATGCCTCCATGGTCAGCTTTTGGATATTTGTGTGTGTTTGTCATGTGAAGAATGTGAGCACTGAGCACATATTGGACAGCAGTTTGTATTTGCTATGCGGCCTAAGGAACTGTTAACAATTCTTTTCTATTCAAGGCGTTAGCCTTTTTCCATATACAACAATTAGCTAATTACTAATTTCCTACTGTCTTTTCATATGCACCCTCCCCTGAAATTATTGTTAAACATTATATTGTTATGCTCAGTAAATTGATGATACCTGACAGATGCCTGACCGACATTGTGTACAATACACAATGCCACCTGATGCCTGGTTTGTCTTTTCCTCTTACATTGTGACATGATGGAAACGTTTGTTGTGGTTTTGAAAAAGATATTTTTCTTTTTTTTCCCCATCTACTCCTTTTTCCCCCCCTATCCACTCCTCGGTCTGTGATCAGGCCGGTTTAGTTTGGGTGGAACAGCTGGTCTAACCTGGCCGCTCATTGATGGCATCAGAAAATATCTTACTCACCCACGATTCAGCATGTCACAACCTCTTCACTGGAAACAGGTGTGCATTTAGAGGTTATTTGCCTCATGCCTGATATCTTGTATTCTAGAAAAAGCTAAATTTCAAATCACCAAGTATAGACCTTAATATCATCATCCAATTGGGGGAAAAAAAATCCACCAGCAATGGTGGACAGCAGATGTGTGTCCTATTGCCCAGCAATCTTATCAAATAATATTTTCAACGTCTTTTTATATTCAGTATTCAATCACTCTTATTGTCATATTGTTTGAAATATAAACAATTGCAACATCTCCAGAAATTGATAAAGATATTTTGTAGAGATCTATATGATCCATCCATCCTTCATTTTATAACAATATAAGAATATTTCAAATTTTTGCTCCGTTATTGAATATACCTGCAAAACTTAATTTTTTTTATTTTCACGGTATTCAGAGTGAACATAGTTAGTCATAATTTCAACATGCATATATGGTTACACAATTCTTGTCTACTTCATAATAAAAGCAGTCACATTGTACACGTATAGGTGATGATGTGCTCATACTGTATACTAGGAGAGGGGAGAGGGAAGCAGCATCCTGTAGACATTCTGGATGAATGTAGTTCTCAGCACAGGTCTAATCACTGGCTGGAGGACTCGAGACGAGGACACCACAAAGCTCTGTGGTCTACTTTGTGCATTTCTATTGACCACCATGTCTTTGTTGCAGGAGTACCTCTTCAGTGGTGTGAATGAGGGAGACATGGCAGACCACACCCCACCTCTGGAGTCCGGCCAGCTTCTCAGCCCTGAACTCCCAATTCTGGCCTCACCACCACCCCCAGCCATGGTCAATGGGGATGGCCCCCAGCAGGTACACTCAGACCCCTCTGCCCTCATGTTTCTCTGCTAATAGTCACAGTTGCTGCATCACGTCTGTTATACCCAAATTGACTTTTAGTAATCTTGCCTTGTAATTACAGTTGAAGGGATTCATTAAAAGTGGGCCCTCTGGCTTATTTATTCCGTTGTTAGCCTTAAAGTCCTTAGTTGTTGTGTGTTTGTGTCCATTGAGCAGAGCCTACGATATGGAAATCGAAGCCATTATAGCTTGACTTTTTATTTATTATTTTTTTTCTGAAAAATTTGCCATTAATATTGATGCCTTAAAAGCACTACAAAATGTACTTCATGGACTTAATCAGTGAAATGGAGAAATTTTAGAAGGTGCACTTAAAGCACTTGAGCACTTACTTAAGTAGTAACACTAGAGGCAGTGAGATAGTGTATGATTTGACCAGCACAGCAGGGAAACACTAATGTGGTATTTGGCCTGATTTGTAGTCTAAAAGAGGCTGGAGCAAGGTGCGTGTGTGTGCGTGTGTGTGCGTGTGTGTGTTGGGCAATAATAAATCAAAAGGTGTTTTGAAGGGTTTTTTAAAGTTGGTTAATATAATGAGTGTAGAAAAATGAGATTACACAGTGTGAATTTGTTTAATTTAGTTAAACAAATTTTATTTTATATTTATTTCTTGCAACTTACAACAACTTTCACTCAATTGTGTTGTTATAAACTCAATTCGATTTAGCTTTGTAATTGTTTTAACTGTTTTCTGAAACATTTAAATGAACAGCATACAGTATGTACCTCTTGTGAAACCTAATGCGTGTGGTGGCTTCTTTCAGATCTTTAACAAAATATGCACACATGGCACTTACTCAGATAAGTATTGAAACAACCCAAACAAATTTTCTGTCCTCACTCAGCAATATTTCTCATGGAACATATTTCATAGGCAACAGGTGCTTGTTAGTCAGGAATCGCATCTCTCGGTTGTGACATGAGCCTTTGCTTTATGGGCACAAGATATGGGGCGATCTCCCCCCATCATCTGTCGTCAGTGTCGGAGTGAGACTGAGTGGCCCTGACAAGCATGGGTGATTTCCCTGTCATTTTGATGGTCATCAATTCAATTTGCTTAAGTTTCTGTGACTTCCTGGGGGATGGCATGAAACCCACAGTGATATGTTTTCCATCATTTCCTCAGTCTTATGCAGTTTGTCGAGATAAGACTTGCTAATATTAGCGCTGCCCTATAAACATGCCTTTCCATCCGTCTTGTCATTTTCCACAGTGGAAAATCCCTTGGCTGAATCAGGCTTTGTTCACGTAGAGATCAAATTTTGCTGGTTGTGTCGTGCCGTGTGGGCGGCGTTCTCATGGAATTCAGTTACCCTACCACCTCCCACAAAGGTTACCTGATTACCTGTACTCCTCCCCTGTCAGTGTTTACAGAGCTTCTATTAGAGCTAAAGGAATAAAATGCTGCTGTTCCTCTCTAGCTTGCATCATTACCACCCTGCTGCTCAGACCAATTTGAGACACTGCATGGTCATGATCGCTGAAATGTACTATGAGGAGGAATAACAAGTATCAGATAACACAGCAGTTACCGTGTTTTTCATATGATGTTGTTTTTGCACTAGAGGTATTAGTTAGTGTCCATCCATTCACAGATACATGATGTACAATTAGATGCCAATTCATTGCGATTGAGCTAAGATTGAAACAAATATTATCAATGACCAAAAAAAAAAAAAAAAGTATTACGGACCCATTGTCAAAATAAATGATGCCCACTGCCGCATCAACAATGGCGAACAAAGGGCATTGATGCACAAGGCCAAACCTTTTGGGCAGCACCAATTACGTATGTATTTTTCACTGAACTGCTGCTAGAACCTGATATTATGCACTGCAGTTCCAGGATCATATCATCCATCTGTGGCCATCATTTTCTACAACGTTATATGGGAGCATGTCCTTGCAAAGACAATGGCTTATTACTTCAGTTATTACCTTTGACCGTGAGGAGCTGGGTGTGTGCGTGTGCTAATGTTACCGTGGTTAACTTTCCTCAGATTGACTTCTCCTGCAGGTAATACTATGTTTACCAATATATTTTAGAAGTATTTTATGGTTGTTTCAAGTTTTTACATGGTTCTACTATTTTTTAAATTTTTTTATATTTGAGTCACTGTTTGCAGAATCAGATGACCTTTGTAGCCTACAGCTGGCTGTTCTGCTGTGTACTGTGAAGTCTGTTATTTTCACACGCATACTTCTCGTCATGCATACTGTTTCCACGTCTATCTTCGCAGTGTCTGATTTTGATTGTATGAACCTTTTCATTGCATTAGCCTTTCAGCTATGTTAGTTTACTAATTGAAAATTGACACTAAATACAGTGCTCCCTTTTTATTATGGGAGTTTTCATTACCTCGGGAAAGCGCATCTGGCGATTTGACGTGACTGATGCAAAAAAGATATCCATTTTGCACTATTCGATGTAGGGCTTTTCATTCAAGGACAATTGTTTGAGCGTTGCCGTGAATAAGACCTAGCTAATGTGCGTTGTGTGACTAAGGAGGTGTGTAAATATCATGACAGCTGCAGAGTGAGGAGAAGAAACCACTGGAGGGGTCTGGGCCCTGACAGAACGAGGCAGGACTGTGGTGACAGTGAAGAGGATTCACAGCGATGGCTGACCCCTTAGTTTTTGACCTTTTTAGTTGGAGAAGCTGCAAGGGCACCTCATTCGTTGTTCTGGGTTTCTTTATCCCAGTCTTGGCAGTCTTGGTATTAACGCTCTGTTGGACCAATTATTCTGAGTCAGAGAGGAAGCTGTTGTCTTGGGGTCATTACCTGAGATTATTCTTTTTTAGATATGACTTTGGCTACAGCATGATTCACTGCGTCTATCAATTTAAGCCTCCCTCCCAAGTTTTTCCCTGCTCTTGCCATTTGGTTTGTGGCTAAATTGGTAGCGGATGAATCAGTCTGTTTCTGTCAATGTTTAAGCCCAGCTAATGGCTTATGTACTTAGCTGTTGTCTGCGCTGATGGGTATGTATATTTTTTTTCCATTTTGTTCATTACCCTTTTTCATTAGACCTGTAATGTTTTCATGTTCTTTGTGCTTGTGTTTTTATATTCTTCTGTTTAGATTTTCTTTCGTGCCTGTGTTTGTAACCTGACAGACTGAAAGTGAAGAAAAGACCTTTTCAGAAAAATGTCATGAACTGTTAGAAATGGTTCATTGGCAGTTATTTTCCAATATATTCTCAGAGTATCACTCGCTGTATAACTCCATGCTGTGCAGTTACTGTCAGAAACCCTTTCCGAGGAATCATCCAACATTTTGGGATATACTATATAATATATAATATAAATATATATATTTATGTATATAATATAAATATATATATATATATATATATATATATATATATTTTTTTTTTTTATTTTTTTTTTACAAGATCTGAATATTTGAGGGATAGCTTAGAAAGAACAGTGAATAAAAAAGTAAGTGTTATGCTTTTCTTTGAATTTCCTTTCTATTCTAACGTTATTATTCAAACACAATCATGTCGTTTTTAAATCTTCTATGGCATGAGCTGAGATTTAACAATAAAAAAAAAAACTAAAAAAAACACTGTTTGCTCTGGTTGTGTGAGAAAACACTCAGCATTAAATAGTAACTACACAAATTGAACAGGGAGCACACAGCCGTGAGTGTGTGGCCTCCTTGTGGCTACGTGCCATGCGTGGGCTAATGTTACTGTGGGATAGTGAGACCTCACTCCCGAGTTGACTCAGCCGTCTTTAGTGCTGGCCTTGTATACTATAGCCAGACACAGGAGACAGGGCCTTGGACATGTGCCCGTCACAAGGGCCCGACCAGAGGGCTGGAGATGTTGTGACAAAAACGCAGCCCACTCTGCTTGTCTCCTGGTCAGCCACTGAATCATCTGTGAAGATGGGGGTGAGCCCACTATTTGTCAACTATTGTGAGGAGGTGGGAGGTGCGTGACTCAGCAGTGTTTAGGACACTTTCTTCTAATCCAGTGAGACAAACCTTACCACTTTACTGCACCAATATTCAGAACAGCCCCAAAGTACTGCATATATTAAATCAATCGATACAAATACTGATCTGAGCTCCACTCAATAACCATTCAAGTACTGCATTGATCAAGATGTCAACCTGTATATTTTTTTATATTATAGTACATGGTCTCGTACATATTAAGTAGACAGTCCTTAAACAGATTATTTTTTTGGAGAATGTTTTAAATTGCAATTAAATCGCTATTAAATGTCATAATAGTAGAAATTATACAAAGCGCCTAAATGAATGAGCTGGGATTGTAAAGTGATTTTATTGTACATCTTAGAGTAAGAAATGTTTGAACTGCAATCACATAATTGCTTTTTTTGCACTATAATGAGAAATCTGTATTTATTTCTTATTCCTTAAATTTGAAATCAGAATTTTCTCATTGGTATTTTACTGCTAAAACTCTGTCTGGATGACAAGCCTAGAAAAAATCTGTATGTATTAAAAAAATAAAAATAAATCTATATATCTATCTCTCTATATCTATATATCTATATATATATATGACTTTTCCTAGAGCAGATTGACCAAGCTAGTAGGACCCTAGCCAGGAAGCTGTGACATTAGTTTAGTTTAAAGTGCCTTAGCTATGATGAAAGATTCCTCTGGAAGGACTACACTCAGTATAGCACTTCACAAGTCTGGGCTATGTGCTAGAGGAGCCAGATGGAAGGCACTCCTGAGGAGAAAAAAAGTACATGACAGCATGCCTAAAGTTTTCAGAAATGCATGTGAAATTTTCAGAAAGGACGAGCCAAAAGATAATGTGCTCTGATTTAACAAAAATGTATAGTTTAGCTTGAGCTCTCATTATCAGGACTATGATAGGTGATAGGCTATCTAACACCAGCTCCACTGTGAAGCATGGTGGTGGCGGCAGCAGCAGACTGGGGGCTACTTTTCATAGGGAATGTTAAAGCAAGCAAAGACCAGAGCCAAAGGCGCAAGTAAAATCCTCTTCACAGTGGCATCCTTATTTATTTGGGTGCTGAATTGACATTTAGTAGGAAAATGATCCTAACCATGCACCCAGATCAATACTGGAGTGGCTTCATTCCTTGATTGATTCTATAATAAATCCTATTTAAAATTGGTTGAATGAGGTCTGACCAAATTTAGGCAGACGTGGAGTCTTGACAAAGTCCAGGTGGACCAAACTAATGCAGACCTAGTCAGCCAGTGGTTGAATAGTTATTGAAAAAAATTAAATGCCAGACGTCATTTTGTCCAAAATTTGAGTTTCTCTTCTTTTGTTCTTTAGTATCATTAATTTATGTACCTAAAATGTACATTACCATACAACATTAAGATAATAATGCCCCTTTTAAACATAATATACTAAAGGGCTGCAACTTTTTAAACATAATATACTAAAGGGCTGCAACTAACGATTATTTTCTTGATTAATCGATCATTGTTTGGTTTCTAATATGTCAGAACATAGTGAAAAATGTCAATCAGTTACCAAAGCCCAAGATAACGTCCCAAAAAGATACTCCGTTTACTGTCGTAGAGAAGTAAATGGACCAGAAAATAACCACATTTAAGATGGAATCAGAGAATAGTTACTTTTTGTTTCTTGAAGAATTACTCAAACCAAAAAATCTAATATCAAAATAGTTGCCGATTTATTTAATAGTTGACAACTCATCGATTTAACCTTTGCAGGTCTACTATACTGTACACTGATATTCACTTAAGGCAAAGACTTAGGTAATCAGTCAATAGTGGTTGGTGACTGTTCATGATTTCATAGACATAAATATAGACATCGAGTGGAAACTTGAACGCTAATTAACATAGTAAACAGCCTCTGTGTGACTCAGGTTTCAGATCATATAGGTTGACTGCTCTTGATAACATTTACTCTGATAAGTACATATAAGTAATGCTAAAAAGATATTACTTATCTCACAAACACTTGCTACTGCATGAACACCTCTTGGAAAGATTTTTTTTCTATCGTACTTTCCCATCAACGTTTCCAGGGGATCCTGCAGAGTGGAGGATCATCAAATTGCCTTGAATTATCATTGCGCATGTAAGCGTATGCCATCGTCTGATGGCAGACTGCGTTAGTTCCTGGCTAGTTCCGCCGCTGGCAGGATTTTCCCTGTGTCATTTGGCTCCTGTTTCCTGTCCACCCAGCTGCGAGTTCACATCAACGCACAGTAAACAATTAAGAGGAACAAATAGTGAGAAACCTGAACTCTGAGTCACCAACGGCTGAGAAACGTCAGAGCTAACGGCCGTGAACGCACAGAGCAGGCCCATTCCCCTGGGTAATAAAACACAGCAGTGGTCTCCTGTATTGACAGTGTGTGCTAATTGATCCACACTCTCTTTGCATAGGGTTCATACGTGGATGCAAATCTTAACAATGGTGGGAACAAGAGGTATTGTTTGGACATACTGTTCTATGAATTTGTGGCAGTGTAATTTGATTTTCATTGTTCGCATGGTTTCTTCCATCCAGTGCTCTGTTAAAAAGATCATCCCTGTCGTGAATGTGACCATTTGACATTGCAGTGCTTAGTCGTCTGTGTGGAAAAATAACCTTTGCAGTATCCTTGCACTGTTTCTGAGTCTATCCACTTCCATCATACAGGTGTTTTTTGATATTAGCTACACATTCAGTGACTCATTTATTATATAGCAGAGGCATGGCTTGGGCAGAGCTTGAATGTATTTGACAGTAGCACTGTGAATTCAGCATTACTGCGTTTTTTTTTTTGGATTTGATCTTCATTCAGAAGGGATTTGATTTCTTGGTTTGTGTATGGATGAGGGTAATGTTTGGCAGTTGCGTCAAACAAGTGGAGTTACCACAAGAGGAACTTGAATGATCTAAAAACAATTATAAAAATTTTTTCCCGGCAAATACACGTGTTTTGCTACTGTACGTATTTGTACTAAATATGTTGTTGACAATGCTACTTACAGACTGGAACCACTGGAGGTTTTGCCGCTGTTGAATGTCTGACATTGATGTAACATTATGAGGCAATTCTTTGAAATCCAAAGCAAAATAGTCAAGAGAATATTAGTAGTCTAAGCATAAATAAATGAAAATGCCCATAAAATATCTGTCTAAATTCTTAAACCCAAAACCACTAATCACATCACACAATACAGAACAATGTTATGCAGTTGTAACTTAGAATGATACCAATCAATGGGGTTTGGTGGCAAGGAACGAAACAAAAAAAAGTGCTTGCTGCCTCAGGTTGCTTGTTTTAGTAGTGCCAAATAAAGGTTTATTTTACTTTGTTTTTTTTAGTTCCCGAGGCTGCTGACTGTGATCTTAGATGTCTACAGTTCAATAAATAGAATCTGAGTCTATAATTTTTTTATGTCAACACGTGTTTTTTTTCTGCCAAAAAGACATCGGCAAAATCAGCATGTTTGGTTTATTGCAACATGTATTTTAGATGTATAGAACAATCTTGTATCAGTCTAGAGGGGGCGCTATTCTTGTTTCACTGTGATTTGGTCCATAATTCCTTAATTGTAGTTAAAAAAAATAAATCCTTATTTCGACAGATTCTCAGCATAATGACTATAACAATTGCAATTTCTTTCTTATTACAGTCCGTCCTGTGTTTTGTTTCTTATCATTCTTCTTCTTCCAAAATACATTTTTACTTCACATTTCCCTAAAGTCATCTTACTTCATACGCCTATACTTGACCCCTGATCATTGCTCCTAGTGGCTATAATAACTCATTTGTTGAATCCAGCCTTTTATCAATTTACAAGAAGTAAAAAGAAGCGTAGGTTTTTTTATTTTGTGGAGGATGTACCATACTGTAGATGTACCCCTTGCGCAGCAGTATCAGTGACGCAGACGTATCTGTTAACTTGGCACATGCTGATCAAGTGATCAGCACTGTCGCTTTAAGGAATGATCCATTTAGAATGAATGAGGACAGATGTTACAGAAGCAGTGAATACTTGCAAGCTCTTGTTTATTGTGTCGCTGTACAAATAGTGTCTCTGTTTTGACTGTCACTGGGCTGCTTTGTGATCTTTGAAGACAGTAGAGAGAACTCGAGGGTGCAATTGTGACCGAGCACTGAAGCTCCGAAATTGAACTCCCACCACCTCATCTCCTCTCGCATCGATCGGAGTATTAAGAGAGGGTGTATGGCATGTCGCTCTGTGAATGGGAGAGAGAGCCAGAGAGAGTAAGAGGGGGAGGGAGAGAAGCGGGGGGAGGTAGAGGGACTGTAGCGTAGTCGTATATGTCAGCCTCAGAAGCTGCGTGGGTCGCTCGGCTCCCTCACGCCATTGTTGTTGTTGTGAAAAAAAGGCAGAACAAAGGACTCCCCACGCTGTGGAACCCTTATACCTTTGCCGGCTAAGCTGTGTTATGATCACGCCCTGATGGAATGCTGTTGAAATTAACCATATTAAGGAGCACAGCAAGCGTTAACTGAGCTGGCACACAGTCTAACAGAGGAACTGAATAGCAAACTGAGGCATCATCCTTCTCATATTTGGTCCCGTTTTCTTGGCTTCATCCGCCTCCTTTTCCAGAGTGGCCACTGCTGATAAGGTTTCAATCCCTTCTCTGAAGGTTTGGCACGGACATCGCTGTGGCTTATTTGTTGAAGGGGTTGCTGTGGATACTGACGGTAGGGAGGCTGCACTGGAGCCAGAGGCAAGAGTGAACAAGCCGCCTGCTGCAGAGTGCGCCGCTATGGAGGAGATGAGGCTGAACCAGGCTAAGCAAACATGAGATTTACGCCACACTTTCTGTGAAGGCTACATCCAGCGCAAGAGGCTAAGCCCCATCCGCCTACATAGCTCCTCCTGCACTCCTCGTCTCTCTCGACAGTTTCTTCCTGGATTTTGTGCAGGAGTTAATGGAAGTGGAGGTTGTAAAGGATCGACTCAGCCAGATGTGTTAGCATTGCAGATCATGTGATTTCTCATGAGGGTTGGGTAAAGTGGTAGAGGGTCTGGTAGACCCTGGAGCATCTTTTTTTTTTTTTTTTTTTTTTTTTCTTTTTTTTTTTTTCTCTGTGACTGCGTGATTAGCGACGCCTGAATGAGAAAAAGCAATGCGGGCAACAGTAAGTAGCAGTCAGATCTTTCGTAAGCAACATTTTCTTCTGTTTGATTTCATGAACATGTTACAATGAGTGTCTCAGTATTGATTTCAATGTAACTTCCAATGTTAAGATTAAATTGGGAAAGCGAGACATCATCCTAGGAGGGGTGTTTGCTTTACACGGAAGGGTGGTGGACAACAAACCTACACATGCACCCGACTGTGAAGTGCCTAGACTTTGATTCAATTAGACCTTCATTGCCCCGCATACCCCTCCCACCACCATCTACACTTGCTGCTGACGCTGCCTGTGTGGGTGTGTATGAACATATGAGCTTCTGTGTGTGTGGCAGTCAAAGGGCTCTTTCCTCTCCCTGCTGAGCACATGAATGGGAGCAGTGTCAGAGATGGAGGTGCTGATGATTTCTGTGCTTGAAGAGAACCGTAGCCAAAGCCCTTTGCCAGGGGAGTGTAGATTCTATGACAGCGACTTCCACAAGAGTGAGGTAACTAGCGCCTACACACAGTGCCAGGCAACAAAAACCTAATCATGTATATTCTCTGGGACTTGAGAAGAATAAGTTGAGAACATTTGAGATGATTCAGAGGGAGTTTCAGGGTGATAATGATTTCATTAACATAATCTGACCTGTTGAATAGTCAAATGAAGGGGAAAAAAAAAAAAAAAAAGATTGTTTGTCGTCAGTTCTCTTTATCATTTTAGTTTTATTTGGCTGTTGTCAGAAGAAAATCAAATAGTCAGGAATGGTTTTAAAAGTTTGTTTCTTGGACAAAATGCACCTTATTCTTCTGTCTGATGCTCAAGTCGTTTGTAATGACAGAAGCAGCATGACTCAGTGTAGGATAGCACTGTCAGTGTACCTGATATTTCCAACTGGCATAATGAACTCCATGAATGGGAGATGGAGTGATTAACCGTTTAGAGTTTGTTCGTTTTGTTTTTGGTTAAAGCTTTAAAAGAAATCATGTAAAACCTAATAACTCAAGAAGAGGATTGTTGTTTTTCTGCACACTTTAAAACTAGATATCTTGAGAAACGGTTCAGGTAAAAAATCATGAATCCTGTTGATTTGATTTAAAAAAAAATAATAATAAATAAATAAATAAAAAAAATAATAATAATACATATATATATTGATACAAACAATATTGTATGTTGTTTATTTGTTAAAAGTGGGTTGAAATATCAATCACTTCAGTTGCTTTCTATTTTTTTCATCTAGATTTACAAAATGAGCAGCGGTTTGAATATATTGTGTTGTGAAATACACCCCAACCATAATTTCATGATTTTAAGTTTCAGTTTTTTAAATCTATGACCATGATTACCTGTTAAGTTTTTATGCATTTTTCAACATCCGAGTGCTTACTTTGATCTTTTTACGCTAATTGTAGCTTCTGTTGTCTAGTAGTAAACTAATATTGATGACACGCTTTACAAATTCAAAGTTTTTTTTATTTGATGAACGTGGGCGCTGATAGCCTACGTGAAAATGAACTAAATCGTTTTTTATTTCTTAAAAAAAAAAGGAAAGAAAAATGGCGGTGGACAAGTACCGTAATTTCCGGACTATAAGCCGCTACTTTTTTCCCACACTTTGAACCTCGCGGTTTATACAATGACGCGGCTAATTTATGGATTTTTCCCGCTTTCACAAGCTTCATGTCGCCAAAAAACTGAGCACCGTCACATAATGTGACGTAAATCGAGCGCGCTCAAACTTCCCATGCATTACGGTAATTAACTTTTTTACGAAATTTCTCGGTGTTTCATTCAGTGTACCAAATGAACCTCTAAAAACATTATGCCAACCTTCAATTGCATTATTAGTTCTTGGAATGTCTTCAGCAGCGGACATTATGAACAGCGGACATTATGAACAGAGGACATTTTAAACAGCGGACATTATGAATGGTCACGATTCTGATTACGGTCATGTTGTCACCCTCATCATGGCAAAGACACGGAGAAAGGCATATGATGCAGCTTTCAAGTTGAAGGCGTTTAAAAGCCTATTTATTTTTGTTCCAAGCCGTGTTTCGTTAAAGCCTGTGTAAAGTTCATTTGTTTCAATGTACCGGTAGGCACCTGCGGCTTATAGACATGTGCGGCTTATTTATGTACAAAATACATATTTTTTAAAAATTCAGTGGGTGTGGCTTATATTCAGATGCGCTGAATAGTCCTGAAATTACGGTAATGTAGCCTAATCGGTGTTTGCCCGTACGCAGTGTAACACGGGTAACGCAGACGACCGCGGCAAGCCTAGTCCCGGTATGGCAGTGGTTATTGGTGTTCATACTTTAGCCTCCAATATAATAATAAAAAATAAAAAAAAGGTTTTATTTGCAGTTTAATTAAGAACGACAGCAACACTAGAGAAAGGCTTGTCACCCTTTTTAGCCACCACAGTCTTGCTCTCAGTTAATAACAAGTCACTGTAGAAAAAGAGTGAAAGTTAACTTGGATAGTAAAATTGAATATTGTTTTGTTTCTCCACAGGTAATCCTGGTGCAGGTAAACCCAGGTGAGGCCTTCACTATTCGACGAGAGGATGGTCAGTTTCAGTGTATCACAGGTAAGGAAGCTGTTCTCTTATTACATATATATATCTTTAGTGTAATCCTGGATTCGAACGCATGTTGGCTAATAATCCAGTGGTTAAGGATAAATTGATTACAAAATGTTAATTTTATAATGCGTATAATACATGTGGATATATTTGGACCCATGTTCATTCATTAGCCCCTTTTTGCAAGGAGGATTTTTTTATTTTGTAAATAAATATCTTCCTTGCAGCACACCATGCTTTTAGCCTTGAAAAAGCAAAACGGTTTATATAATGGCATCTATTGGTCCATTTTTAGAGCCCTTTCCATAAAATGGTTTGACGGTATGTTTCCATTCAGCTCAAACGTATCTAAACGTATATGATAAAGATATGCCAATCCCAAAAGCAACAAGATGAATACAATTGTTTGATCAAAGTCTTAATCAAGTTCTAGCAGCATCTCCTAAATGTGAAGACATTCAACAGGCTTACAGGGTTATTGCATTTAACAGTACCAGTAATTGTACTTGCTTTTGATGTGAAATACTGCAGGAGGTACAGTATATTCAGTGGGCAAAGCGCCACAGCTCCAGCAGAGAGTGCTCCAGGGAGAGCAGACAGCATATTGAGTTATGAGTTTTAGGGCATTGTGACCACAACAAATGCCTTCTTGGCTACACTCTTAACAGGCCTGCCGAAAATCTCCAGGAAATGTAACTCATTTAAAAATGTTTTGTACTCTGGTTTTGCCTTGACATCTATGGAGAGCTAAGAGACTTGTCTAAATTAAGTAATACTGCAAATATGAAATGTAATAACTAGGGCTGGGTGATTTATAGTTTAAGTGAATATCTCAATATCAATAAGAAAATCCTAATATTAAGGTGTATCATGATGATATGCAAATATACAAAATCACATGGAAAGTGCAATAGATTGTTCTTCTATTATGCATAACATCAGACAACTCTTCACAAGTGCAAAATAAAAGCTTGAATATCTTATTTTGTTATTGACTACAAATCTTTAATTTGGTCATCTGTAAAAATGCACAGTTTGTACAAAGATATTGTGTAGAAAACATTTTAAAAGCATTAACTCCTATAAAGTAGAGAAGAGGTTTTTACAGCGCATGTGTGTTTGGCTAATTGATCAAATGTACATGACCATTTAATATTGTTTCCCCTCAAATGTACTCACCTGAAATAGGGCAAAAAAAATTAAATGAGAGCTTAGATCCTCTCTGCCTTTTTAGGTGTAGATAATTATGACAAATCAAGAGGCTTTTTTTAAATCCAATGTTGACACCCTAAAAATGATCTATTCATGAGAAGGCTAAAGATTCTTGCAGCTGAAAGCAAATTTCATGTAGATACTTAAGACTGAACAAGTGTAAGATTATAATAGGTGTAAATATAATCTGATTAACAGAGCTAGATTTTTGCTTAAGGTCCTGTATTTCCAGCAATCTCCTTGATCTGGATTCATTCATCTTTTTAAAAAAAAAAAAAAAAAAAAAAAAAAAAAAAATTATTTATTTTTTTATAGTGTGCAGTGAAAAGGGGAGGGGATTGGCCAGGATGCATTGACGTATGTTTTGCAGGAATGACAACAGGATGACAGACATGTTGTGTCTCACAGCTTCCAGGCTGCTCAACATCAACTCGACATAATTGCATTTTATGAATGTGTCATGCAAGTGCATCAATGTTTTTAATGAAATGTAGATGTTTTTTTAAGGAAAACTGAGCTGATCAAGCTTGATCACATTACACGTGCTTAATATGCATAGTACCTGAACAAAAAGGAGTTAAATAAAACATCCATCCTAACATGATAAATTATAGGCGATAACGGATCAAAATCAGACACACAAAATGCTTCCTTACCCCATAAAATGTACCATCATTTTCATTCCTCAGTTCAGTAACTTTGATGTTGTGTGCACGTAAATGCATCCCCTTTGGTTTTTATCGATTTGTATTGCAACACTTCCTGTCGTACAGAAAGTGTCATTCCTTTTTTCCCCCCTACTTCTCGGACTGTCATACGCTCGTGCTCTTCCAGTTTAATTTGACAGTTGACAAAATTAACAGTGCACCGATCTATTATCATAATGTAAAATAAGCATATGGTATGATTGGAGTGTGTTGGTAGAGCAGCTAGGGCAGAAAGGCTGGGTTTGAGTAAGATGTGTTACATATTGTTATTTGTCCTCATGGCAGTCATTTCCTTATCCTCAATTGTTGGTGATTGCGCTGGCTTTGTGACAGCAACAATGAAGTCGGGCTCCAACACGTCGCTGACATTGTGAACGGAAGACAGCTGGAGTAGTAGGAGGTAGAGCTGTGGGGCCGTAATTGTAAACGATTATGATAAAATGTAGTTGCCCGGGAAAACATAGATCTGAAAAATGATTTGCTTTGTTTGTTATGCTCCACGGACACCCCTCCGCGTATTGACATTTCTGTGAGCTCACTGCCACTTTTTTTTGCTGTTAAATATTCTATTTGATTTAATAAAGACAGATAAAGGATGTTGGCATAATAAAGGTTTGGAAGTGAATGACCACAGCAGGCCGGTGCTCTGCATGTCTACATTTAATGACAAATGCGTAGACCATTGCTTAGTATGTCACTGTTGAAAGACACTGGTATTTCTTTTCTGTATCATTGAACTATGTCATGTGACGTATATGAATAACAAAAAGACAATAGGCCTCAGGCATCCAGCTTTAGATGACAAAGGATCCTGCCCAGGCATTAAGCCATCATACAGTTTCTTCTTCTCCCTACTCCTGTCTGACTGAGCTTCCACACCGGCCCCCCATTATGAGCTGAGTAAACCTTCCTAATAGGGAGCGAGCATACATAGTCTCTCCATCAGAGGAGAAACAAAGGGAGAGAGGTGCCACATAGATCAGTGTGACTGCTTCTAACTGGCCTGTCACAGGGTGCACTCATCTCTCAGTGACGTGAATAGAGGGATGACTCACCGCTTGCGGTGCAAGGAGGGAGGAAGGAAGAAGAGTGTGAGTGTGCGTGCGGGCATGTATGCATGTATGCACATTGGTTGGTTTGGTTTGTTTTGTGTTCACAACCACAAATTCTCCTTGTTCACTTAAGTGTCTGTCGTGCCAACGCATGCGTTCACCTTTTTACCCTAGTATGTACTGACAGGGACGGCGTGACACAGTTACAAAGCCAGTTCTGGTTTAAACATATTTTTCAGGTTTTTCTCCATCCCACACCATTTGTGTATTCAATTATGTATTTTTAGCAGCTGGATGTGTGTAATTGCTACGTGTGCGCGCATGACAGCCTGCTCAATATGAACAGATAATCTTTTCTATCTGCCTTGGAGGAAGGGCCTTTAGCAAGGGAGGCTAATTAGAGTAGCCATTTAGTGTCTTCCTGCTCGCAGTCCTCCTTGCCAAAAGGGGAGTTCTGTATGTCTGTGGACATACCCTCATGACCCCCAGCGCTCCCTGAGTTGTACATTCTTGTTGTCTGCCGCTGCAGATCTGAAGGCTGTATCACTGGCACAAAGCAAAAGACCACCTGATAAGCTTGGTGACTGATGAAACAAGTCTGCATCAGGACCATAGGGTTGATTAGATCCACTTCTTTATCTGACTTAGCCTGCCTGTGATTCACATCACTTTGGATGATTCAGTCTCTGGATGATGGCTAAAAGCACTGTCTAGTTCCACTGGGCTTATTGAGCCTGATAGAGATGTGCCTTCTCCCACAAAAGCCAAGACAGCCATTCTGGCATCTCGACAAGGAGCTAAAGAGCGAGAGTGTGTGTTTGCATGCATACACCTGGCTCAGTTTGTAGCTATTTTTCCAGTGTCCTCTGCCTCGCTGTTAGATACCGGTTGGTCAGTCAACCCATCTGCCTACTTGTCCCTTATCTCTAATGCCATAGCTGTGAAACACCTCATCTCATTCCTGATGGTGCTAGTCTATTTTTTTATCGGAGGGACTTGAGGCTGTCATGTCCCCTGTTCCTGAAACTGAGCAGCCACGATGTGCACTGCTGAACATTTGACACTGTGCGGTAAGGGGTGATGCTGTCAATATACTAGTATAGTCTATCTTAAGAGGCGGAAAATGCAATATTGTTTAAAATGGGTTTAACATTCATTTTCAGACAGTCTCCCCTGAAAGGCATTCATTCACTCGGTTGTACACATGAAAAGTGCCACAAATAGATGTTGAACGAATGAAAAAAGACGGGTGGGAATGTCAGATTGTAGGTTTCGGAATGGCGGAAATAGTCGGACACAGACCAGCCTAATCCGATGTCAGAGAGGAGTGGAGGGGGAGTTCCACAACTTTTCTACTCTCCGTCAAGCAGTTTTAATGGACTTTACTGCCGCCTTGAGAATTACATTTTGGGGAGAGTGCTGTATCAGTATTGGAAACCTTTTGTGTTCACAATTCTCAATAGGCATATAGGAAAAATGTGGATGATAGTGTTTTGCAATCAGTTGAAATGAAAAGTTTCAAAAAGATTCAAAATACATGATGGATTCAAAATCACTCCCTGCCTGTCACATTGCCTCTAAGATAAATGATACGATCTATAAATGCCTCATATCTACTCATTCTTTCAAGAGCCTTACATTTCAGAAGGCTGTACAGGTTATTACACATGAATGAAGCAAATTAAGATATATGGGCTATTAAAAATGACATTTTTGTAAATGAAATCCTGAAAAAAAAAAAAAAAAAAAAAAAGCAAAAATCCAGACATGCAAGTGTGTATCAGTATCGGCTTTCAAAAGCTATATCCTTCCTTTATCCATGCTATCGCTCATGTTTGTTGACACGTGGTCCTCCTCCCTTTCTTCATTCCTACCCCTCAATTGATTCAAAGCCTTCCATTGAGTTTACATCGTGGCTGTAGTGAGCGGGCAGAAAGGATGCGTAACCATCATGAAACAGTGGGCATGCACTGGGGGGACTGGTGGTGCAGGTATTGCTGGTCAGTCCTATTTTTTTAACTGAGAATAAAATAAAACTGCATGGGCTTGCACGTTCGTGTCCATTAAGATTAAAACTCATGCGTACAATTTTGGGGTTGTTGCATGTTTCCTTACCCCCAGCACCCTCTACCAAACAAAACTCATCACATATGGATCACACAATTGGACCGCAAACATCCGCCACATTAGCCACATTAACACATTAGTTTTATACTCCCCACCTCTCCCACCTAACTCCAAGTACACGTACACAAACATGTGCGTGCCGACGTACACAAACATGTGCGTGCCGACGTACACAAACATGTGCGTGCCGACGCGCACACACACAAGGTTCATTCACAGCTTCTGCAGTGAGTGGCTCTAAGAGTGATTGAGCTTGTGACTAATTCTCCCATTGCTGCGTTGATACAAAGAAGGAGGGGGGAAAAAAGGTAAACAGGATGATGGAAGAAAAACAACAAGATTTTAACAAAAATAATAATTTTCACACCACTCCCATCATCTGCTAAATTTAGTCAGGGGTGCGATGTGGAGGAACAGGGTGATTCTGTGTCCACTCAGTTGCTTAGCTGCTTGTATTTATTAAATGATCAACACTGGGTTTGTGAGGTTCGCTTCTCGGTACAGGAGGAGACAGTGGTTTTAGAGTGGAATCCTCATATCCTGAACAGAGCCAAATAATTCATTATTTAAAAAAAAAAAAAAAATCCAGCCCCTGTGGTCATGGCCCTTCTCTCATTCTGGGTTTTTCTGGCTGAGAGCAGCAGCAGCAGCAGTGTGATGTTCTGTAATAAGCACAAGCATGAAGGTTACTGATTCCCTCCCCTCCTGTAAACGTCATTCTTTTTTTTCTTTTTTTTTTTTTTTTTTTAAGAGGAAGAGCCTCTGACCACGCTTGCACATCTTGTGTATGTATGTGTGTGGACATGTGTCTGGCCCTTTGACAAGTCTCTCCCTTTGCTTTTTCACCCAACCTGAACAATTATCCCATCTTCCGTGGTAACCCCACGCCACACCAGCTGATCCTGTCGGCCTGCCCCAGGAGGCGTGGTGGTGAAGATGAGTTATGTGATGTTGGACGGGAGAGGATGATAATCCTAGCCTCTGTTTACATTGCCAGAATGGGCAGCTTGTTTATGACTATTCTTGGCTCAGTGGCAGCCTGCCGTTTTGTGGAGGAGGACTGATGTTTTTTCCCGTGGCTGCTTCCTCTGGAAGGCTGGCACTCCACGGCCACGTCAGCATAACCAATGCTCCAGTTGACTCGAGGGGGGGGGGGGGGGGGGGGGGGATGTGGCCTTTTCTATCTGATCTCTGTCAGCACTCGTGCGTCAGTCTGATGTAAAAGAGTGGGTGTTTTTTTTTTTTTTTTTTTTACCCCCCCCCTCATTCTCCACCCTACCTCTTTTCTCTCTCTCTGGTGGATGTGTGTGGCTCCCTCATCCTACCTCCCTCACCCTAGGCTCTCTGCTGGTCGTCTTCTCCCTTCACTCTCAAAGTCGGTACACACAAAGTCCTTCATTCTAAACGGAAAAACAATAGCATATTGAATGCTAATGTGATTCATTATATTTCCTGTTAGTCTGCATTGGCGGCACTAACTTAAATTGCCTTAATCAGTCAAAGCAGGTGCACAGCAGCACTTGCATAAGCACAACATCTTTTATTAGTCTTAAAAGTGAGTGGAGTTAACCGTACACACTTTAAACTCCCACTCAAATGATATTGTAATCTGAAATCAATGAGGGCTGAGCCAGTGTGACTGCCTTCATCAGGCAGAGCTCTCCCATGCTCCCTGAATTGAGGTTGTTGTCCTTGCTCACCTTTTTGTTCTGAGGCAGTGAGTCAGTTCCCTACCCATCAGTCTGCTGTCTCAGTAGAGGGGCTTCAAAGCTTTTTGCCCTTTTGATACCAGTTTAAGAGGCCTATCTGCTATCTGTCTTTTCCAATGAAGTTATTAACAGGTCGACTAAGGCAATATATTTCCAAAGATGTTTATACCAACAGAGGCCCAGTTCTCATGAAACTTGGCAGGAGGCTGCGTCATGGGCCAAGAAAGAACCCATAAAATGTTGGAGCGGATCTGAATCACGGGGCGCCTACACGCATTATTCACTTTAAACCCATTTTAACATCTAATCCATGCCTGTGCCAACCTGAACCCTGTTCATTTTTGTGATTCATTATTTTAGATTATTGCTATCTTTCTTTTGAAAACAATTATCCAGTGCAATTTATTACAACATGTATAGCTATTCCTTATTTCCAATGCGCCTCCCTAAAAGCGCCTTTGAAATAACAAATATAAAACGTGTTCACAGACTACATGTGGACTGTGACCGGTACAACTTGCCGGCATACTCATAGATACAGTATATACACAAACACGCACATTGACAATTATACATGTATGTATTCATACGCACTGCATACACATACAAATGGTACGATAAAATAGTAAATATAACTCAACTGCTGCTCACAAATACATAACATTATAATAACACATTTTCATCTCTATCTACTTCAGATGAGCTCTGTCAACCTAATTCACATTTGACCAATGCCAACCACTTTAGCACAAATAGTAAATAGTAAATAATAAAAAGTTATGGGTAGGGATATCTGTGTCGAGCCATGAAGTAAGCGACTGTGAACAGGGCAGGTGTTACTTACCTTGATGATGTGTTGAAGGTTTTGTGGTTCACACAAACTGCAGTAAACACCTGTCACCTCTTCATTTACCAGATGCTATAATATGCTCGGTGCTTGGCAGCATTGAAGCATGTAAGACAGGTTAGCATTTGAGTTGTGCATCACTACTTTTAACTATATTGCCTTAAACACATACCCTGTCTCTGTATTGAGCTGTTGAGTGCAGCAGTGACTTCTCTGTCATGTGTGTGTTGAGGTGTACACACAGTGGTCATTAAGTGCATCTAGCTAACACTAATGCATCAGCCCCACAATAAACTTCATTATCATTTGGAGGTTGCAGTTTATGGTACTACGATCGGTACTTTTTAATACTCTGAGGTGTTTCTAATATTTAGTTTATCCTCTGTATAAATGGGGTGGACAAAATATTAGAAACACCTCTCAGTATAGTGCAATAAAATCTAAAAACACCTCAAACTCCAACCTCCGAAAAGACTAATTCATTAATATAATTTGATTCAAAATCTTCTTTTTTTTTTTTAACGGTTTGAACAATAACTGAACTTTATAACCTTCATAAAGGTAGGATTTATTGTAGGGCTGTTGTGTTGGACCGTGTTAGC
Source organism: Bovichtus variegatus (assembly GCA_943593645.1). NCBI lineage: Eukaryota > Metazoa > Chordata > Actinopteri > Perciformes > Bovichtidae > Bovichtus > Bovichtus variegatus. The sequence continues at coordinate 5,976,285 of CALSCE010009465.1, read as the reverse complement.
TTTCACTTTGTTTGCCTAACAAACTGCCAACTGTCCATGTATCAACACTTCCTTGTTTTTTGTTCTTCTCTTGAGAGGTGGAGTCTGGACTTCAGCACCTGGGGAGGTGGGACCAGAGGTTAGAAATGGGAGGTTTCATTGTGTCATTACAAAGCCAGCCTCTGTAGTCGTGGGCCCATTATGGCTGCTTGTTTATAAGTGCCTTCTCTCTGCCAGCTTTGACAAAATGAAGGAAAGCTCTTCCTCAAGCAGGCTGCTGGGAGGTCAGTGTGTGTTCTGGATCTTTTTGCTCTCCTGCATGACATCTGGCATCGTGGCCACAGTGTTTATGTCTTAGGTGTGTGTAAGAGGAGAAATGTGTGAATGTGCAAACTTAGCACAGAGGTCCGTCTCTCTTATTCTCTTCCAGGCTTTCTGCTGAGCTGTCACTTCTCTGAGCTGAACTAAGCCGCTGCATTTTTCCCTACAACAGAGCCACGCAGGAATCTTTGTTGTTTCTCAGCACTTTTATAAAGTGGTCTTCTTGAGTTACCAGTATTTTAAAAAAATGCATTTCTCTGCCTTTTCTTACTCATAGGTTTAAAAAAAGAAAGAAGATTAAGCTGAAAATGCAGCTGGTTTAGAAGAGTGAATCGACTGAAGGAGGTTTGAGGTTGGCTCCAGTGAAAACCTGCCAAGTGTCGAATGAAAATTCACTTGAACGTCAAGTCTGTACATCAACTCTGAAACGGCCATTGTTGTTTAAACGCTCTGAGCAACAAAACTCAGTGCATCTTCTTTGTAGAGTCCATGTTGTTTCCACATTACGACTTAAAGCTCATGAACACACAACAAAGTCGAAAGCATGACTTTCCAACTAGAGAAATGGTACCATCCGGTGAGCATGTGAATGCACCTTTGGCCTTGGCAGTTGTCTGCACTCTCCCAGTGCCATTCTAGTTATCCAGGCAACTATATGTTGAGTCTCATCAATTTTTATCATTAAAACAAAACGTGCGCGTGTACATGTGTCATTTTTTTGATATAAACAATTTTGTTTGGTATGAAAACGTTTGTCCGCTGTTGGGCCAAGGCTAGAGTTTGAATGAATCAGGTCAGACTAGGACTGAAATTTCAACCCTGTGCACTAGTCTAATACGTTCAACGTATTTACCACAGATGAAACGACTGTTTGCCTTGAGGGAAAGTGTTTGATCTGGCTCCTTCCTTCTTCACAGGTCCTGCTCAGGTTCCCATGATGTCTCCAAATGGTTCAGTGCCTCCAATCTATGTGCCTCCTGGATATGTTTCACAGGTATTCATTCTATACTATTTCCAGTGCAATGTTTCTGATTGCCGTCTGGTCAAACTCGGAGCAGCTTTGATATCTGCTTTTCTGTGTTCTTGTGTGTTTCCTCTTAGATCATAGAAGAGAACGGAGTGCGGCGGGTTCTGGTTTTACCTCAGCAACCAGAGTTCCACCCAGGGGGCCACTCCCCTCTCCACCACCCTCCACCTCCACCCCATGCCCACCTGCCTGCCTTCATCCCACACCCTGCCATGATGCCCCCACCACCACACCTGTACACGGGCATGGCGGGGGGCGTGGGCGACATGAGCTCTCAGTACATCTCCCAGTACCATCCGGCTCATATCTACTCAGAGCAGGGTGAGTTGGAGCCAGCAGTGCTTGGGCTGTATTGTTATATTAAGATGTTATTCATTTGAGCAGTCGTGTAATACAGTGAAGGGCTAAGTCAAACTGTTTAGTCTTTTAGTTTCTTAATCTGAGGGGGTTTACGTCACCGATAAATACCTATGACTACTGCAGAGTAATTTGACCTGGGATTTTAAAGGGGCTATAGTAACAAGTGACTTTGCCATTTTTTGACGGGCTTCTCTGGCTGCTAGTTTTTTTTTTTTTTTTTTACCCCTGTCTGTGTCTGTACGAACTCACAAGTGTTGCCTCTTTGTTCCCTCAGTCTCTGCAGATTCTCACTCCCAACATGGACGCCCGCTGTTTTCTCACAGAGATGACAGAACTAGCAAAACGTACGAGCGTCTGCAGAAGAAACTGAAGGACCGTCAGGGAGGCGGAGGAGGAGGGCAGGTGAAGGATAGCCCTCCTCCTTCGCCGCAGAAGACTTGCAGCAGCCCCCAGACAGTGGACATTCACAACGGGGTCGGGGGGAAAGGGCTGGAGGCGGAGCAGGGGCAGCTCAGCCATGCAGTGGCTGGCCCTGACAAGCAGGGCCGGGGGAAAAATGGAGAGTCGGGAGGTAAGGAGGTTAAAATGTGGAGTTTCGTTGAGGTTCACAACTGGGAAGCACAGGAAAAAAAAAAAAAATTTTGGGGAGGGGGGCAAATTTACAGTTTATAAGTATCTCTAAATAATCATTTAAATAAATCTATATAAAATAAATGTAAAATCTAAGGAAAATGTATCTTTTTTTTTTTTTTTTTTTATTTTTCCATCTTTCACACTGAATCTTCCATCATTTCTCAGACAAACATAAGCACGTGGCTTATTAATATGCACAATTACGGCTGTCGGCCACAGGGATCCTGAGGCTGTGAAACATAGAAAACAGGGCCGACTGAGGGCAGGTGATGAGTCTTTGTAATTGCAGGGAGAGTGTGTTTTTGGATGAAATTCGAGTCGAGATTCAAACTTTGTTTGTTGGTTTTGGCCAACATTGCCCCCCCCCCCCCCCACCAAAAATAATTATGTACATCTCTCCTCCCCTCCCCCCCCCCCCCCCCCCCCCCACCAAAAAAAAATTATACCTTGCCCCTCAGGGCTTCCATACTTGCTGAAATTTAGCCGTGATGTACCTTTTTTTTTACTTTTGATAATTAAAGGCGTGGGGTTGCATTCTATTAGAGATGGGCATACAAATGTACCTAATTAGCAAACTAGTTTGTGAACTTACTATTAACTTACTTACTATGACTGTGGCAGCAACCCACTCATGACTGCATCATTTATTTTAACTGCAATGCATTAGATGCAGGTCTAGTGAGGCTACTGTGACTAACACAATTCGTACCATTTACGTTTTCCACAATAAAACCCTGCTGTTACTAATTGTTGTAAAGTTGCAGTGAAATATTCTCAGTGCTGCTAGTTGGTTGTACCACCAGATAACATGTTGGATAGATTTACACCCATTACTACACTGTCCAAGAAGCACGCAGAGGTGACATTTAAAAATATTACAACGGCACTATAGCCATTAGTGCCCAAAAAGTCCAGCAGAAAACAATTGCAGGCAGAGAATGAGTGAGTTTAAATATTTAGATAGAATTAATTGTGATTGTGGCACGTTATTTGCCACAATCCTTAATTATTCTTAATTTTGTCTTTTATTTTTGCCGAGACTGCGGTGTTTTCTCTCCTTATTTAACTGCATTTCTCTCCTCAGAGCTGGATGAGGAAGCTCAGGCCCTGCAAGCACTATTGAGTACCATCAGTACACCAGTGGTTAGTATTCACTTCTGCTATCTTTTTTTTAATTATTTTTCTTCATCTTAATACAATTTTTCATTTTTTATGCAACTCTATTAGCGCTGTGTTCATGAGAAACCCTTTAATGATGCAAATGTGTTGCGTCATTAAACATTCTATTAACATCCATGATGAATTCTTGCTGACATCTTGCTAATGGAGTTAGACCTGCTGACTAGCATCCATGTGGGCATTTCTATTCCCAAATGTGCCAGCAAACAACTATGCCAGCAGTTAATAAAAGGTTTACAATTACCAAGCTTTCACATCTTCATGGTACTATACTTGCTTGGTGTCTCATAGATGACAATTTAGATGACATATTACATATGAAATGTTTTATGCTGTTTTTGTTTTAAGTCCCGTCTTGGTCAGGACTCCCTTGTGAAAGAGATTCTGAATCTCAATAGGAATATTCCTGGTAAAATAAAGGTTAAATACTTAAATATGATAAAAAAAAATATACATTTATGCAAAAGTCCTGTCTGTGTTATTTGAAATAACCCTTGAAAAACCCTTGTTTAGGGTGCTGGGCTCACAGCAGATATGTGGCTAAATAAAGGTAAATAACTGTTTTTAACAGCAGCTGGATGGGAATCAGTTGAACTAGAAATAAAATGTCCTTGACCTCATATAAGATGGGATTCGTCTGTCGCTAAGGTTTGAACTCCTTGTAAAAGTAGAAAACAAGTCTATTGGCAACATGACGGATGGGAAAGGAAGAGGTACAGAATTGACCTGATTGAGTTCTTTCACATATGAATCCCCCCTGCAGTGAAGTTCATGCTATTTTTAAGCCTTCTCAAAACAGAATAAAAAATCTTGCACAGCACATCCCTGCCAAGTGCTGAACACCTTTTCCCAAAGTGTCATCAGCTTGATGCATTTCCTTGACTTTTGTGTTGGTTTTGGAAATTTAGGAATATGAAATGTTCTTGAAAACTTAATACAGGACTGATTACCAGATTTGACCTTCTTTTGACTTGGGTTTAGGGTAGTAACATTTTAGAAAAGTGAGTGTATTTTGCGATGTGGCAGGTGTCGTGGTTGGAGGAATAAAACCTTTTGTTCCTTGTCGGGGTTTGATGATTTTATGTAGACTTGATTGTGACTTTTATATGATAGGTGTCAGACATCCAGGCCAGAGGAGCAGTAGCGAGCTGGAGTGCGCCCACCAGGCCAGACAGTGAGAACAGCAGTGTGGAGGGCGAATGCAGCCCCCTGGAGCCCCTCAGTTACGAGGTCTCCATTTCATTTAGCGGCAAAGATGGGAAGTACAAGAGCATGTACTGGTGAGCACTAGCAGCAAGATTCTACAAAATGTAACGCCACATTCAAGATTTTACATAGGCCGCTATGTGAAACAACACTAAATATATATTTTTTTCCTGTTTTTACTTTTGATGCAGTGGAGAAGAACTAAGTGCTACTTTAGAAGACCTTCGACCAGCAACAGACTATCATGTCAGGTTGGCATAACCCTCTACCTGCTTTTGTTTGAACTACGGTGTTAACGCACGGAAGAACATTTGGTAAACACTTTGTTCGTCTCTCCATAGGGTCCAGGCCATGTGTAACTGTTTACAGGGAAGCCCGTCGGAGGCTGTGAGCTTCACTACTTTAAGCTGTGAGCCGGAGCCTCCCAATGCTCCCAGGAAGGCCAGTGGGACCAAGAACACACTCGTACTCCAGTGGAAGGTGAAAACCACAGGTTTTGTGTTTGTGATGCTTGCCACACACATGCGTGTCCTTGAGTAGCTATAGTATATGGTGGGAGAAATGGGTAAATGACAAAACCAGGAGAAAGAGAAAAAAGTGATTCAGAATTCAGAAAATGTCTCCCCTTCCCCAACAGCCATAACTGAAATCCTCTTCAGTGTGGTACTTTACCTTCTGTGGCTTCATTAAAGTTGCTTCATTGCTAGCAGTAAAAGGTAATGGTTACACAGATTACCTCCCAGGTGTGAGTGTAAATGTGTGAGACTTTAGCGAGGCACTTCAAGGACAACCATGTATGCTCAGCAAACTTTAATGAATGAATTACACCATAGAGTGTGCACACCTGGATGCACCTTATTTGTTATTAGTAGGGCTGAATTGCTTTCTTGTAATTAGTGGCAGCAATAGGAAATGTTTAGCACAAGATTTTAAATGAAAGGTGGTGGGGCTTAAGCTCTTAAAATTTTAGTTTGGCAATGAAATTATATATTTTTTTTCATTAGTTAATTTTGTCTGCATTCTTTTTATTTAGTCTTAGTACTGTGTCAAATGTCCTTGTTTTATTTAATTTTTAATCATATTTAGTCAGGCTTATCCTGTTTTTATTTATTACATTTTTAGTTGACGTAAAGTCTGGTCGTACCTTGGTCAAAGAAAAACGTAATTATTATAGTCTCATCTTTTTTCGTCAACGATATTGAATGTGATATCGTTACAGTTAGTGTTTTAATGACGTTGGTGCTTCCTCGACATTGTCTCGTCTTTGAAAAAAAGGTTGTTGACGAAGATATTTTGTCATAGTTGGTTAGTTAGTTAGTTAATGAAATGAACATTAGTGTGCATACATTTAAAGTCAAACGAATAACCGGGCATTGGTGTGTATATTAGTGGTATGTGTATTTTATATATTTCTCTGATTGAGATGTAATAATCTATGCGTGGTTTATCTACAGGCTCCATGTGACAACGGTTCCAAAATCCAAAACTACGTTCTTCAATGGGATGAGGTAATTTTTAATTCATCGTGAAGGAAATGTCGAACACGGCACCACCCTCATGTTTTCGGTGCTACTGAGATTTCAAGTTACTTGTCCTTTTTAAAACTCAATCTGTTTTTCTCTGAAGGGGAAGGGCACTGGCATTTATGAGCAGTGCTACTATGGACCTCAGAAGCAGTACAGAGTGACCAAGCTTTCACCGGCTTCAAGATACTCCTTCCGCCTTGCAGCTAAGAATGACATGGGTGCAAGGTAGGCACGCAAGATAATGCTGGATTATTTCCTGGATGGCGCCCTCCGTGTTGTCCATTTTTATGTCACTGTTTCTTCCATTCACTGTCTCCATCTGTGTGTGCATGTGTGTCTCTCACTCTGTCTCTCCTGTCTCTTTCTCCCATTCTCTCCCTCCCTCTGTCTCTCTCTGCCCTCCCCAGCGAGTTCAGTGAAGTGGTGGACCTGTTCACCTCATGCAGTGTGCCATTGCCACCCTTCCCTCCAGAGCTGGAGATGGCAGGGGTGACCTGGCTGTGTATGAAGTGGCAGAGGCCCACTAGCTCTCCAAAGGAGGATGACATCTACTATATTTTGGAGATGGAGGAGGAAGGCTCGGTATGTCTCTGTCTCTTTTTAAAAAGATGCTCATCTGAGATCAAAAGGAACAAATAATACAGCAATATCTGTTCCTGAAGGTTTTCTGTAAAATATTATTTCCGTTCTATGCAAGGTGCTGCAGACGGCATGAAACATGTACACCATTAACGAAGTACACTTACAGTTTTCATGATTCTAATCACTTAATACATTGTCTACATGGATGTCTACATTAATTTGCCTGGTTGATGTACATCCCAGTGCAGCTACTTCGAGTTTTCAGGTGTTGTTTATTTCAACACAGCCCAAAGGAAGATGATGAATTCACTTATTTATTTATATTTGTTTTTGCAACACTTACACCAATAATAACCTATAGCAATAGAAACAATTTGATCACAATACAGTAAAACATTAACAATAATACCAGTAGAGTTACCATTGGAAAAAAAAAAATCCAAAATTAAAAAGATACATCTTTTAATTACATTTTTATTTTAATTCCAAGGGTGGTTTGCCGTCCTAAGATCCAAGGGGAAGATCTTATAGCTACTGTCCCCTCTGCCTGCACCGCCTCTAGCAGCTACCTGCAGACATAGTGCCTGCCAGGGAAAACAAAAAAAAGGTTCCCCTGTAGCTGTTTGTCTCCTGCAGACCGCTTTATTTTCTGTGCTACAATTGTTGTCTTGTAAGTCATTGCTCACTTGGTTGTTTTCTTTCTCCCTTTGTCATTTGTCTTTGTCCCAGGGATACGGCTTCCAGCCAAGCTACGACGGCGACGAGCTCTCCTGCACTGTCAGGAATCTCCACAGGAGTACCAAGTACAAGTTTAGGGTAAGGGGTCCTGTGATGTTTGCAGTCAAAGCTGGTGATCCACAGGTTTAAAATAGGCTGCAGTGGAGTGTGTATGTGTGGAGGGGACGGGCTTCAGGCAGTGGGGGGGTGCTGAGGCCCACAGTGGCCATATGACTCATCCATTTGCAGGATTCTGCCAGCAGGGCGGTGGGCATCTGACAGCATAAACAGGAGGACTCTGCTGCTCATCACATGCGGGCCCCCGGTGAGAAGCTAGTCAAACAAAGCGCTTGAGCAACAGTGGCTTTTTGGCCGGCAGTAAACTGACAGAGTTCATGGACTGACGTGTCTTTCTCTCCATGTCACTGTATTTCTCTCTTTGTCTCTCAGCCTCTGCCTCATTTCCTCATCTCTCATTGTCCCGTTCTCTTCTAAATTGTTTGACTATTTACTAAATGGCTCTGATGAACTAGAGGTCACCATCCTTCACCTGTTTTATAGACTGAGACAATTGCAAGAAGGACACATGATGCTCATCATAGTAAGCTGAATAGTGGCAATGTAGTGAGAAAGGTTGGCGTAGCTTTATAGACGGATACATGGAAGTTCTGCGTTATATCTGCATGTGAATTTGTATAGGCGGGGGTGAGTATGAAAATATTTAAAAAATCCCTCGCCTACTTCCCACTTCCATTTGTTGAAGATGGATTGATTCAATATATTTGTTCTTCATTTTAACTTCCCTTTTTTTTGCAGTTTTGTTTCTGAGCTTTGATCAACACTAAAAATGTTTTAAAAAAAAAAAAAAAAAAAAAAAAAAAAGAAGCCTATTAAGTGTGAATGAAAAAACATAATACAGACAGAATTGTATTAAAAGTTCTTAAAAATAACAACAAAGCTAATCCCTGATGCAATATTTACAGGAAATAAACTGCTGTAAATTCATCTAAATAGCTTGTTTTACACACACTTCCTGCAGTTGTTGCATTCTCTTATTGGGTTAATTGTACAGTTGCATTGCATTATGTCAGATGCATTGAATTTAATATGAAATATCTCTAAAATATGTCACTTAGTCAGGAGTTGTCATCGTACTCAATGATAGAAAAGGGGTCCATTCAGGAAAAAGGTTGGGAACCACTGTTTAAGGATAAGGCTGGTAATATTCTATATTTTGTATTGCCTATGTGTATCCTCTGTGGATAAATCTCCATTGTTGTAAAAAGCAGAAAAAGCAGCACCACAGCATTACTAAACATGATATTGACAGAAAGGTATTGTATTACCCAAACACAACCTCCCTCTGCCCAAATGATAGAAATGTTCATTAGTCATTCTCGAGACTTCGCTCCCTCCATCATTCCCAATTATCCAGCTGTGCAGCGTGAGAGGAAGCTGTGTGCTGTGCAGGTTTGTCTTGGTACAGTTTTTGGATGAGCTGTACTCTGCAGGCTGAATGAGATTTCCATATTATTGCAGATGTGCGGCACTGAAATGAAAATGGCACTAAAGCTAAATTGCAATGCTTGTGGTGTCTAAACAGTTTTGTGGAAGTGTATCTGCAGACTTAAGGAGCTGAATCATTTTGATGATATGGTATTTGTCTGTGGCCATTTTGGTTGGAGGCAGAGTGTGTTATACTTACGGCAATATTCGAACTGCAGAATGATATGACTCTTCACTGCCTGTATTCATGCATTTCCTCCAGGTGGCAGCATACAACTCAGAGGGGAAGAGTAACCCCAGCCAGGTGGTCGAGTTCATCACAAACCCAGACAGACCCAGCAGTCCCTGCAGGCCTGTCATCAGAGGAAGAGTCCTGCCCGACAGCTTCAAGATGACCTGGGGTGAGTTATTATTTTTTTTGCCCCTATCAAAACTCCTCAGTCTTCCATGTAGTTCACAGCCTGACAAGGACGGTTTACAATTTCACTTTTCTCTTTGAGCTCTGCCTGACCATATATGAATCTAAAAAGACGGATGACATTCCAAGTTATCTGTACAAGTGATGGCTGACAGTTCTCTCCTTCTTTCAGACATCAGCATGAATCCTTTCCGTACACCTCACTGGACAAACGCATCACTCACTGCTGTACTTGGTCTTCGCTTCCAGCTTTCAAAATAGAATATTTTTTGAAATGTCTGCAATTCTGAAAATATTTGCTGCGTCTGAAATCGCATACTACGTACTACAAACTCTGTGTACTATCGTTCAACTTACTTTTGTGTAAAGAAACAGTAGTATGCATCTTTTCGGAAGAACTGAACTGTAATTACCAAGTTACTTCCTGAGCGCATTCGTGCCAGTTGGAGACGCGTAACCATGGTAACCCTTGCCAACCTTAGCCATACCGGTATCTAATAATAATAAACTCCTTGAGTTTTAGATTTTTCTTCACAAGAATACAAAAAACAAAACAAATTTGACATAAAATATATGATTGTGCCTTGGTCGCTGTCCACCATTGTCTTTTATGAATGTTGACGTCACTCCTGCATTGCATTGTGGGATATGCCGGCGTAGTGTCCAGTGTTTTTATACTGTAATATGTCACTGGAAATAGTATGCAACTTGCGTTTCCTCAATTTCCTCAAAATTAGTTCCTGAAACATTTGTGTGGTGGGAAAAAGGCCACACTCTACATTTCTTAGTTATAATACTTATTAATACGTTTTGAGAGTTTCGAGAGGCAGCAAGTTCCTCTATTATCTCATAATCCGTGGATTTGCTACAGTACGCATCTTACTGCAATGAATCAATTATCAAGTAGATTTCAGGACATGGCATTAGTGAAAACTGAACTTGCTGGCATTTCCTAGAAGAACTTGGTTAGTGCAGTTCAATAAGGATTTTTTTGTTTTGTTTGTTTTTTTTGCAATTTAGAGCCCCCGAAAGATAACGGCGGAGCAGAAGTCACAAAGTATGTTGTTGAGCTGTCTGAGGGCTTAAGTGGTAAGTTGCAAATGGTGATAATAACATTGTATTTAAGTTGCAGTGAAAATTCTGTTTGGAAAACTTGAGTTTATTTAAATAATTTAAATGTATTTGCAATGTGTTTTATATTTAGGCTTGTCATGGGAGCTGGTGTACTCGGGGCCAGCTATGGAGCACGTGTGTGAAGGCTTGAAGCCCGGCTGCTCCTACCAGACCCGAGTTTACTGCATGAGCGAGGGGGGGCAGAGCCCGGTGAGTCATTCAGCATCAGCACACGTGCACACACAGTCACGCCCTTGTGTTTTGCCACAGGAATTCTAAGAGTTTGCTGAACAGTTACGATTTCAATGGATCTCAGGTAGGAAGAGATCACAAAGTTGCACCTACTTTTTAAATCTATATAGATATGACAGACACACTCGGCGTACTCCGTTGTGCTGTAAACAACGATGTAGCTATACATTGTATAAAACCTGATTTTAGTTTTTCTATTGGCTCTTTTATTATTGATACATTTCTAGGCTGTTACATAGACTGTAATTGCTAGGGCAGGAAGCCACGCATCTCACCACATCCCATGGTTGATCTGATAAATTTAACATGAATAATTCTAGATATGCACTCTATTTATGGTGGGTTTTAATAGGAATTTGTGATTCAGCCAGTGTTCTATGTTGGGAGATTAGACTATGCTTCCTGGTGTGTAAGAACAAGACAAAGCCCGCTAATCGATTAACCCTCCCTGCATGTGTCAGAGGATGTTTTTCCTAATTAGTTCAGTTCACAGACACTCTTCATTAATTTCTTCATCAGCTGTTAGTGCATGCATTTATTCATTATGGGCCTTGTAAAGAAACATGACTCATGGTGGTGAGATTCTTCTTTTTGGTGCAGCACAATGTGACATAACACTCACATGTTTGCCTTTTGTCACAGAAGCTGGGAGTCTGAAAAACGAAAAGCTGTTTTTTCTTTTCTTTTTTTTTTTTTAACACTCGCCAGACGATCTGTCTAACTTTATCCACAGCTTTGAAAGGAATACAGCGTATTCCTCTGTACGCAGGTGTACCCTAAACGATGCCTTCACTTTTGTCTCCCTTTTGGTCTGTTTTAAACTAAATCAGTGTGATAAGGTGGCGGAAAATTCCATTGTTTATCTACTTGTATTTGTGTTGCCTTAGAGAGGACGGGTGTGAGATTGTCAATTTGTTATTTTCTCTGGGTCTTAATTGGTGTGTTGTCTTTCCTTGCAAGCTGTCGGAGACCCTGCAGGTCCAGACTCCCGCAGTGCCCCCAGGGCCCTGCCAGCCCCCTCGGCTGGTGGGCAAACCCAAAGCCAGGGAGGTGCAACTGCGCTGGGGTGAGTCATTCCTCTCCAGCTCAGATCTGTGTGGGATGTATTCTAGCTTCTGTTGATGCATTTATTTGTCTAGCAAACAACCTCAAAGACGTGAGCTTTGATAAAGCAGTTTGGATTTGTTTTGCTGTTTGTACAGTTGTCTTTGTGTTTATTTCTGTACTATTTTTCTTTTTTAAAGTATATTGATCTATAAACACTGGTTGCACATATTTCCCAGGTCCCCCTCAGGTAGATGGAGGCAGCCCGGTGTCCTGCTACAATGTAGAAGTGAGTGGGCTGCAGTCTGAGGAGAGCAGGGAGGTTTACCAGGGTCCAGAGCTGGACTGCTCTGTGGGAGGCTTAATGCCTGGCAAAACCTACAGCTTCCGGCTCAAGGCAGCAAACAAGGCTGGGGTGAGGAAGTCAAAACTGATCCATCCATAACAGAAGAGATTGTTGTTTCTTCCTGTTGCATGCTTTCAACCCTCTCTCCCTAAATCTCATTTCAAAAGTCAAACATTTAATCGTTTTTTGTTCTTTTGCATAGTTTGGACCTCTTTCGGAGCGCTGTGACGTCACAACTGGCCCCGGGGCCCCTGAGCAGTGCAAGCCTCCTTCCAACACATGCAAATCCCCCAGCTGTGTTGTTGTGAGCTGGGAGGTAAGACTAGCACCACTTCCATTCCCCCACTGATGATCAATTATAATATCCCTTGACTCATTCTGAGGATATATCAGAAAACTTGCATAAAGCTACGTTGTTATTATTAACCTGTGCTGCATTCTCATTGGTGTTTATCTTCCAGGCGCCTCCTTGCAACGGAGCTCCGGTGATAGAGTTTCGTCTAGAGTGGGGAGCTGCTGAGGGCAGCATGCAGGTGTGTTACAGTGGACCAGGGCTCAGCCATGAAATGAAGGGGCTGCTGCCTGCAACCAACTACTTCTGCCGGGTACAGGTGAGCAGTAATAAACACATTATTTATTTCATAAAGCATTGGCGAAACGGCATTTAAAAATAGACTCAGATCTCACCTTACAAACTCCTGTTTGTATAATTTCAGCACGATTATTTATTATTTACACTTAAGAATCTAGGAGGCTGCCAATAAAATGAAGAGTTGTGTACTTTCACAATAATTTGTACCCAATAGCTCAAATTATCTTGACTAGAGTTTGCTCGATAAGAACAGCAGAGAGAAGTGAAACAGGTTTGTGGTAAAAATGTTATGGTCTGTATAAGAATATGCAAATGTGTTCTCACCATCATCTGATGTTTACTGTATTTGTACTTCTTTTTTTGGGAACAAAGGGCGTAAAAGCTCAACACATCTAATACTACCGCATTTTCTCTCTGTGTCCGTTCTATTGTGGCTCAAAGCGTGATTCTAACACTGTCAGGGTTAGGGGTCCAATCCCACTAAGGCACGAGGTTTAAGAACCCCTCATTTAAATGTTGTGGATTGTTACTAATCCTTTTGCTAAGTAAGAAATGCTTGGAAAGATGAGATCTGGAGCATTCCCGTCACACCTCAGTACTGGTGATTGTGTTTGTAATCATTCAAAAACATTGCAACCAAGGTAAATGACATCCTGCCAACAAGTTAGAGCTTTGTTTTGAATAATAAAATAATATGGAAAATGAACTACAATCAAAACCTCTTACCTTGACGTGATATTCTTCTCACATCAGCGTGAATCCGTTTTAATCTATTAATTGCGTTGTGGAAGATGATTACTTTTTAGGATATGCTGTAATGGTGGGCAGAGGTTTGATTGCGTGTGCTTGCCTGCAATGATTGGCTTGCTAAGAGCTACATTACCACTGTTTATTATCTTAATTACAGTTAGTTGGCTCACTGGTTACTTCATCATGATGAACGGGCATAAAAAAAAAAAAAAAAAGAGCATTAAAACATTGGCTTTGTCCTTTGGGTCTGGTTCAGGCTGAAATCTCAGGCCGTGCTGTACTCATGCAGCCTCTTCTGTGGTCTAACAGAGGAGGAATGGAGGGACCCTGGTTGCTTATCGTTTATTTCACTTGCAGTGTGTTTATTTTCCCCACTCGCACTATTTGTCGACAGTACTCGTACCAAGACCACCCCTAAATATTACACTCAGGTCAGGCTATAAAACCAGACTTTCATCAAAGTAGTTAAACTTAAAGTAGTAATTAAAAATCCTGACTCATATGGTTGTCGTTTTTCAAATATGTCATTTGATGTATTTGTTTCACTTTATGGTTTGGCTAGGAAATAAAAACAATATACATGTCGGGCCTTGTTGAAACCCTTAGCAGTTATGTTTACATTGGAATGCCACCTTGTGGTCAAATGTGGACATTACACGTGTCCTTTCACGTCACAAGTGAGTTGACGTTGACTTAATCTGCTGACTCTTTTGTCTTGCTGTTGTGCAGGCTGTGAATGTGGCAGGCGTGGGGCCCTTCAGTGAGGCTGTGTTGTGCCAGACGCCCTGCTCTGTGCCTGCAGCCGTCAGCAACATCTACGCGCTGAAGGAGTCCGAGCTGCAAAAGTACGAGACCCCATTGGATGACGACGAGGAGGATGAGGACGCCGTTTCCCGGCCGCCACCGCTCTACTCTCCATCCACCTGCCTGGGCATTAGCTGGGACCCCCCATGTGATCACGGCTCTGAGATAACGTCCTATCTGATTGACCTCGGAGAGCGCCAGCCCATTGTTGTTGATCCCGTCACCAAACACATCATACAGCATCTGCAGCCTGACACCAGCTACAGGTTGGTGCTGCCTCCTCGTAAACTGAAAATGGTTCCAAAATGTTCCGTTACGCTTGTACTACACCACTTGGAGCTTTTCAGATATCAACAAGAGCTACCAGTGTTGAAACCGTTTGGTCATGGAATGTGATACAAATCAATTACTTACACACACACGCACACACACACCTTTTCTTTTCACAAACCTACCATGGGTCGACTACATCAGGCTGGTCGCATGTCTGTGTTTCTTTGTGATTGAGGATTATAAAGCAGGTGTATTTTAACAGGAAACTCGAGTTAAGCAGAGTTAAATGAAATTAAATCTCTGTCATGGATTAATATTTTAAGAAAGTCTTATTTATCCACACAGGGATGTATTTTATACGGTTTTTGTTAAGCCCACAAAGAACTGTGGCGGGACGCCGTAGGATACTGACATACTTTTCATTGTTTTGGGTCTACACAGGTCAGCTCAGATCTTGCAGCTCTCCAATGTTAACATATCTCTTCTTCCTCCTCAGGAT
The DNA here is from genome assembly GCA_943593645.1 of Bovichtus variegatus. NCBI lineage: Eukaryota > Metazoa > Chordata > Actinopteri > Perciformes > Bovichtidae > Bovichtus > Bovichtus variegatus. The sequence goes on along the minus strand of CALSCE010009465.1, from coordinate 5,961,158 downwards.
CCGAATCCAAGCCCTAAACAGCCTGGGAGCAGGCCCCTTTAGTCACACCTTTAAGCTGAAGACGAAGCCCCTGCCCCCGCAGCCACCCCGCCTGGAGTGCACCGCCTTCAGCCACCAGACCCTCAGGCTCAAGTGGGGCGATGGCCCAGCCAAAGCCGCCACCTCAGATGCCCTCCAGTATCAGCTGCAGATGGGGGACAAGAGCGGCAGGTCAGTGGCCTATTAGCCAGACGAGGGGAAGTGACCTGATCAGTGATGAACCGATAAAAGGGGAGAGGAAAAGCATCAGATAAGGGAATCGAGGAGGGCGGGGTTCATGGGAAGTAATGCAGCAGATGGAGTGTCTTTACAGTATAAGGAGACAGGAACTGATGGTGTGCTTTATGCCTCTGTATATTTCTTGACAGAGGAGTCACTCGTCCACTTTGCTTTTTGTCATATTTTGCTCATTAAATCTCTCTCTCTCTCTCTCTCTCTCTCTCTCTCTCTCGAAAAAAAAAACTCTTTCTCTTTCTCTCATGTTCGTGTCATTGCAGATTTATATCCTTGTATAAAGGACCCTGCCACACACACAAAGTCCAGAGGCTTAATGAGTCTACCTCTTATACGTTCCGCATCCAGGCCTTTAATGAGGCGGGCGAAGGGCCCTTCTCCAATGTTTACACATTCTCCACCCCACGCTCTCCTCCAGCCCCTGTGAAAGGTACAGTTCTTTCTTCCTTTCTCTCTATATCTCTGTCTAAATATATCTTTTCCTATCTCGCTATCTCTACCCGATGTGGATCAGCTCTTATTATCTTTACAAACTGTGGCATACAGACAGCCAGTGTGCTCACCTTTTTAACCTCAGTTGACCCAAGTTTGTCTTGCATTTGATTAAGACACAGCCGCCCCGAGATTCACTTGTCTGCTGTCATCATGAGTCGGGTTGTTCAGCACTGTGCTTTGGTCTCAACCAGCCTCTGCAAAGCCTCTTTTGCTCCTCAGTAATAAGGACGTGGGTTTTATTCTCAATGCTCCATCTCTTTTGATCCAAGCAGTCAGATGTGTCAGTTACTCAACAATGTTTGGCTCCCCACACACTAAAGTGGACTCTCGACCATTAACTGTTCGAATTCAGTAGAACCCAAAGCCTATTATCATAATGCTAAAAGTGATTCAAATCCTCTCTGCCACTGTTTTGTCATGATTACCAGGCCACTTTACTAGTTCAAAACTACCACTTATTTTTGTTGTTTTTGCTTAAAATGCCACCTAACTAAAGAAGAGCATGACTCATTGTTATGGCACTCTGCTATTTGGGAAAAGTTATATATAGTTGTCTAGAATTCACTCTTAATTCATCAGCTGAGCCACTAAGCATATCAAAGTAAGTTCTCATCTATTAAAGCGAATGGTTTCTGTAGTAGTCCCACTTTGAAAAATCCCCCATGGCTCTAATTCAAACAAAGTTCACAACACGTATAAAAGGTTTGATGTCTATTTTATCTTCTGTTTTCTTTTGCCTTTTTAATATTAAAGAATTCAAAGCTACAACCAGGTTTTGCACATTACACTGCACGAGTTCAAACCAAAAGGTGTTGCGGGTATTTTCTTTCCCCCAAAGTATTCGTTCTTACATTTCAGTGAAAGTTGTACATAGCATTTCAAACATTTTATTTCAAAGCATTTCATTTACAAAATGTGTCTGTGACGCCTAACGTTTTGTCAGTGATTGCCAGAAGTTGGTGTTATCTCCACTTTTTAACCTTATGACACATAAAGTAAATCAACACCAACTCGTATTCCTCCTCTTAAAATAAAATAATAATAATTCTTTCTTGATCACATTGATTGATCTTTTGTTTAAAGTTGCAGACGTTGAGTTACTGCAGTTATCGCCCACCTCCAGCCGTACTTGTTACATTACATCTGCACTCTCTTCCTCCATCCAGTCCCTAAAGTGGAGCGTCTGGATGACAACTCATGCGAAGTCACATGGGAGGCCCTGCCGCCCATGAAGGGGGACCCAATCATCTACACATTGCAGTGCATGATGGGAAACTCCGAGTTTAAACAGGTACTGATGTTGTTGTGTGAAGGCTTGGTACTCAATCTTTGTGTTTTCTGTTCTTACCTGCGGCTGACCTGCCATTCATCACAGTGGCCTTTTTATGCAGATCAGTATACAGATGGATCAAGAGCCTTAATGTTTTTCTTCATGGCTTAGCGGCGTTCTGTATTAGTCACCGCTGGCTTTAAATTGCCCATTATGCAAAGGTCATTGATCCATGAGGTATCCCTGGTGTCTAGTCCCTGCCAGCACATCCATCCCTCTCGTTGGCCTCCAGCCATATTAACGGGGAGTAATGGCCACGGCAGGCTTATGCTAATCTCACCACATCATACATGGCAATTGAATGAGGAAGTTGAAATATGTGGTTGCAATCCTGCATGAATTTGTTCCCATCCTTTTTCTCAGTGTCCGTGGCGTGGACTCGAAAGCTCATGTTTAAGAAAGAGGAGTAATTAATTTTTCCGAGTTTAGAAGTAGGTCTTTGCATCAACCAGGCTTGTGTATAATGGATAATTCGATATGTTTTATACTTTTAGTTTGAATAGGCTGTCTCTATATATTTTTTTATTATTTTCCCAATTTATAACTAATACAAACTGGGAATTATTTTAATACAATTTTAAGCTTACTGTCAAAAAGTTAGGTCACTCAGTAAAGAGAATAAAAAGAGTGTCACTCTAGCAACCAAACAGATCAGGTTCCCAAGGCTCTCTAAAAGTGTGTGGGTGTGTCGGCTGAGCAAACAGCCAAAGCAGATGGCCTCCCCCTTCTTCCAAGGCGACAAACAACATAACTCTTACAAATAAATCAGAAACTAGTCTGTAAATTGAAAAATAGTCAAAAATGAAAGAGGTATGCATAACTGTTTTTTTCCCCACTGGCTGAGACTTGAAAGAGCTGAAAGGCAATTTTGTCCAGTTAGGCAAGGGCTATAAGATGGGAAGGATCTTAGCTGCTTTTATTTCCCAGTAAATGTACCAATAGGCTATTTGGTCACTAGGTTCAGGCTTACATCCTTAAAGCAGCTGAATTACAGTATTCCCTTGGTGACATATTATCGTAAACATAATGAAAGATGAATAAGACGCACATAATTTGTCCAAAAATATCTCACTCTGTAAAATACAAAAACAAACACATTTTTTGCTCTCTTCCTGTCTTATTTCCAATTTTTAATCGCACTTCTTCTCCTCTTCCCTCCTTTCTGTGCAGGCATACAAAGGCTCTGCAACGTCCTTTCATGTCCAGAGCCTGCAGCCCAACAGCGACTACCGTTTCCGGGTGTGTGCTATCCGGCAGTGCCAGGACGCCCCTGAGCTGAGCGGCCCCTACAGTCCCACTGTGACGCTCTCACCCCAACGGAACGACGTGGCGGTGAGCGGCAGTGCAGCCGGGCCCAGGGCCGGCACAGAGTCCAACCGAGCCAGACGGAGCTTGACGGACGAGCAGTGTGCTTTCCTCCTCCTCATGGTTTTTGCTGTCATCGCCATCCTCATCGCTTTTGTCATCCAGTACTTTGTCATTAAATAAGCAGTTTGAGCCACCCAGCTGCAGGGTTATAGCTTTATTATTTTCCCTCTCCCTCTGTTGTTTTGTATTCTTCGTTTTGTACTTTTACTTTTTCCCCCGCTGTCAACAGAGTAATCTCATTAGCCGCATTGGGGTGCTGCGGGAGGGTGGGCTGAGGGTGGGCAGCTGAATAGCAGTTAAAAATTGAGGATGTAACACCTTATTTGGCACCTGTGATACCTTCCTGCCTCTCCTGCCTTTGTCACCCCGTCCCAACTTTGTGGTATCTGTTGTTCAGTTCCAATTTCAGTTTCGTCATGATCGGCTTCCTGCGCAAAAAGAACTCGGAAAGAGCAGGGATATGGTTTATTTTGGGAAGAGGGTCTGGGGTAGAGGGGAGAAGGGCCGCCTCGATTCATGTACGCATTTATTACAGTATATATAGATATACAGTGTGTGTATATATGTATATATAGATGTGTGTGTATAAATATATATGTATATATGTGTATATGTATATGTATATATGTATATATGTGTATGTGTATATATTTATCTATATATTTATCTATATATATATAT
>CALSCE010009465.1:5772566-5940495 GCA_943593645.1 Bovichtus variegatus | reverse complement strand
TGTGTGTGTGTGTGTGTGTGTGTGTGTGTGTGTGTGTGTGTGTGTGTTTGTGCGTGGGATAAAAGAGAAGTGCTTTGATGTTAATTGCTGACGGTCATTAATAAATGTCAAAGGTGACCATAGACCATAGATCATATACGGTAGTTAAGGATTGAAACCAATTTTCTTTATTGGCTCTTATTATAAACAAGCCCAACATGAATACAAATGATCTGTGAAAGTTAGAATAATATTGGTTATATCACATGTGAGACTTGTGAGTATTCATCCTCTCACTGGTTGGAAGTGGACAAGGCTCTTTTGAAAAAAACAACAATCTGAATTTAACAATAAGCTATAATAAAAATGTTTGGTTATTGCTAGAAAGATGTAAATCAGTAAATGCAATCTGATCAAACCACTCCCACACAGTCCTAATGAAGCAGATTAGCTGAGTATTTATGAAACTTTTATTCATTTTAGAACTAAGGATGTTTTTTTATTGTCTAACCTTAATTTAAAAGTTGCGTATTCAGTCACATTCTTTTTTTTATTATCTTCGGATAAAGCCAGGCTAGCTGTTTACCTGTTTCTTTATGTTAAACTAAGCTTGCAGCTGCTGGAAGTGGCTTCATACTGTTAATACAGTGGTATCAATCTAATCTAACCCTCAGCAAGAAGGGGATAAAGCGTATTTTCAAAAATGTCAAACTATTCCTTGAACCCGTTCTAAATTAAGCTCATTTCACTCTCCTAACTTTATTATCCCCTCAGTGGTGGTGGTGCTGGCCTTCATCATCTGCTGGCTGCCTTACCACATCGGCAGGAACCTCTTTGCACAGGTGGACGACTACGACACGGCCATGCTGAGCCAGAACTTCAACATGGCCTCCATGGTGCTCTGCTACCTCAGCGCCTCCATCAACCCCGTCGTCTACAACCTCATGTCCCGGAAGTACAGGGCCGCAGCCAAGCGCCTCTTCCTGTTGCGGCAAAGACAAGCCCGCGGCCAGAGACAGCTCTGCGTGATCGACCACATCTCCACCCTGAATGAAAGCCTGACTGGGGTCTGAGGGGCCTCGGCACACTGTTGAGAAGTGTTTGTATAGGCTTGTTTGACTTCCTCCCAAAGACAGAGTTGCAGGCTTCAGGAGTTACAGCTAAAAAGGAAACTTGATGAAGATGTGTAGAGGAGGAAGGTTTTTTCCTTTAATTCTATGAGTGGGCTGATAGCTCCACTGCACCTCAATGCAAAATCAGATTTACAACTACTCAGTGGCATTTTGTTCCCAGAGATTTTCAACTATGTCACATTTAATTTTTTGTTTCAAGAAAATAGGAATTCAGTGGATTCTAAGCAAAAGAAATATTGTCATTTCCATTTTCCTGTTTCAGTGTCATGCAAAAATACTTACCTCGACATTGTGCGCTGCTGCATGTTTTTTTGTTGTCGCTTATCAAACAATTACCATCAATCCACAGTACTGACTAATAAGAGCTCGCTCTTTGGTAATGACAGATGACGTTAGCCACATTTGAAATGACTCTTCATTTATAAAGTTTAATTGTAGCCTCAACTACATTCTGTTGTAAGATTGAATTTGTTTAATGTATGGTGAACAATTGTTATCATACGGTTCGTTTGTTGTTCTCATAAATCAAGAAAAACAGAAAACGAGTAAACCTATTTGTGGTGGCCCATTAGTTGTGCAGATCTGAAATTGGGTATTACAGTGTGATGTTTGTGTGTGTTTGTGTGGGTGTGTTTGCAGTGTTGTGTACCATCTTTCCAGTGAATAGATGGAACTTAAACTTCATGAAAGCAGATTACTATGAAAATGGGACAGTTGATGTCTGTGTGAGGCCACCTGAGCCCTGAGGTTTAGGGGCTGCGTACGTGCCGGCCATCATGTAATCTGACACAGCTATCATATTACCTTGGCTCTGAGTTAGATTTAGGCTGGCGGCCAATGTCCCTGCATCACCATATTCAAAGTAATGGCTGTTCTAAGTGCATTTCAAAGAGAAAAAAATATATTAGGTTGTCAGCAGCGGCAGAGGTTATTGCTTTTATTGCTTCCACTTGCATAATCTTGACACCATTGTACAAGTCTTCTTGATGTTGCATTTTGGATTAGAAGTTGTACCCTTTTGTATCTCATGCACTCTGGCAAGAAAAGTAACGTCAAAGTATGTAGCCTATTTTTAACCTGAACAATGTCTAATCCCAAAATAAACTCAGAGTTTTCCAGGTTCTGTCTCCTCTTTAAAAGGAACTGTCGTGATTTGGCCCATGAATCATCAGGCCTTGGTTTGCACAAATACAAAGAGACAAAGTCGCTCTGGGCTGACTCATCCTCATGACACTTCACAGAGCCATTCATCTCTGCCAGAGGAGCTGATGCAGCGGGTAAAAGCTTATATGCCACAGACCATCCTGCCATCACCTGGGGAAAGATCAGGGAGCAGCATGACTCCTCTGTTGGTTATTTTCTTTACTGATAATGAAGAGTGTTTGTGAGCGGCTCGTCCACAGCTGTCAACACCTCCCTCAGGCCTTTTTCACATCACCTCAAATCATTCAGCAATATAAATATAATACACAATTTGTTTGTTTTGACATAATTCTAAATAAAATGTGATAACATATTTCCTGGGAAATGTATTAAATACACGAGGACTAAGATTCCTAAGCAAAAATAGCCTACTACTGTTATTTTAAAACTGACAAGTAATCAAAAGAAATGACTCAATGATATTATATTACTGCTGCTGTTTACTGTGTAATCAGTGTTTCCCTCATCACAAGGCTGTTTACAAAAGTGTGTCAGTCCTGAGGCCTTTTATTAAGCAACTGAAAAGAGATTTTATCTCGACTGTTTTTTATATGGTGAAATAAAAAAAGGATGAAAATGTATATGTGTATAAAACCTATTTAAACTGATTTATGATAATAATAATAATAATAATAATAATAATAATAATAATAGAAATAATAACTTTATTTGGACAGCAGTTATCTGAACAAGGTTACAAAGTTATTTATAAAATACATGAGAGTAAAACAAACAAACAAAAAAGATAAGTAACCATACACAATATACAAAATATAGTTACAATGATAAACACAATGATAAGAACTAAAGAAATAGTGCACAGGCAGGCAAAACATGACAGAACAACAGAACACGACAAAATAAAATAGCGCAACACAAAAGTAAAAAATCAAAAAACATTCCAGGCAAAGAGTTAGGATGGCTGTGTCTGCCACAATTTAAAAATGTTTGATTTAATGACTGTTTTGATTTTATTTATAGTATAGTATAGTTATTGAATGCACTGGATTTATATAGCCTTGTAATGTCGTGCCCTGCTGCTTTGCAGTATGTTCTTTTTCATTTGCATTCTCCAAATGAAACTTGCAATTTAAGTTGATCTCTTCTGGGGTATAAATGTTTTGACACGTCAACATCACTGTAGTGGTATTTTCCACCAGAGGGGGGAGCCAAAGACCTCTGCTGTCAGCAGAGACAAACTGTATATGTATGCATGTTCAAATACAAATTACAGCAATATCAAACATTTCCTTGGATTAAGATTGGTCAAATGTTGCTTTTAAACACTTCTTTTTTAGTTTAAAGCTTCTTGTTTTCACTCCTCCCTGTAAGAAACCTTTATCAGCTTCTCCCTTTCGATCCCCCTTTCCCTTTCTGTTGTAGCCTTGCTGCTACCTACATGGCCTCCAGTGCCATCCTTTCCCTCTCCTCCTTCCCCAAACCCAAAGCTTTTCCCAGCTGACTGTATTGCCAATCTGCAAATGTTTGCTGTGAAAGCTGCTATAATGGAGAGCTCAGGGAATTTGGTGGCCACCTTTTCTGAAGTGTGAAAAGCCTGAAATTCTCATTCTAGTTCTCCCATTGGCAATCATGCCTCCCTGCCACAAAGAGCCAGGCGTGTGCCAGTGCCACTTCACTTTCACTCTGTGCTCTTGTTGTCACAGCTGGGTGACAGTGAAACAAACACAAATCTGTCTTTGGCTTTAACAAACCATCAGGCACTCCCACAGTGCTTTCAGACGCCTTTATAGGCAGTAATAATAATAATAATAATAATAATAATAATAATAATAATAAGCTTGATTTATAAAAGTACTAATCCCCTCGTCTTCTAAAGCTTTTAGTGAACAGTTTCCATTGTTTAATGAATCATGTTACACACAGAAGAGCCAATGCCCTGTTTCTTTCTCCAAATTAGTAATCCCCCTGCCATTTGGAGGCTAATTTATATCTACTTGGTATCTGTAAAGTGTTTGTTCATGAACAGTGTTCGACATTAGACCTAATGAGAGAAGAATGTAAACTCTCTAAACAACAGAACCTGTTTGTCCGTCCTTTTCAAACCTGTGAAGCCAGATCACAACTTGCTTTGGGCTATTTGACAAGTAAACAAAATATGGAAGTGATGTCAAATAAAAATGATAGGATTTGACGAGGATCAGAATCAGAGCATATTCAGCAGTTCATTTACCAAACTTAGGACAGTAAATGTTGTTCCTCTCCATCATGACTACTGACTAAGATAATGTAAAGAACATTGTGTGGTCAATATACCAGCAGGATCTCTTCTGCAGTTGTGTTGTTAGAAACCAATCCATTAGATGGCTTCTCTACATTTCCACACCCCAAACCACTTAAGTGCCTGACTCTCGTTCATCCTGGCCCCGAGCAAGACAGCAGAGATACACTACTCTACACTACTACACTAGTCTTAGCAGGCGGAAATTGAAATGCATTTCGGATATGCGCATTTAGGCCTGGATTTATAATGAAAATCCTGCAGGCTATGGTCTCTTATTTTACTATTGTCAAGGCTGAATGTCTGATATTTGAACTCCTGTTTTTTTGAATATATAGATATTTAAGATGTAGATGTTGATGTTTTTTTGCTAATCTAAATTTTATACTAGAGCCCAATTATAGATTTGTACTTGATGATGCACATCTGCTCAAGACAGAGACAGCCAGTAAGGAAATGCTGTCTTCAAAATAAAAGTATAAATATTTCTAAGTTTCGAGAGAAATTATTATTTATTTGTTTTTACTTTTTATTTATTGACAAATTTTGTCCATACATGTACTTTGTTTAAATACGAACTCATCGTTCATACAGTATAAATAAAACAAAAGGGACAAAACACATTGGAGGGAAATTAGCTAGCTATAAAGTAGATATCATATACAGGTACTTCCCTGGTGAAAGTGCATTTGAATTTTGAAAGGGTAAATAGCGAAGTTTGTATGTTATCCACAAGTAGCAGAGAACTGGTACTACACTGCACTGTGGATTGAAACTTTCAAAATGTTGCTATCTGGCCACATTTTAATCAATGATGTCACAGCAGGTGTTTTCCATCAGCTGGCAAATGCAAAAGACATGAGTGAATAAACTAATTTGGTTGTGGCCAAAAGTATACATACATGCCTGAAAGTTTGTGCTCATATACAGCAGGCCTGCGGCTTTGACTGATTGGTAAATCGAAGTGAGTGTCGGCCCATTTTTCATGCAATTATGTTTTTGTTGTGTGCAATGATCATTAAAGCTTGGTACGGCCACAAGCGAGGATACATATGTAGACTTTCTTAAATTGTTACTGTATCCATTGAATAGTGAAACAACTGATCATTTACATTGTATATAGATGCTCTCTCTATACATTACGTCTTGGGTTGCACCTAAAGTAAAAATAAAAATCTGCCAAACCTACTAACAGAAGAAGAAAACATGTTTTATGCAGAGGTTTAATAATACAATGCAACCGTTCCAGTTATTATTTTATTTTGAAAGTCTTTAGGAGAAGTAGGTTTTCTTTTATCATGACTGACTTGACAGCGCTGAAGGAGCCAAATGCGCGTTAAAGTTCCACTCCTCCTCCTCGTCCATGAGGCTCATTTGGCTCCAGATATAAAAACAGAGCTACTCTCTGTCCTCGCTGCGCTCCTCAGTCTCCTCACAACTAGCAGGCAGTTTGCTCCAAGAGGCCGAAAAACTGAGAAAAAAAAGCAGGAGGGGACAGTCACTGGCACATTCCCCAGGATGGAGGTAATAACTCTGACTCTGAGCGTAGTTTTCTCTTGTAGCCTGTACTTTTAAGCCACTTGAGCAGATGTTTTTAACATTTAATGTGGTTTTGTGCATCCATGTGTGGTTGAAATTAAAACATTATATCATAGGAGCTCAGTGAGTAACTGAATAGTGTTTTTAATGGTCTGTGTTATTGCTGTGATATGTCTAGGACTAGAGCCTGTCTGTGCAACCCTTTAACAAATAATAATATTGCATTTGTGTAGAGCTGAAACGATTAGTCGATTAGTTGATTGACAGAAAATTAATGGACATCTACGTTGATAACCGATTAACCGATTCAGTAGTTTTTCATGAAAAAATGGCAGAAAATGCATTTTTAAACTCTCTAATATGGAGTTTTCCTGCTTTTCTCTGTTTTATATAAAATTAAACTATATTAAACTGAATATCGGGTTTTAGACTGACAAAACAAGACATTTTTTACAATTTTCTTTCATTTTATAGACCAAACGATTAAACGACTACTCTACAAAATAATTGCAGATTAATCGATAATGAAAATAATTGTTAATAATAATATTTGCAGCCCTACATTTGTGTCGGTACACCTATGAAGTACTATGCACATGTAGTTTTGTTTGCTACGCTCAGCATTATAAAGGTTTCTAATAATCTTAACGGTATTTACCTCATAACTTTGATATACTATATTTTTACTCATGACAAATATATATGATATATATTATGTTATGCATGAATACAATGGACTAACTGCATGTGATATTTATATTTAAACTCTATAAAAAGGATATATGTACTTCTGTTTTTGAGTGTGTAAGTCGCTGGTTTGTGGTAGCGACTTCATAACAACTAACCACAGTGTGAGTTGAGGGAAATAGAGCTGACAGAACATCTGTCAGCCAGTGTTTGTGTGCTGTGATAAATTAATGAAGTAAAAGCCATGAGTTGATTTTGTCTTCCCCACCCATCGTACCCTCAGCTGACAAGCCATGCTTTCACTTCTCAAAGCCAAAAAGAAGAAAAAAAGTGTGCTTCTTCATGGTATAGGAGGCCTGTCTGTTTTTACTGCAGAGTTTGCTCGCCGGTTTGTGGCCTCCTCCCTGCAAAACAAGCTGTTCCCTCTGACTTTTAACATCTTTCTTCCAGTATTTAATGTTGTGTGGCAAATAGGAAGAGAAACGCCCATGTTCTTCCCCACAGCACGTGAGGGAGCACATTAGTAATCTGCCACAGAAATACTCTCACATACTTACACCCCTCAACGTTAGGACTCAAATGTGCTTTAGGCCTGCTCAGCTTGAATTCATAAACTTATTTTTCTTTCCCTGTTGCCAACATTTAGTGAAAAGAATTTAGACTGCCCCCATATCTGGAAAAGATGAAATAATGATCAAAAGATCTTTTTTTAGGAAAATAGTGTTTTTTCTGATATAGTTAGTTTCTGTAAGATAAAGCTGTTTTGAGAGGGAGAGAAAAAACCTGAACTTGCACAATTACGCTTAACACTGAGATGGAGAAAGCAGCTTCAACTATTATTGGTGACTCCAACTTTTTCTGGATGTACAGTCATCTCATAAAGCCAGCCCAAATCTCACAAGCTCAGTTTTCACTACAAGTAATTTAGAGGTTGATGACAATGAGCAGCGCTGCATTGTGAATTTAAACTGAATGCTTACTTGCCACTTCTTAACTATCTGATCTTGGTGAACCGTGACCTTGTTTTCACCTAAAATTTAATCAGAAACAAATTGCTGTTGATGGTTCTGGTAACATGTGACACTTTCATGGGAGCCACCGTGGTTTAAAAATGAAAGGGACAGTCCACCCCAAATTCAAAAATATATATTGTTCCCTTACCTGTAGTGCTATTCTTCAGTCTAGATTGCTTTTATGTGAGTTGACAAGTATTGGAGATATCGTCCGTAGAGATGTCTCCAATATAATGGAACTAGATGGCACTTCACTTGTGCTGCTCAACGTGCCAAAAAATACATTTGAAAACTCAACATCAATGTCAGAAATCATGACCTGGTTACTCGAGATAATCCACAGACCTTGTTAGAAGCAGTTTCATGTAGGAACTACAGTATTTTCTCTCTACCGAACTACACCCACCAACGAATGAGCACAAGCCTCTCGTCCATGAGTAGATGCACGCTTCCTTCTGCGCGGTGATTCAGTGAGTAAAGTGAAATCTGTCAGCTGGTTGAACACGGGCATGTTGCTACTGTTGATTATAACATTGAGTTTTGTGCTCAAATTTTGATTTCAGTCATTTCTTATTTCCTCAGAATTTCTACCAGTAAACAATCCTGAAATGTATTTGAGCAAAAGGGATCAGTTTTCCCAGATGTTCCCAGCTGTTGGGAATGGGACGCTTCTGTCTCCTGCAGCCTTGATTGGATGGTATTTTTGCGTGCAGCATTTTGCCTAAAGCACCTGTAAAAAAAGTGCTAAACTATCTTGTAAAGTCAGTCTCACACTCACCATCATTTAAACAGCTTTAACATTGCCCTTTGATGACATCACCTATTAGTTTAAATTCAAACACTGAATTACAACTACCTCGAGCAAGCCCTAAAAACAGAGTGACGCATGGAAATTCTTAAATTTTGTGTTTCCTGTGTTGCAACGACAAGCTATGCACTGGAAATTTGGTGCATTTATGTGTGTCGTGTGTGTGTGCATGCACCTGAGGATTTGTACTGTATGTGTGTGTCGGGTTGTGTGTCGGGGGGGTGGTGGTTTTCCTTTGATGGAAAAACAACACCACAGCTAGAGGAGTGAGTATTTGGGATTGCCTTGCCAACCATATGGTGTGCACATTTATTATGTAATCCAAAGTAAAGTTTAAAGACCAATAACAGAGGCACTCAGTCTGTACCAGCCAGACGCTTATGAGTCATTCTTTTCCCATTTTGCTCTACAATATGTCACTTAAATAGTGTAACACTATTATTATTGTAATAATAATGAACAAACACTTCTATCCTTACTACAACTACCACTTGTACTACAGTCAGCACCATTAGAACCAGTATATAGTCCAGTGTCACGGTAAATAAATAAGAGTACTGTAGCATCCTTTGAAGCCTTGTGTTATTATTGTTGTTATTATTATTATGTAAAAATACATTGTTATGGAACGATGTATTGATTCAATGATGAAGGATCCGATATCATCGATATAAAGTGAAAACATTGCTACATATTGTCAACTTTAAGATACGCCTATATTTTTTAAATTCCCATGGCACGACTGTCACCATTTCCATCCAAGCTTTCCTGTTATTTCAAATAGTTCTTAAACATGAGAAATGTGGCACTCTATAGTGAACAATAGGTGGTCTATTTTTTATTTATTTCCTTTTAAAGACTCAATATAGAGTAATATTGTATTGTGAGGAAATTACACTTAATTATGAAAAAACAAAAAGGGAAAAAACATCATAAGTGAGGGACAGATGCAGTCTGAGGTATTTGCTGAGGCCCTACATTAAGCTGTATGTGTTTCAGGGCAGTATGAATGGTTCACTCTGTCCTTAACATAAAACAGACACCTAACTGACCACGAAGCTCAGTGGAATGTAAAGCATCAGCATTAAGGAAAACCTACGATACTTAAGCCCGTTCTCTAAGAAATCACAGTTATGGTTTGACCTGTGTTCAACAGTGTGTAAAAAATGTATAAATGTTTTCTGATTTTACAGCTTAAACAATTCATTAAAGCCTTGTGATTAAAGCGCTTCTGAGCCATGATAAGATGAGCTGGATGAAGAGCACATAAGGATGATAGGACAAACCACCAGCATCTCATGTGACTTTGAAAAAAAACTCCACTGATGCTTCCTGTTGTTTCTTTTTTTATATAACATCCTGCAAACTACATCAGCTTTCTCTGATATTATCTCTATAGCGTGTTTCCTACCTTCTGTCCATATATCTGAACTCTGTTTTCTTTCGAAACCAGCATTTTACTTGAGAAGCAAATATCAGGAGGTGCATAATTTCTGCAGAATAATCATATTTTCACTGCAGTTACTGCAGTTTGTCTTCACTGTTTCACTTTAGTTGCCCTGGTGATAACAGTAACAGTGTGAAAACTAGAACTAGTGTTGTTTCCATGTGAGTTGGGCTACTCTCATCACAAAAGTAACTTAAAGTCGCACTAAGAATAATTTGAAGTGTTATTAATTTCTGTTGACAGCAGCGGGCATTAATGCATATCCACAGTTAGCATGGTCAATATAAACAATGCAGTTTTCAAAAACATGGCTTTGCAAATGTTTTATAAAGTGGGGAATGCATTCAACATGTTTTATAAGCCTGAAGGACACACACAATGTGTTTGGTGGACATAGTCACAGTAAAAACTCAAACTGTTAACTTTAATGTGGTTCCCTGAAGGTGATGACATGGAGCGCTAGCTGGAACATTTTCAGCAGGCTCTTACAAACAGAAGATATATTTTCTTTAAAAAATAAAATGTATGACTGAAGCATTACAATAGTTTGTAGTAAATGTGTGATTACCTGAAGTTGGTCTAAAATATCATATTGCTTCTGTTGTCATTTGGGAAAGTTTTACTCTGGTATGTTGCCTGTATTTACATCTCCGTGCTGACTTCCTGTGTGGCTCGTTGGAGGATATGTGCACCTTTACGATCAATGAAATGGTTCATAAAGCCTCATGATTCCTCAGCTGCTTTTTATTGCTGTGTGGTTTTTGTTCTTTTCTGAAACATTGTTATAATGTGTTGCCATTGCAGGCCCTTATACTATACAGGAGTTGTGTTTTTCTCTAAGTCCTGCTATCAGGGATAAGGGGTCTGCCCCTCTGAGTTTCAGTCTAAAGCAGTGCGTGGGGCAGAGCAATAGCCTGGGTGGGAGACAAGATAGTGAGGAGGACATTGTGATCTGTAAAAGAAAAAAAACACACATGCTGTTGGCTTTGAAGGAAGTTATGTCATGGATGAACACATGTAGACTGAGGCAGCCTGTGTCAGTCTTTAAACTCAGACATCTGCAGATTGACAAACATGTTGAATTTAGTCAGTATAAAGTCTACAAACGTGAGATACGTGCAGACCAGATTTGAAAACTGTGAGCCAGACAGGAAGTACAAACTCCAAAAAAACATTATCATTGTGACTTAACTATCTTCTAAATCTCCCTGCAGAGCAGTTAAACCATACTGCCTGAACCTCCATAACCACCCTCTTCTAAACTTGGCATCAAGCCATGCTCTTTATTTCCTTTTTTGGCAGAAAGGAGGGCAAACACTTTAAGTGCTCTACGCTGTTTGTACCATTTTTTCAAACCCAGGTTTCGCATTTTGTGAAAAAAAAAAGATTTTTTGGTTAGGTTTTTAGGCTTATAAAGCAGGTGCATGCTGTAGGTTTGAACGTTTTATAAACCCATTAATCTTTGCGAAGATTGACACCAAGACAACTCAGTATCCGAATAAATACTATAGAGACAAGTCCACACTGTCAGCAGAGTGGCTTAGGAAATGGACCGTGACCTTTGACCTTTCCATTATAGGAAAGTCTATCAAACCAGAACCTTAACTTAAGTAAAAGCAGCAACATGTCTAAAAAACACTCCACTCTAAGTAAAAGCCCTGCTTTCAAAAATGTACTACAGTAAAAAGACTGAAATGTTATCAGCAAAATGTACGCAAGTAAGAGAAATTAAAAAACACGACTCATTATGGAGAATGGTCCCTTTCAGATTGTTGCATATAGAATATTTGATACTAAAGTATGCAATGCCTCAAGACTGCCATGGATGAATGGATGCCAAACACTGTGGCGATGGATCTCTGCAGGAACTACATAACGTTGTCGTGTGGAAGGTGCAGGGTTTCACTGAATGAAGTCATCCCATGTCTGTGCTACTCGGCCTCCACGTCAACCATCTGATCCACTGTCCAGATGGTTTTTGTCTTTGTGATTGCTGGATCTGAGAGGATGAGAATACCAGAACACCGTATAGAATCCCCAACAGATGCTTGTATCAACGCTTACTCGCTTAGGTTCAAACATTTAGAGGACGTACTGTCTGCTGTGGGCTGTTTACATTTTTTGATATCTTATTCATCATTCACTCTCCTTTATCCTGCTTTTTCATTGCACAACAGTTCAGCTTAAGCAAGCTACTGTAGTTATCACATTGAAATAGCACAGTGCCTGGCTCTGTCATCTGTTCTCATAGCTTCATAATTTTCCAGTCAAATTGCAGATAAATAGCTTGTTGTTGCTTTTGTCACATTTAAGAAAAAATACATATTTCGGTCTTGTGATCTTTCTTTGGAATTCTAACTTTATCAGCAGCTTTGTGCTCTCAGGTCATTTGGATTTATTTTCCTTCTCTCTGGATGATTATTATTTTGTAACATATTTCACCATACAGCACTAGTATGTGTCTACAGCACCTTCCATTTTCCTTCAGGCAGAGAGATAAGTCTCGTAGATAAGGGTGTCCATTTACATCATCCCTCTGATAGAGGGTCTTTCTAGTGTGTGTGTTTCTACACACACAACGCATGTGAGAACACACACACAGTGCCAGTGAGGGCAGTGGAAAAGTGACATATTCAGATGAGGTCCAGTCCAAAAACACATCATGTTTTCCTGGAAAGGCAGTGAGCGAGAAGGTGCCTGTCTGCTCTCTTACCACTTAACAAGCGTAGGCAGAAGGGAGCTGCTCACTATGATGGTTTTCCCCCTGGCAGAACACGCTGACTTGTGAAAACAGAGTCTGCAGACTGAAACTGAAGCCATTACGCTTGGTTATCTTATTGAACAAGCGCTTGCTCAACAGCTGTGCTTTGGTGTGCTTTATTTATCTTCACTTTGACAGATTTCCACTTTGTGGGGCTCACCAGTGAGAGCTTATGGGGATTGAGAGTTCCTAGAGGGTTAGAAATCCTGAGCCAGACATCATCTTTATCAGTTCCACGGTAGATTACATTGTTTGTTACTCTCTGATCACTGCTGTTATATCAAGCAGATATGTTAGGATTCACTGAGCATAATATCATGTGCTTCTTCTCCCCTGCCTCTGGAGACAGGAACGGACAATAGCAGGCTTTGTGTGATCTGTTGTTCTCTGTGTTGTCTTTCCACATCTGCCGGTCATACAGTAAACCTCGTGTCTCCATCCACAGCCTGGAAATTAAGATGCTGGTTACTTGGGATTAACCTTGTTTTATCCAAACACAGCTCAATGAGGATGCACACGCTTTCCCTGCAACACGCTGCTTTACATTCACACTGAAAACCATAGTCTTCAGTCTTTAGGTTTCAGGCTCATGTTCACTGTCAGCCGCATTGGAGGTCAACATTTCTTTTTTAGCTCAAAACAGCTGATTACATCTTTAAACAGTTCTAATCAGTTGGACTGGGCGGTACGGTTATGATGTATATACCATAAGATGATAAAGATGTGTCCACCCCTTTCAAGACCTCTATCATTTAGTGAAAATGTGTTTGTGAAGTTGTGAGCATACATATGAGACTTGGATTATACTGCGCGAGTTATGTCACCATTTGTAAATGGATGTTTTATTATAGTTGCTGTTAAACACTGCCAATATTTACTTCAATTTATCAAGACTTTTCTCCGTTTTTTGATTCTTCGTTCACTGTGGAGGCATGCAAGAAAAGAAAAGTTTTATTCATGAATTTAAGGTTACACGGGTTGAGTAATTGATATATAAAAGGTCATTTTGTGGCTGAAGAATTCCTTTATTATTTCTCATTGTATAAGGTTTTTGTTGGCAATGTTGTTAATTAATAAGCAAGACTTCTTTATGTTAGTATTTTGGTTTCCGAAATTAGAGCATCAGTTAAGAACCTTGATTTGTCAGGTATTTAGAGACACTGTGTGTAGGATGTTGCTGTCTGTCAGTGTCCTTTTTGATACCAACACTACAGGGACACAAAAGTACAAAAAAACTACAGAAGCCTTGAGTTTCTGAGGAGGGAAAACAACCCAAGAAAAGATTTGTTACATAGGCATCGACGCATCGGTGCCCATGTACTGCCCATGTACTGCACTAAAAAAGTATTATCACAATATTTTCCCAAATGGCCTGGGACTACTATCCTCTAGGCTACCACTGTTCACTTGAATGCCATTTTTTTGTCAAGCATATATTGACAGATTTAGTCTTCCTCATAATAACGGAAAAGCACCTGATTTTTCAAAGTAAAAACGTTTTTGATAACAGTGCATTAGGTCTGTCCTGTATGTGTAACTAACTGTGTAAAGCAAGCCACGTCCAAGGATCTGTTTCCATGGAAGTCAGAGTTCAGAAATAACTTGTTTATTTTAAGTGTCGACACAGGCCCATTTTTGTAACATTGAATCACATGGCTAAGACATTGCTTTAAAAAGCCTTTAAAACATTTTTTTAACGTTTCCTTGTTTAGACATGCTCAATTGCTCTGTATGCTGGATTACAATATGTTTTAAGATGTGGTCTAGCATATCCAGGGACACTCTCTGAGGAGCTCAGGGGTTACAGTGCAGAGCTGTGATCCAGGCTGCCTGCACAGCTCTGGGGCTTTTTCCCAGGCCTAGAGCCCCAAAAATAGCGTTTGCCCTGCACTCTTCTGCAGTCAACCAAAGTTTCCCACTCTTCCACAGAGCTTGGGGTCCCAGCTGAGTTAAACATGCACAATACTGATGACCAAGCCAAGGGCCTTGTATGGCTCATTAAAATATATGCGTCTCTTTTGTCATCTGAGTGAAACAGTTAGTGAAATCATTTGAGTTTAAGACAAAGGCAATTAGTTCGGATTAGTATACTTTGTATATTGTATATTTTGCATAAGGCTGCTGACACTCCCTCTTAAAGAAAATATTCTTTATAATAGCAGAATTATAGCAGATAAAAATATTACAACAAACTATGCTAGACTGTAGTTCCGGAGTAACGGTGGACGTTTTGATAATTGTAATACATTCCTACAACATTTTAACTTTAGTTAAATGTGAGTAAAACTGCATTTCTTACCTTATATTCTGTATGCATGGTCAGTGTGTTTTAAATCAGAGATGTATTAGCATCGAGTCTGACGGTATTTTAGTTTTGTATGAAGAAGCTCATTAAAGATAAGGGCTTGCTTTGAAAGGACTCATTGAAGGATCTAATGGATCTGAAATGACTTCTTCTTAAACTAGAAAGTTGTTGAATTCTTAATGCTGCTGAAGCCTTTTAAATCTTCATATAGCTCTCGTTATAGACGTTTGCAAGTAACTGATACTTTCTAAAATAATCAAAATATGGAAAATGTCATTTTTGCTGAACATGACTAAATTTCATTCCCTAAATTAACAGTAGAATCATGGAGGTCACCCTCAATGCTATTAAACCAAATGTCAGGAATAAAACTAACTGACTGGAAAGAATAAAGAAATTAATGAGTGTATGTTTGAGGGAGCTGTGAGACATTTCTCCTGTGTGTCATTTAAATAAAGTTTTAGAAAAACTGAAACCTTGACTTTCTTCTCAAAAGAGGCCCCACTTCCTTTGCCTGCACTGTTGTGACTAGAGTTTTTGCTCTGAAGGAGGCATTTGTTTTTGAAGAACAGGAAAGAGTTAAACAATTAGAGGTTATGAAATAATGGTGTGGAGGGTGTGTGGTCCCTGGTGATTACTATTTATCACGGATGAGAAAGGAGAACTCAGGAAAAGGGTTGGGATTGTGGATTAGGACACAGAGGCGGCGCAGAGGAGCATTAGCGGAGGCTAGCTGATGCTGTAATACGTTTGGGTGGAGGTAGCAAAGTGGTGAGGTCATGTTGAGAACAAGGGGAAAAAGGAAAATAAAGCTTGTGATTAAAATGTGGAATGTGTGTATCTGGGAAGCTTGGGAGATCCAGATCCAGTGTTTCCATGGGCAACAGTGCCGAGAGAGAGGGAACTAAGAGTGCACACCCAGGAAATCTGACAGGGTTGCCAGCTGTTAGGCGACGCATTAGCTTTTTAAGGGTCAATAAAAGTATTATGGAAATGAAATCTAGCATTTAAGACAGAAAGAGAAAGGGAGGAGCACCATAAGCAGTTAGCGTACATTTTAAATCATTAAATTATGGCTACATGATGCATGAGAAGCTGAACCGTCCTAGCTGGCACAGCTCATGCTGTAAACAAATGCCTCGACCCATTTACAGTCCAAAGACTTGGCAAAAAAGTGTTGAGAACCGGTAAAAACAGAGATATACTGGAGTGTTGTTTGCAAGACATCAGCTTACTTATTACTTAGATAGCCATAGATATGTGGAGTGAGTGAATGTACATTAAAGGGCAGCGCAGAGGAGGGACGCAATCAGCTTGGGAATAGTGGGAGAGACGGAAAGTAAAGGGGCCAAGAAGTGATAACAGTGTGAGACTGCAAGGACAGGTCCCTCCTATCACAGGCTGCAGGGTGATGTTGAACAGCTGTGGAGAGAAGGGCTCACTTCCTGTGTCCAAACCCACAAAATACGCTCTTTAGCAGGGTGAGAGATGAGTTCCTCAAAGGACAGCATTGAACCCAAGTGGATTTTCACATATTCACCCTCTTCCTTGCTATGTTTCTTAACCCATCTGCATTTTGCAGAGGGAAGTGAAACATGTTCTTTATCTTAGAACATCTCCTTATTCCGCTGCAAAAGGCCTCCCTGCTCATGCAAAGTTTAATGAGAATGTATTGTCTTTGTTCAGCAAATCACTGACCTTAAATAACATCGTACAGTTTTTGTGCCTCATCTAACATGGCAAAGGCATGCATATATATGTTATTGATTGAAACTGCCATTCTGTTTGAAGGTTATGCACTTTATACTCAGCACATATGAGGCAAGACAATGTTTTTAAAATGTGACAAACAATATGTTGACTGTTTTTAACAAAAGTATTTCAGTTGTTTGATTGAATATATTTATTTTCCAATAGGATTCTCCATCCAAGCCATCTGTGGCTGAGCTGGCTGGAAGGTTCAAAGGTCACATTCTAACCATGCCCTCCTCAAATGGCGAGGTACCTTATTTATACATACTTAAATAGAGTAGTTGGTAAATACATATGGACTGATTGTGATTACAGATTTTTATTCACAATCCCTTCTCCTTTTGTTTTTTAGTTGCCATTTCAAAGAAGATCCCCATGTTCCCTAAAGTTGCAAAATCAAAAAGATGATAGTGAAGAATCAGATGTAAGTAATTATCTTCCTTTACTGACACGTGTGCTATAAATCTGTCTTCTTGATGCACAAAGGAAGTCTGCAGAAAACAGACTTGGATTTGTTTCTTTTTCTCATTGCAATTTAATTTCAACACAGTAGACTTATAAATTGTTGATTTGGCAACAGTACACAATGTTTTCGTCTGCCTAAAACATTGGGAAAGTGCTAGTGCTGCTGTTTTTCTTCTAGTGAAATGACTACTAAACAAACCTATCTTTGCATTATGGCAAATCGAAGGCACAACAAAAGTGCAAAAATGTATGTATCACAATCATGTACATAAAAAGTTGTTTAATTGATTTAATCTTTATCATTTAGACTTAAGACTTGTTTGGGACATGTGCTTGTATGTCAGTGTTAGCTTTTCGTGTTTCAAATGCGGTTTGTCATGATTTTGTGAATTTTTCTTTTCATTAATCCTGGTCTGACTGTTCTCTTGCAGAAAACTATCGTCTCACCAAATCCCTTTAAAATCAAGATGAAGAACTCCTCCATTATTGAGAAACTTCAGGTAACTGCATCTTTCAACATCATAATAATTTGCGAGCAAAATAGGAACCAAAACATATGCTAGCCTGAACAATCGTGTTAATATAGGGCGTAGTATACAGGCAGAAATAGTCAGGAGTTTGTATAATCAGGACATTGTGATAATGTAAAGCAATACTGCCACCCACTGTTCAGTTGACACTAGTGCCTGAGCTGTTTGCATGCTGAGAAAAAGGGGAAGGGCTTGTCCCTGATGCCACAATCGGCTCAGATAAATGAGATAATGGGATCATGGGCCATCCAGCCTCTAGTGAGGCTCGAACATCCTTTCTTCTTTTCGCCACCATCGTTCCATTAGTTAGCAATTCACACGGTGGGCAGCCATGGGACAAAAGGGCTGCCGCTTCTCCCTCTTCCTCTTCTCCCCAGTGCAGGTAAGATACTCTACTCTAAACTTGAACAGTGGGTTTGGAGACTCATTTGAGCTTTTATGTACTTTAGTTCTCAGTGTGAATATGACTTGGTTTTGCTTGTGACACTTGAAAGGGAATTTCAGGTCGTACTTCTAGATGTTTTCAAAATAGGAAGGTGAAGCAGAACAATGCTCTGTGTGAACGCCTGTATAATACTTATATTTTCAAAGAAAGTTACACATTCCCTGCTTTTTATGTACAATGTTAAAGTACCATGGCATTGTTTAATCTTCCCTTCACTTCTTTATTATATTTCCTAATAGAATGACTCTAATGTTGAATTTATGGCTCACTCTCTAAGAAAATGTCAGGTTTCACTTAAGTTTGTATGAGTTCATTTTGAAAAGTGCTGTTTAAATACATTTAAATGTCCTTTGTATCACAATTAAGTCTTATTATAAAACAATGTGCTAAAGAGATTATAGTGTCCAGGCTTCAGGATCTTCCTTTCCCCTATAGGCCAATCTTGCTCTGTCACCAACTGCTCTGCTGCCTTCACCCAAGAGTCCTGAGGTGAAGCTTCAGCCGGCACCGTTGTCCCCCATCACACCCTGCAGCCCGCAGAGCCCCCTGAGCTCCACCCTGCTGTCCTCACATCTGTCCAGTGAAGAGGAGGATCCCATCAGCTTCGACAGCCCTGCTGAAGGCATCCCGCTGCCGAGCTTCAACAAGGTAAACATATGGACTTGTGCAAAGCTGCACATTGGCTTGACATATAGGACAAATAGATCTGAACTATTTTACAACATCTCCTTATAATGCCTTTGGACTTTTGAGGTATGCTTGTGTCATGTTGAAGAGCACCCTAGATCATGTTATTCCAGTTAGAATTTTTGTAATCATTTGTAAGCACTTTAGAGTTGTTAGTACTCTTATAGTTCAGATATGTGTGCGTGTATTTTGCACATTTAGAGTTCTAAGTCACTAAATGACAAACACCAGCTGCTGTCACATTGAGGCCACTCATGTGTTTCTCACGCTATTTGCCGAGAGAGCTGTGTCGTCACAGCCGGTCACATGGTCTCAGCCCCTGTTGACATGTTTCTTAGCGGGTGTTCTGCATCTTCAGTTTAAGCAGGCGTTGGATAAGCTGGACCAAGATGCCCCTGTAGTGCATGAGTGCTGCTGCAAGGGGGATTGAAAATGTAATCCCTTTAGCCTAGTTAGAGTCCCTATGTACCATTTTGTGCAGTGCTCTCACGCATATGCTGTGACAGTTAACAGAAATAATTTGATGATATTAATAAATTGATTTTGAATAGATTCTTAACTGTCTCTAAACTGCCTTGATTTTTTAAAATTGTTATAATAATAACATAATCTAAACTGTCTTTTCCACACAGACTCGTGCACGTCTATCATTCAAAAGGCGACCGCCCACGAGACTGCACAGGAGGTCAGTTGGAGAGGAGGCGGGAGCCTTCGGGAGTTCTCTGTCCCCATGTGAACTGTACAGCCCAAAAGAAAATGGGAACATGGACCAGGTTTTCGATTATGAACTGCCGGCCAGTCTGAAAGAAGCTGAAGAGAAGAACAAGGACTGTGAACAAACAGAGGATGAGGTTGCAAAGAGTGACCCAGATGGCAGGGGAGTTCCGGAGAAGGTGCAGGAAGCGAAACAAACCCAGAACTTGGAGGTTTTGGAGGAGGAACAGCAGCCTTCAGAGCCTTGCCCTGCCAAGCAGATAGAGGGCAATGTTCAGACAAAGGGGACAGAGGAGATGCCTCAGGAGGAGCACTAAGGAGGAAATTACATGGTGTGAACTGTAAATGTTTATTTCAAGAAAAAAAAAAGAATAAGTTATTCAGTGCTTTGATTAAGAGAACTCTTAAAATACTCCTCAGAAAAAGTGAATCAGTTTTTAAATTGTTTTGATACGTGCTCTTTTTAAGTCTGTCTGTCGCCCTCTCCTGGCCGTCTCACAGAACAGGTCTATAAACACTGGAGCGTTATGAGAAGCAGCTTTTCACTGCATAAAGAAATAAGCATCACAGTTGATACTGTTTTATCACCATTATCAGGCAGTGGAAATTTGTGTCATATTGTA
Source organism: Bovichtus variegatus (assembly GCA_943593645.1). NCBI lineage: Eukaryota > Metazoa > Chordata > Actinopteri > Perciformes > Bovichtidae > Bovichtus > Bovichtus variegatus. The sequence goes on along the minus strand of CALSCE010009465.1, from coordinate 5,920,165 downwards.
ACAAGTTTGCATGCGCAGACTCTTGTTTTTATGACAAATTGCATTTTTTTCTTTGCAAATCAAAGGCAACCTTGTTAAGAGTGTACTTCCATGTCAGAAGTATCTGCCATTTACAAATGACTTTGGATAGGATATATATATATATATGTTCTGACATCATACCAAATCCCTATCACTTTAGATTGAAATGATGTACTTGGCTTATCTAGTTTTCCCTTGATGTATGTCGGTCTAATTCTCTGCTTGTCTTTCATTTAGTATTTACAAAATATCACAGCGCAACTGTGTGTGAGTGACTCGGGTCCTCAGCAATTTTGCGCAGAAATGTTACACAGAAAATAAACTGCTTCCTTCTTCTGTAATGAAAAAAGTTGCCATTGCATGTGTTTGATAGCATTGTCAAAGTGCGAATTTGAAAGCCCCTGCACACCTACAGAACAGCCACACAGGTGATTTAAACTCATTGCCCTGGTCAGACCCTGGTGTCTGTGTGTACAAACTAGCACTTTGAAGCAGCGCTCGATTATACTTGTTTTTGTTGTTGATAGAACTATGTAATCACCTTAATGTCCTAAACAAAATAACTGAAAAAACAATTCACATCATTTAAGGCATCTGGACACAACAAGAAAACAGTCCCTAGCAGACCATCATACGTGTCATTTGTTTAAGCAAATATTTAATAGTCATAAAATCCTCGAGGCCTTCACCTGGAGGACACACTGGATCACGTGGTATGCATACTTCAAATACCTTTACATGCCTACTATTACGAACAAGTGTTTCCAGGCAGTTTCCATTATTCGCCTTCATAGCGTAGGCTATCTTAAAAGTACGGCTGGTTGTGAATCACAGGAGAGTCACTAATGTCCATCCATTCATGGTCGTCATGTCTGTTATCGTTCCTGCCTACGGTTTCTTGACAACGCCTCCCGACGTCAGCTGCGCCGAAACTTGAAGGAACTAACCTGTCTGGTTGGGTAAAGGACGAGGAGTGAGGGAAGAAACTAATGTCCTCGTCTGGAAAAAACGCAACTTTCCCACGAGCTGTCGGGTAACAATGTGAACTCGCGACCTGTTGTTTTTGCGGAATTGTCGCCTTTTTGAACCGCACATGGGGCGTTTAAGGTTCAGCGGACAGTGCGGTTTCATGATTTAAAGTTATACCTAATAGGCACTTCCTGGTTGGATCTGTTCCCATTTAGACGCAAGCATGGACATTGAGTTGCAGACCATCACGACTAATGGGAACGATGGAGCAGCATATGTGTCTGAAGAACAGGTGAGTTGATTATGGGGTAGGTTCAATGAGTTTGAGGTTATGTTTAGTTGCAATTCTAATAAGAGTAATAATAATAATAACATAAGTCGATATAATACACACTTGTGATAATAACATACTGCTCTATGTAACATACTATAACCATCATTTTTGCACGAAAATTCCCATCGAGGTGTTTAGCATTTCTCAGTCATATTCCCCAATATTTTCCTGCTCGTAGGTGACAGCAGGTAATGGAGATGGTGTGGCCTGCCCTGGTGTAACGGAGAGAGACGGTTTGCTTTCTGTACAGGTGAGCTTGCATTTAAGGTTGTGCCCCTTTTGTTCAATTTTATAGACTGTTCAAGATATTAGAAGAGCACATATATTATGTTTTGCATGAACTCTCCATTTATGTGTAAACGGAGCTCTTGTTTCTGTGGCAACAACTTCTTTTTAGCGCTCCTGGAAGAGAACAAAACAACACACTGTCCTTAGATGACTTATTCCATTAATAGTAAAGAGAGGAAAGTGACATTTGCCTGCTGTCTTTTTGTCAGACTACCATATGTAATGGGGAGACGTTGCCCTCTGGCCACACAGCAGAAATTAATCTGGGAAATGCATACACTCCTCGAGAGGTAGGGAGACTTTTAGTAAAACAATTTTTAGAAATGTGTTGTTTCTGGGGCATTTCCTCTGATACTTGGAATAAAGGAAGTGTAATGTTTCTGTTATCATGTGATAACAGTTATTTCCCATTCATCTCCTGGACACCAAAGAGGACAGTGCAGCTATAAAAACCTTCTTGCAACTTTGGATGTTTTTTTTATTTTTTATGCTCTGTTAGTGTTATTTCTTAAATTATGTCTTATTAAGATGAGGCTCTACCTGAAATCTTTGTATCAAACTTGAACCCCCTTAGACTTAAGCCCTATGGTGACAAAGCCATTTTTTTTATGCCTTTAGGGTAGCGCCGTGGACAGGATAAAGCGAGAGCTGAATGAGGTTGTCTTCTGGAGAGTCAAACTATGGATGGTCATCCTCCTCATCTTTCTCCTCATCTTTGTTGTGATTATAATTTCATTGTTTGTGTGCTCAGGTAAGGTTTCATGATGAGTGTGTTGCATATTGGGTAGTTCTAGATGATGTTACAAACTAATTAAAGTATATGTGCATAAACACAGTGAAAAGTCAAGTAGATTTCATTTACTCTGATCTGTATCAAGGTAATTTATCATACTTTAAAGCACAAATGTTATAAGGTCATGGCCAGCTAAAGGTCAACGCCTGTAGACTGAAATGAGCCTATAGACTATTTTACATACATAAAACAATGCAAAGCTAATGATAACATAATGTTACCATTTCAATACAGCAGTTGTGTTTTCAGTTTTGAGGTTTTGACAGATTTTTCTCTTTGAGCAGCGGTTCATGAGGACGTGGATGACAACTTTGACTCTTCGTTGTTTAAAGTTCCTCGATATTTCAATGGAAGCTTCCAAATGCATAATCTGGTCTTCACAGAGGAACTTTTCAATCTTTCCTCCAATGAAAGCCAAGCACTTGCTGGTGACCTTCAAGAAAAGGTTTATACCAATTATGTCCTGTATTTTGAATAATAAGTGCATATTAATTGGTTGTATTTATAGCTCAGTATATAGGAACAAACAAGCACACTTTGGATTATGCTGACAAACATTCCTTTTTTTTTTGCTATTGCATCAGTTGTCTCCTTGCAACCCTGACTGTATTAACATGGTAATTATTATATTAGTTATGTTATTAAGGCTAGGTAAGGCACGTTTCTTTTGCAGTGTGTAGCATATTTCATTACAAGTAACATCAACGGTGTTTCATTAAAAAACGTACAAGCAAACAATACAAAAGGATATGATTAAGATAAGATAACAAAACAAAAGATGTAAAGGTGTATTTGCTTCCAATAGCAATTTGCTAAAACCTTTACCTAGTCTCAGTTACTCTAGTTTTAACTTTAACCCTGTGTTATAAAATCACCTTTCACCCGATACTCTTAGTTGGTTTTATTTAGTGAGAGAGCCCCATAGGCCACTTCATCCAGAACTGATAATTAAAACTATTTATTGTATAGATGTAAAATGTGTCACTTCTGAGTAAAAAATGCATTCTAAACTGAGACCGTTGTGCCACGAGATTCACAAAACAAAAACCTGATAATAGCTGCTGCTGCTTGAAGCTGTTTTTTTTTTGTTTTTTTTACCTCTTACAGAGAATATAAAAGCCTTTAGTGACAGAATAGAGCTCACAGTGGAGTGAAAGTAGGTTAGTATCAGCAAAAACATTTAACTTTAAACATTGTTTACTTTGGCATGTGTCAACCTGCCCCACCCAGCTGGTGGACCTCTACAGATCCTCCCCTGCTCTGGGACGATACTTCTCCAAAGCTGAAATATATGCTTTCCGGTAAACACACATCACATCATTTTACACCTCTGCTACATAAACTGGATTTAGCCTTATTTCATTTGTGCATTATACAGGAAAAATATGTGAACTTCTGTTTTACGCTCCCCACAGGAATGGATCGGTCATCGCTGACTACCAGCTGACATTTCTCTTGCCTGAAGAGCAGTACGATCAGCTGACAAACTTAACTCTGAGCAGGGAGATGGTGTACAACGTGTTCAGACAGTTTCTTTACGACCAGGAGCCAGATGAGTCAGGCCAGATATACATTGATCCAGTTTCACTAAACATGCATTTAGGACACTAGGAACACATGTTTAAAAACAGACGAGGAAAACTGGTGTTTCTTGCTTTCTTTGTCATTTAGGTGAGATACTCAACAAACACTAAACCTCCTACAGTTAGTTTGTTGCTTGCAGAATATGATGTGTCATTCTTTTGTTCCTGTGTGATTCTCCCATGAGTATGTATAAATGTTGCATATGATGCATCTTTACCACAGAAACCACAGTCACCAAACCCTATTACGGCTGTAGGTCATACTGTATGGATGATCTCATGGTGTGCTCTGTTGCTTTTATGACTGTTCTTAATTCAAATCAATCAACAGTGCATGGACATCTACTGTCAAACTGAGTGGTTTAACTCAAAAGAGATTGTCAAATAGAATCGGGGCTTTGCTGAATGTATTTAATACAAATGTCCATATTGTATTTGATATTTTATTGTGTATTACTGTGCCTTGTTTAACTGGAAGTTTAATTAGTATTAGTATAAATGTCAGTGCTGAAATGATTCAATTCCCTGAATATCACTGTGATGACACTATGATGATATGACCATTTGTACAAAACCTGTGGCTTTATAAATGTTTTTTTTATGGAAATACAAGTTTTTATATTTGCATATCTTTGCCATATTTTCCGTCACCTGAAATGATTTGAAAAATCAAAAAAACTGTGAAACGCTGCAGGAAAATTGGCTTTAGAGAACTGTACAGGAGAACTAGCCTGCTGGTGTGATCATTTTGACTATATAAAACTATATATTCTATACACAAAGAAGTAACGTGCTGTATTTCTAATGTTCTTTGTGGTTGAACAGTAGAGGGAGTGCATGTCACACAGTTACTGTTTCCTTTGTGTTTGATTGTTTTGTTTGTCTGGCTTTCTCTGTCTCTGGTTGGAGTGAACAACTGAGGATTTGCATTGATATGTTCATCTTGAGTTATGTTAGTAGCAGGTTGTTAAATGTAACAGTACCTGTGATATACCACATGTATATCAACTAGTGAGCTGTGTCTGCATGTGAGATCGTAGTCTATTTCCTGTCTGTGATCATGTCAACATGCTTGTCCTCTAATTAGATTACAGCTGTGATTATTGTCTGTGCCAAGTTATGTGGTCACACATGTCATTTTTAACACCCAGCAGATGGTTATTAATGAGTCCTCACTTCAAGTGGTTGCACTACAAGATTACAAGATCTAATGGAAAGAGCTGAAGCTTGAACCAACCCTAAATGCCATGTCAGTTTTTTTAACTTAATTTTTGTGGTAAGATCTCATTTGATTAAAGTTGATGGTTCTGGTTTGATTAAAATAATCATGTAAGATAAAATGTAAAAGACTTGTAATTCCTCAAATACATATTTTTTTCAGATGCAGTATTTTTCACAGCTGAAACTATGCAGTTAATGTGAAGCTCAAATAGAAAAATGATAACAGTCATTCAGTTACAGTGTAACTTGAGTCAGTTAATCATTTTTTTTACAATGGACTCAATGATAAAAAAAAAGTGTTACGTTGGCATAGAAGTTTTACCAAGTGTTTGGGTTTTATATAGCAATAAATTATCATTAAGATGACACTCAAAAACAGAGTTAGTTTATTTATTTCCATTTGCACAATTACAGGACAGTACAGGTACATTGGATTTTTTTTGTGCAAGTCATTTTTGTAAAACATTAAATAAAATAAAGCGAATAAAGACAAATAAAAGTGCATCCTTAAAAATACACTGTGATAAAAAAATACACACTGAAATATTGTACAATGAATTATTGAGGACCTAATATTGGATGAAAATATTATTGTGTATGAAATAAAATTCTTTAAAACTGTATTCATGTCACGTGCACCTCAAACATCCCTGCTGCATGACAGTCACATGCTGGTCAAAGGGTCAAGTTTAAACAGCAGTGCAACAATAGGATCCAAGAGATTTTTGACAGTTTATTACTGTACATAAAACCATATCACTCCACTTGCTCTTTGAAACCCCAAATATTGCAATTGTTTGGATAAACAAGAATACACCTTCACATTTCTGTTTACACTAGATATATTGATTTTGACTGAAAAACTTTGAGCTGTTCTTTACTGTACTTCTGCATGTTTATCTAAGTAAACACTTCTTAATCTGTTGGCAGCAGTGAGAGACCATGTGCCATAGCACAGGGCAGCAGCATGAATCCTGGTTGTGTATACTTAATAGATACTAGCTGTCTGCACTACCTGTTGTCACTGGTGGTCCCTCTCTTCAATCCTATTTTGAGAATTCTTAATCGTCTAAAGCCAGATTTACTGTAATAAGCTGTCTGATCTTCAATAGTCTGGTTAGCTTAAACACCATAACTCTCTATACTTTATTGTACGCATGATCCTCTATTGGTCATACAGAGCCACACTTAGGTCAGTCATAGGTTACGACAGCTAGTTAAACATGTATTTATCCTTTCAGGATGTGCAGGGCTTTTATATATTTCTGTTGACTCAAACTTTGCCACAGATAAAATATACTCTTACAATACTATGGCAATTTTGAGCTGATGTCATTAGATTGATGATTATGTACTGTATGTTAAGAAATTATTTAATAACATTAATCATTTACAGGTAAACTTTGTATCAACGTGCATACATATACACATACACACACACATACACATACATATTCACATACATATACATATACACATACATATACACATACACATACACATACACACATACACATACACATACACACTCACACACACACACACACACACAGGGGGACAGGAGGTACCATTGGTTATACAGATTTGGTGCTTAATCTAACCATTTTTGACCACTCGAGAATTGATAAAAAATTTCAAAAATCCCTCCAAAATACCACATTAAGACACAAAGATCTTGAGGAACACCATAAAAAAATGTCCATGTTTTGATTTGGTACCAAAAACTTTTGACATTTGGAGATTTCAGCAAAAATTGCATTTTTTTGGTGATTGGAGGGCGAACACTTCGGTTCTGGAAACTGCTCAGAAACCCCCTTAGTGTAGTGTCTTAATATACCTAGGAAAGCCATACATCCTCTTAATGCCCTCGGTCTGTTGTTTGTGGTTATAAAGCTTCATGAGGCTGTGATTATCCTAGACGTCACAACAAGTCAATTTATACAGTAGGATCAAGTTTCAAAAATGGTCTCACTAGAATGAAATGGCTACTATGGGGACTAACATCAACACAGCTGAATATTGGGCTCATTGAAGTCTCAATGTTCTAGTCATATTCAATTTTTGCTATTCCAAGACTGTTTAGGGACCCTAGCATGCAGAAACCACTTGTAGGCGAAGTGGCGAAAATAACACATTTATACTGCATGCAAAAAACTGCATGGTTTTTGCCCCAAACTGCATGGGATGACCCAAAATGTAATTCTTTCAAAAAAGGGCAACAAAAAAACCTTAAAATGACACATAATACACATAAGCACACAATTTAAAATTTCTATCGATAACATTTGACATGTTACAGCTATTATTTAACATATCCATACTACTATGACCATATTTATCATAGATTACAATAACTTTAATGTAATGTCTGATAAGGGGATACTTGTGGGTATTCATAGAACCTATTTTCATTCAGATATGTTGAGGTGAGAGGTCAAGGGACCCCTGTGAATATGGCCATGTCAGTTTTTCCCTTTCCAAATTGTAGCCAAACTTTAGAGCATTATTTAGCCTCCTTCCTGAGAAGCTATATATCGGCCAGGCCTAAGGGTGGATTTTTGGAAGAGGTTAAGAAGTCCTTCATCCCAAGTGACATCAATATTCTTAACTCAACAAACAACAACCACAGATATGTTGTTTCATGAAATTAAGAATTAAACAATGGATTGACCTTTCAAAGTTTTGACATGTTTGCTTCTTGAACATTTTGACAGGACAACAAAAGACTTCAGAAAGGACAGGTCTTCAATACACATACGCACACAACCTAAAATTCTAAACTGAAAAACATGCACACACTTTTGTCCTTTTATTTAACATACCAATACTTTGTATGATCATAGTTATCATAGATTCTAATAACTTTTATGTTATTTTTCATTCGCTGCTTAATGTGTGTTTTGTAGATCAGAAAAATATCTCCTAGTCTGTTTGTCTTTGGAAGAGGATGAGTCGGTTCCAAGAAGAATTCCCTTTGTAAATTCCCTGAGGAATCACAGAGGTGTGTGATAAACTTAGATAGTGGGCGTGCTTCTGCGTAGGCAAATCTAGATTATTTGAACACATTAGGACGTGTGACTATGTAGGTGAGAATACAAAATAGTGGTAGTTATTAAAATACCTCACTAAAGGGCAATAGAAAAACTGTAACTGTGAAAAAAGAGAATGAATATGGAAAAAAGATATGTAACTTTGTCCCCCAGCTCCATGGCAGAACTCTTTAATTAAACCCTGTATTTTGCTAAGAGTCAAGAGGTCAAACCTGAAGGAGCCTCCCTTGTTACATATTAGAGTCCCTGTGCTCCGTGCAAATCGGAAACCAAGCCCACTTCAGTCATATACCATGAAATGTCCTGAGGTTCCAGGAAGACTTCTGCAGTTATCCAATTAAAGGTTTATCTCTTCTTTTGGCTGTGCCAAGATTTAAAGATTAAGGTGGTCGTTGCATGAGATTTCACCCAGACCTCAGTGCTGTCAGTGCTCTGTAGGTAGTCTCTCCTTGCTCATCTCAACCTCACCACTGGCTCTCTACAGGATTCTGGACCAAATCACACCTCTGGAGGAATAATGGGCGCCCGAAACTGCAGCCTGGATGATATCTTGGAGGAGGACATGCATCACTGGTACACCAAATTCATGAAGGAGTCCCCTTCAGGGCTCATAACGCTCTTTGAGCTCAAGACTATACTTGACATGAACGGTATGACAGAGGAGGCTAGCAGCTATGTGGACCAGGTCTTCTTTACCTTTGACATGGATGGGGTAAGAAATCACCTGCAACTGAGTTCTTCTTCCCTGTTCAGGGAATAATGAATTGTATGATTCCCTTAAGAGTTTTCCAACTGACCAGACATTTGCTTGGTGAATTCCTGATGCATGCACCTTGTTGAATAAATCAAATCAGTTCTCTGGTATTGTAGAACCAAATTCTGCGGAGGAAAGGTGGTTTTGCATGAACAGCGTAACATTTAAAAACGATTGTTCAGAGGTTGTGGAGGTCTCTAGATCAATTAAGGTTAAACTCTCTATTCTTTCACAAAGCTTAGGACCAAAGGTCAAACATTGTAATATGCTATAGTTTCCTCAGAATTGCATTAACCACCATAGCCCTTGCATAGAATGATAAAACGCTAAGTTAAAGCATTTTTATTTTAAAATCTTAAATCGAAATAATTATTTTTGTTGCTGCTGTGCAAGCAAATGGATTCATAGTCCTGCCGCTAACTGTACTTTTCATGTGTCCTTTTGCAGGATGGCTATATAGACTTTGTGGAATACATCGCAGCAATAAGTTTATTACTGAAAGGAGAAATTAACCAGAAACTAAAGTGGTACTTCAAGCTCTTTGATCAAGATGGAAATGGGAAAATTGACAAGGAGGAACTGGAGACCATATTCAAGGTATATTTTCTTTGAATGTTCCATCATTACAGTTTCTCAGATGAGGAAAGGAACTGAGATGCTCAACGTTTCCTGTATGGTAAAGCTTAGCAGCTCTACTTTAAAGACTAGAAATGGGCCATGCTCCTGACATGACATGTAATCCAGGGGGATTCTTATCCGACCACAAGTCTAAATTTGGCCCTGTGACCTCATTCAGTCAGTAAAGCAATTACATGACAACTTTTCACTATTCTATTACTGTAATAACTGTAGATACTGATACTTTTCACTAGTCAAGTCAAATCACTACATATACTGTAGAATGCAGTTCATGTTGCTAAATGTCATGGTAATAATAGTAGTCATTTTAGAGTCAGTAGTAGGTGTAATAGAATCTGTATAAATTGTACTATTAGTTTTTTTATTTCTCACGTATTAGGTATCCTAGTTAGTTATTGCATTCAGCAGCTAAATGTGGAAAAGCACAGTATTTAATTAAAATGATAGACCTTTGCAAGAGTCCATTTAACTAACAAATAACTGTGTTAACTCTTTCATCAGGCTATTCAAGATATCACCAGAAGTTACGACGTCCCTCCAGAAGAGATTGTAACTCTTATATATGAGAAGATTGATGTCAACGGAGAAGGTGAGCAATATTTTCAATCTAGGACAAATGCGATGGTAGAATAATGTATTAGCTCTGAACATGACAATAATGTTCAGTGAAATATCGCATGAACATGAGGCGTCAATGAACACTCTAGTAGTTGTGAAAAGTCCTAATATAGGATTTGTCATCCCAATTTTGGCAAACCCTAATGTTTGAAATGTGTTGATGCTATTTTAAACTTTCCTACGTGTCTCCTCAGGTGAGCTGACACTGGAGGAGTTCATCAGTGGAGCACAGGATCATCCCGACATCATGGATATGCTCGGCAAGATGATGGATCTTACAAACGTCCTGGAAATCATTCTCAGAGGTCAACAGAAGAAAGATGGAAACTGAATCGAAATCAACAAGCTGGATTGTGTGGAGAATTTAAATAGTTTTTTTGAAGGATTTTCAGAATGCAGCGGTGTTGAGGAACGATTGTACTGTATGTGCTTGATTGGTGAAGAGCAAAGCCCCATCTCAAACTGCCCAGATTGAACTGACTGAACAGTCCCACACGGATATGATCTCACTGTATGTCGCCTGAGGGAAGCAGAGCATATGTTCTCATCCCTCTGATTGTGCTCTCACATTTCTTAAACAGTGGCCCTGATTTTAACAAGCTACGTGTTTGGAGAGTCTCTCAGTAAATGGAGGCCCATCTGCTTTCAGGTTCCCATCATGGTTTGAGTAGATGGTGCAAAGCAAGGTGAATACATCACTTTGATTTACTATATTAAGAGCTTATTGAGACGGAAATATTGTATAGGACTCTTGATTTACAGAACTGTAAGGCAGAAGAAGACAACTGCCAAACTCTTTGTGGATTTCCTATAAAACTTAATTAGAGAAAGCACTTCCTATGCCATCCATGGCATAATTACCGCATTTGGCTGTTAATATGTGAACATTGTAGGTTAACATCTAAAACACTCACTGAGATGGTTTGTTCTTTGTTTTGTGTTGTTGTTCATGTAAGATCTACAAAAGACTACACTGTTGCTTGTTTAAAAAGTAGATGGTAACTGAATATCCATGTGGTGACTGCATGTAAAAATATTTGGCATGAAATGTAATGCTTTACTATATTTTACAATTATGAAGGTTACAATGTTGCCTTAAAATCCAAACAATGTTTTTGTTAAAAAAATGTAGAAAAAAAAAATGTTTCTTCCTTTAAAGAGACACTCATCTTCACACTGGCAGTTTACTGTATCATTCTTCCATTCGTCACTACATTAAGATGCAGAAGTAGAAGTAGAGCTGTCACGATATCAGATTTTCATTGCACGATTATCGTGGCCAAAATGATTCACGATAGCGATATTATTGCAACAGCTATAGACATTTATCACCATTATTGAAAGGATACAGGTTTTGTAACTATTGGAGTCCATAAAATCTGGGAAAATCCATCACTCTCTTATCAACTCAATCATTAGCAATTCTATTTTATTACAAAAAAAGTGATTTTTTAATGTAAAGTGGAAGCCAATGCATGCTGTCCAAAAATAACAAAAACTGCAAATATGCTGTATGTCACTGCATGAAAGCATATTTTAAATCCCACCTGATCCCAAGGGCAGCTATCATTCTAAATAATAAATCTTTGTCTTTTAATGTGATGCAAGCTGGTCTTTTGTGTTCATAGTGGTGCTTGTCTCCTCTTCTGAACTAGTCTGCCAAGGGACAGACTGTTTGCAGAGCTTTCATTTCGATTTGTGCAGAAAATACCAGAGCTGTTCTCACACATGAAATAACCTTATCAGCCATTATTTAGTTTCAAGGCGAACCAGACATACAAATATTTGCACACTTCCTTCATTTTTATGATTAATAAAAGGACCTTAATAAAGCTTAATTTTCTTTGAAGATTAATCATCCAAGTTTCCCTTTGCAATGCTACGTGCAAACAGACAACAGAAGAACCAGGAGTTCAAGACTCTAAGATGACCTGCAAATGTAAATACAACTGTCCTCGGTTTACCACTGAGGCTCTTTTTGTTGGGGCAAAAAATGGCATCCCTCAGCTCCTTTTCTAACTTAAATTAATGAATGCAGAACAATGTTATCCGTATATACTGTGGTCATGCAAACATAATGGTCGACATGGTTAAGGTTTTGACAGAGGTACATTTAGGTGATACAAGTCAGACATTATTATGACATCGGAAAAATTGCATGTTGTGTAAATCAAATAAAGATAAGAGTTTGACTCCACATAGTACTCAAAGCGCTCCTGAATGTAATCAGGTGATGCAATTACGTAACTGCTCTGGTCATCCCACTAATGCTCATCGTATAAATTCAGAAGTGTCTACTCTTGTGGCTTTGCACTGCACACAGCTTCCTACTGTCAGCCACCACAGCACAGGAACAGCCAAACACATCCAACTGGAACCATGCAGTCTGCCGAAGCCAAATTCAACAAAAACAGCCTGCTCTTGGCTCTGAGACGGTACAGCTCAGCTGTTCGTGACATGGAGCAGACCATCCTCCTGCCAAGCCTGCTGCGAGATGTGCCCTCCGATGAGGTGTGGGACTGTGAAGCAGCAGAAGAGTCCTGCAGAGACTTGTATGACAACTACCTGATGCTCAAGGCCATAAGAAACACAGTGGAGAGCAGCCTGGTTCTCCTGGATGACCACAAGGCCAAGAACACAGCGCTCAACAACACCCTGGAGCCTCTCTTGGACACAGATCCTGAAGCTCTATTCCGCTTCCACCTCAAAGGACTCTTTTCTGTGACGAGTGACCTCACCAAGAAGACTCAGAGTCTCACTGTCAAATATATGGACATCATTGGAGTGGCATATTAGAAAACATGTAAGACATGTGGATATCAAGCTAATTATCTGGTGTTTGTAAAAGTGCTGTACATTTGAAAAAAAAGTCACGTGAACAAATGTCTGAACTGTTTACATTCAGTAACCCTATGCTAACTTAATGGATATGGAACAAACGTGTACTGTCAATATTGATCAATTCTATCCCTCATTATGCCAACTGTAATAAATCCTGGAAACTATGGTTTGAAGATATGGCAAACTGTATATTAAATGATCGTGAAACAAGAGAGCAGTGTTCTAGGATTGGTTTATGTCCAAACACACAAACAACAAAATTGTTTTAGGCTACTCAGGAAAATTACAGTCAGAAAATGTTGAATTTGGGTATTTTCTTTATTTACATAACTAGATTTCGCACAATAAATGACAGAAAGATTTCACACAAAGACCACTCAAGACAGATGGTAGTCTGCAAGTGTTTTCTCTCCCCCTTCCATCTCAGCAGCCGCCAACACTTAGCGCACAGGGTAGAAAGGCTCGACAATCTCTGCAAAGGTCTTTTTTTCTGGTGAGATGAAAGAAACAGAGAGAAACCATTTGGTTACACACATACATGGGTCATCATGTTTTTAATTTTTATGTGCAGACTTATACATGTTGTATTGTACTTAAAAAATAACAAAAAGTATGGCACAAACTACACTGCATGGGGCTTCTCAAGAGTTTAAGAATTCACTTACCCTTTGCTGCAAATTCCTCTGGGTGGAGTTTGATATACTCCTTCATATCTCGATCAACTCTGGCATAAGTGTAATTTTCATATTTTGTAATGTGGTAGCCGATGAACCAACCAATTGTTGCCAATAGGACTTGTCGGTGAACACCTAAAAAGGGAAAATGGGACAAATAATGAGTGTGTTTTTAGAACACAACACAATACTAAAATATGAACGTTGGGACTGAAAGCACAAATAAAAGCTTTCTTATACAATAATAATAATGATAATAAGCTAATACTAATAAAAGTTTCAATTTAGGTCTTTTTCACTAGTACTACCTGATACCTAAATTAAGTTAAATTCAAAACTATAATAAAGAAATAAACCAAGCATAAGTAGACTACATCAGATTGATTATGGAATGTGGATCTCAAATTGACTAAAACTAAAATGAGCACAATAAAAACATACCCTGGAAATGTTGTTGTGCGAGTTTATGGTTCATTTTGAGTCAAGTAAAGCTGATATGATGCATGCTAACAATATTATTTAGCCTGTTCTGTCTTTCTAACGTTACAGAACCGAGCAATTAATTCATCGGTAGTTTACGATTATTTACCAGTTCATTTGAGACCATACGAACTAAAAGCTATCACACTTTCAGCCATCATAACAAGTTACTGCTCTGTTATGACACAACATGTTTACTCAGCTAAGTGCACCATGTCAGGGCAGCTTTCTTCTGCATTTTGATTAAATGTCTTAGACGCCATAAGCTAGAGGAAAGTGCACCTCCATAGACAAGACAAAGTCTGAAAGCAAGCTAGCAAACATGCTAACCTGATTTTAGAGGCGGCCTGTGGTTAATGGCATTATGAAGCACCGCGGTTGCCCAGCCTACACCCGCCAGCCACACCGAGTTCCTGTTGATGACTGCCGGAGGAGGGAGACACTTTCCCTGGTCTGGTATGAGCCCCATGACGAGAAATGTTCCCTTCAACTGCAAAATAGAAGTGACCTCCCGACTGCCAGCGTTTACTTATCGGCTATCACCTCTCATAGGAAGTCAAGGGCATGGTGTGCAACCGAAATGAAACGTCCGGGCACAACAAACGAGAACCGCTTTAGTTCCGTCTATCCTGTTTCCTAGCAACCAACGCCAGAAGGCGAGCAATGCAATACTTTTCGCGGACATTACATTAATTAGATTTTATATGAAACAACAAACACATAATGCTCTTATCCACACTCGGTAAAGGGGATATTTAAGTTAAACGAGGCTCGCTCCTTATATATAACGTTACAGTCTATGGACTCGCTGTAAGCAACTAAGCTCCTAACGTTAGTAGAATAAAACATACTTAAACAGCATTATTAGGACTTTAATTTTTGTTTTTGTTTTAAATATATTAGGACCATATGAGTAGGACTTTCTAGTTCGTAAATAATAGCCGACATGGGAGGAGGAATATGTTTCAAATATTGTTTGGTTATTTTTGCTTTTCTATTTTTCAGCGTGACTAGAGAATTGTAATAGAGATTAATATCCACGAGAAATAAGGTAGAGTTTGGTCTTCTATTAGACCATTTACACTTTTTTATATACAAACAGCTGGATTAAAAGGCAATGTAAAACAATGTTTTTGTCTATTGAGGTTTTTTCAAAATAAGTTCATATTTGACTACCGTAAATCATGAACTTTATTTTTGACCTGTTTTCCTTGATTGAACGTGTTGCATATTAATCCGAAATATTTTGGAATAGATACAATGAAAAAACAAGTGACCACGGATATCAAAAGACTAATTAATATTCAGTTTAACCAAAACGTGCTTTACATGATACATTCTGTGTAACATTTTAAATGACACCTTTTATTGTTTCTACAATATTTTTCTGATATTCTCCTTGCCAATTCAAGTCACCATAAATAGCAGACTAGAACATTTGCATTGGGGGAATATTATTCTCTACATGTACTGAGTTACTTTGCATGCGAGCTGATGACATCATTGAGTGCAGTCCTCCTCCTCCTCTATCAGACAGGCTGCTGCTGAGCTGCTGAGGATACACAGCCAGAGGAATTATGCCCTGCCCAGCAGTGGCTTTGCCTATTTGATGAGGTGACCTATGCATACCAAGTAGTTATAAGTCCGGGGATATCCCCGTGTTTTTGGTAAGTGAAAACTATTTCCAGACTCGATTCGCAGGGATGACTTAGATTTTTCTCTCCTGCATCTGCAGATAGTGTCAAAATGGCTAGAGTCACACGGTAGCTGCTAGTTGCTACTGTTGCTAGCTTCGCCCTAATTGCTATCAACTCAGGCTGAAAACGAAGCATTATTGGGAAGAAATGTACCGTTAACTAAGATTAAGTCTGCTCAGGATGTGCTACAATGTTCATGTTCATTACAAAACAAGAGAAAAGGGCGAAGAAGGAAATGCGACACAGGGAACAATTAGTATGCAAGCGATTTCAGTTGAATTAAACCCTAAAACACGATTCATTGTATCCGGGGTGCTATTCGGTGATTCGCGTCGTCTTGTAAGCAACAGTTTGATTTCTTCTGATGTTTTTTTTTTAACATTAGATTTGCAGTTTTCACGCACGTACAGGCCCGACTCTCGGTGCTGGTATCGGAGCAGATGTAACGGGACCTACTGCAGAGAACACTAAAATCATATGTTACTATCGCTGTGTACATGCATGCCACTGTGTTGTGTGTGGAGGCTGCCAACAGAAACAGATCCGTCAGCTACACACATGTGTTTAATGTTGCAGATTATTCTCTCCAACAGTGTTTCGAGCCTCCGTGGCTCCATTATCCCAACAAAAGTGGTGCACGGCCCCTAAAACTGCGCTAAGCAAAGAATATTAGGATTCTGACATTGTGCACATTTGATGTAAAAATGGGGGAAATGCCTATAAAAGCTTTTATCGTGGCAAACATTTCTTCTGAGGGCCTTAATGATGGAGGATCGATGACACAATACAATTTAATAAAATATGTGTTTTATGATTTATATGAGTACCGGAGATTGTAACGACAACATTAATAACCATTTTATTAAACTGAGACTTGAGGGGCGGAAACTTTTGTTTTGAGTAATTAGTTGGCAAAATGGACATTTCTTTTTTACTTTACAGTTTCCAGTGTATTTGTGCAACTGAGCTAGATGTGAATTCAAATGTACATACGTAACATCTGAACCAGTGCCTATTTAACTCACAAAGAAAGATTATTCTGTTGAAATGTCAGCTGTGATCTCTCCTGGGGATGCTGGCCTGTACACCGGTTACACAACAGTTTCGGTAGTTTCCTCAGCATCGCCACTGTCAGTCTCCAGGACTTTTCAGAATTGTGTCAGTAGCATCAACATCTGCTCGAGACAAATGTGATCCCTTTGGTGAAATGCAGTGATTTCATGCTAATGGATTTACTAATGACCCATTTCTCCCTTTTGTTTTTCACAGTTTAGCATGAGCATGGAAGATTATGACTACCTTTTCAAAATAGTTCTGATAGGAAATGCTGGAGTTGGGAAGACATGTCTTGTCCGGCGCTTTACTCAGGTTTGTACAAGTTTGAGCTTATGAGTTTGGAGTTATTGAGTTACAGAGTACTCGAGGATCACACACATATTTCTGTTTTCATTTCAGGGCCTTTTCCCACCTGGACAAGGGGCTACTATTGGAGTAGATTTCATGATTAAAACAGTGGAAATCAAAGGGGAGAAGGTCAAGGTACAACAATATTCAAATGATTTTTTTTATACAAAATCTGATGCCTTTATGTTTTGTATAAATTTGGATGTAAAGTTGCTGATTCCATATATTGTGTTTTCCAGCTGCAGATATGGGACACAGCTGGGCAGGAGAGATTTCGCTCCATTACTCAGAGTTATTACCGTAGTGCCAACGCCCTCATTCTTACTTACGACATTACCTGTGAGGACTCCTTCAGGTGCCTTCCAGAGTGGCTGAGGGAGATTGAGCAGTATGCCAACAACCAGGTGGTGACTATATTAGTCGGTAAGAAGCTTCACTTTGTACTTTAATAACTGATGGACCTCTTGTATCATTATAAGAACACTGTGAATAATAGTGTGCACTATATTTTACTGGAACTGGCCTAGTTTTATCCAAGCCCATTTAAACATGACCATGAATTACCGAGCTGATACCAGTTTTGGTAACATACATTTTATTGTGAGAAATAAGAAATCATTTTTGTCTGTCTGGAATAAAAAGCTTACACACCGACTTTGCTTACATCCATCCCACACATGCATGCACACACCTCCACTTCCTGTCTCATCTACACCCACCACTGTTCAGAAAGACGACCTGCGTTGTGATACTTGTTACGTGTGTTGACAGATTGATGTGTTATGTCTTACAGGTAATAAAATAGATCTGGCAGAGAAGAGAGAGGTTCTCAGGCAGAGGGCTGAAGACTTCGCTGAGACTCAGAGCATGCTGTATCTGGAGACCTCAGCCAAAGAGTCCGACAATGTTGAGAAACTTTTCCTCGACCTGGCCTGTGAACTCATTCGAGAGGCCAAGCAGAACAAGCTGGATAACAATGACACTGCCCCAATGCCTGGCGAGGGTAAAACCATCAGTTACTTGACCTGCTGCAACCTCAATTAGAGAGCGCTCAGTCACCTGGCCATGGTAACTCAGTAGCCATTGACTGTAGAGGGCAGATGGCCGAGCCCCAATGCCTCCGTCCCTCTAAGATGGCACAAAGCCACTTCTTAGTCCCATCATTTCTAGTCCCATGCCTTTTTTAAACTGTACGAGGGAGTTAGTGAACTTTAGTTTGGCCTTCCAGGAACAAGCATTTTAGATGCTGCCAGTTTGTAAAACTTTGTCCTCAATGCAACAGGATGTAAAGTCTGTCTGCCTGATGCATCCAGGAATCTGAGTAGGGCTCCATTTTGTCCTCTTCATGGTGAAATGGCAGAATTTTCCTGTTTGGGCTTTAGGATCCATTTTCATTAAACATCAATATTCACCAGCAGTATTACGTAAGTAAAAAGTTCTACCAGGTATTTTGTTACAGATTCCACATAGCTGACAACAAGTGTCATGATCATTGGAGGTTATCAGTAAATGATAACAATATGTTTACATACAGTACGTTTTTGAGATGACCAAGTCTGATCAAGTTGCAAAATGTTTTGCAAACTTGCCCTAAAATCTGTTGCACAATCATTTACTCCCCCCTAGTTTCTTCTGCTCTAAGAATTGCGTACAATTTGAATCTGATTTCTGAGTAGTTATTTGCACCCGTCATTACAAACTGTGAAATATTGGTTCCCAATAGAAGATTTTTACTTGCTGCTAAAATATGTTTTTGTGTCCGATAACAATAACTGAAACGCATATATAAATACTACATTGAAACAGTATTCTGTGACGCCATTAATTTCTTCTTAGCATACTTGCAGTGCTTGCGATTAGTCTGTTGATTATAATATGAAGCAGTTGGAAAGGCCGTCATCAGTAGAAATTATAAACATTTCAATCAATTGACTTTTTTATTTGACTGTCAGCTATTTCTTTTACCCATAGACGTGAATATTTCTGCCTTTGGTGTTGCTGCCTAGCCATGAAATTGTATCACTTCTTATTTGTTTGAAGGGGTATGTTCATGTAGTTTCGTATAGAACTTGTTGTACTTCATATTCCTTTATTGTGAAATTTCTTGATTGTCCAGCATGTTTTGCCATAATTTGTAGTGTCTAACTTTATCTTTCAAATATTTGCCATAACTGTAATTGTACTGTATTGCACAATGCCATATACTGCACACTTATTATTTTTATTGTAACATTTTGTCTTTTGTTGTACAGACTTGTAGTACACCTTGGCACTTTGCTTTTATACTTTTTATTTTAAATAATCCCTTTGTACAACTGGTGAGCATTTTGTTTTGCCTTTTACCTTAGATTTAACCGCAGTGGTTTATTGTTAATCCCTTGCATTTTATTGTCAACACAATATGGGAAATACAAAGAAAAAAACAATTTGGGATGTTGTGCTTATTTTCCTTTTATGTGTACAAAATAACCCTTAAAAATTACTCTGTATAACATTAAATAATTACACTAAATATCGTGTATTTGTCATGTCATTATTGCTTACGGCCAGTCATTGTCATAGCTATACACTGCTCTCCCACGGTGACCAGAAGTAGCTACACCTTTATTTTAATTTAATTATAATTTTTTTAAAGATGTACCCAAAGTGGGAGTATGCCATAATGGCTACACTCATGCTAGTTTGACTAATTTAATGTCGCAGTTCCTTGCTGTGACCAACATCTAGCATCAGCTCGTCTATGACATCAACGTAGACTATGAGTTTGACTGCCCTCCAGTGGTCACAGGTGGGAGCTGCATCATCACATTTGTAAAGCTAGCACCAATGCAGACTGATTATTAATATTCTTTAGAGCTATCAATAAGGCGTGTATTTATAATGTATACTTTGTAATCAAACAATAGACAGCCGTGCCCCGCTAACTTGACTAATGTAATGTTGCAGTGTCTTGCTGTAACCACTAGAGAGAAGCAAACACTTGAAAAAAAAGACATTCAGGTTAAACGACTGGTAAATAATAAAATGTGCTAATGATCTAAGTATTTAAAATCACGAGTTTTACTGCTCTCCAGCGGTCATAGGGGGGAACTGTCATTTGTCATTTGCCAATACAGACTGATTTATCAATGTTATTAATATTCCTTAGAGGTATTAACAAGACATCTATGTGTATTTATAATATATACTTTTAAAAAAAATCAAAACTAAAGAAATCCCTGTAGCTTGTAATGTGCTAAGAAAATGTACACGTAAGTATGTTATCATGGGCATTAACGCGTCCTTTAATATTGCAGTTCTTCACAATGGCCGCTAGAGAGCAGTGATTTTAAATACACAGTCATCTCCACCTGTTATACACGCAGAGGAAAGACTCTTATATAAATAATAATATATTAATGAACATTTGAAAAGTATTTGTTCAACAGTTGTTTAAACTGATAAATGGCAAAGAAATTGATAAAGAAACGGAACAGTTGCTCACTTGATTTAACATTTCCGGTATTGACTTTCAAAATAAAAGCCTCACATTAGGAAGAAGTTTTAAGAAATATCCACAGCGGCAACACAAAGGGGATTTTATGCTGGAGGTAAACGTGATTAAACGTGATTGTTAGTGAGGGTGCGTGCTGCTTTAGGCGTGTTTCCGGTATACTTCTACTTTGAAAGGTATACCGTCTGTTTCGAGCCTCGCGTCAACGTGCCAACGTTGAACTCAGACTCCCACAAACCCTTGCGATCATATTTACAGTAGGAACCATCTGCTATCTACTGACTGCTAGCCGGCTACAGTGACATTAAAGTTGTTTGAAAAAATTGTGAAGTCGTTGAACCTGACGCTTCCTGTGCAACAGCGAGCTGCCTCTGCCCTGCTGCTAAATATAGATCTCACGCTGTCTGACAACACCTCTCTAGATTTGCTGACAGGCAAGTCCCACTTCCTTTCTTTTACGGGACAGGTCTCATCTTCCCTGTGCCGGCAAAGAGAGATCATGCGACCTCATTATTATGTGCTGAAGTCAGATCAGTGTGTTGTGAGCTGTGTGTGACAGGAGCAGCAATGAAGGCTGGAGTGAAGATTGTGGACAGAGCTGCAGCTACCTGCATCCTCACGCTGTGCCTCGGCTCTTTGCACGTGATCGCCCTCAAACAACAACTTTTCTCCAGGCGTGGTGGGTCATCTTACTCCACTGAGACCCCCATCAGTTATGAAACATTTTATTTTGACCAGAAGGTGAGTTTAAAATGCTTCTCTTTTGAACTCACAATGTGTCTATAAAAACTGTGTTTGCAGATATGTTTACACTGGGTTCTTCTTCTTGTACTTCTTTCTTTCTGTTTCACTTCACTTTTTAATGTTTTGTTTCTTCACTGTAGTTGGTAAGCCAAGCCAATAATGTGTGTGTTATTCTTTTAGTCATTCTCTGCTTTGAGACGATATCTTATAAGGGCTGAATTTATGGGTGTAGAAAAGTAATAATTCAAATAAGACAACACAATGATCCCTTTATTTGGTCTCTAACAATACAATAATACAGTAAGTATGTCCAGACTGGTGTTAAATAAATCTTTACAAAACAAAAAAAATAAGAAAACGAATAATAATATTTTCTGAAAATATAATTTATATTATTTGATGATTTCTGGATGGTTAGAGTTGGTTCACCTTTTTGTTTACCACCACTGCACATTACTTGGGCTCATTGTTTGCCCTTTTAATAATTTCTGCAACACTTGCTCTTTCTACAAATTAATGCACTTAATTCTGTAGAAGTTGTTTTTGCGTTGTGTCGGCAGACAATAGGTGTTTCACTCTGGCTTCCTGTAGTGGACGGAAAACCACAATTGGCTTTGTTCCTGCCTGAAGAACTGCTACAACACCTCCTGGCTCCCTGCCTAAAAAGGTCTCCGGGGCCCAGTGAATGTGGAACACTTTACATCAGGGGGGTTTGAGAGATCTTCATTCAGCCTTTCCATTTCCCATTTACTGTTACTTCATGGAGAATCAGATTGCATGCTGAGTGTAGGCTGTATGGAGGTGTGTAACGCAACATCATGTTTAGTGAGTCGTGAACCTGACTCATACAGTCACAAGACTGTGCTTGTGTCTTCATTACTCTCCTGCACTCTACTCTATCTGTCCGTATTTACGCCAGTTTCCCTGTTTGGACAGCTTTGCAGTAGAGCTGCAATGATTAGTCGACTAATCGATTAGTTGATCAACAGACAAATAATCGGCAACTATTTCGATAATCGATTAATCGTTAAAGTCATTTTTCATAAGAAAATGCTGTTTTCAGCCTTTCAAATATGGAGATTCCTACTTTTCACAGTATTTATACGTTTGTATTAAACTGAATATCTCTGGGTTTCTGAAATAATGGGCAGATTAATCGATTATGAAAATGATCACTAGTTGCCTATTTTGCAAGCGCTTCCAAGATCTGTGTTTGTAGACAATAGAAAAAGACCATCCTGTCCATAAGAAAGTTAATAGAGCAGAAACAATCCCTGCTGCTCCAACGATTTGACCAGCATGTACGGGTTAAAGGGAGAGGATTAATAAAGACTTTAGAATATTTCACAGATTGGGATCCCTGGTAGCTCGCCTGTCTCGATGTCGTCCCCCTCTCTCCCCCTTTCCTGTCTCGATTCAGCTGTACTGAATAATAGAGGGGAAATACCAAAAAAAAAGAATAATACACAGATAATTATAAAGTGTATATTCCTAAAGTACAGAATATTAGTATTTTTAGAGCCGCAGTGATTTGATGATTTCTCATTGGATCTATTTTGATAATAGATGAATAATTTACTTCAGTTTTATGCTTCCAGATTCACAAATGTGAGGATTTACTGCCTTTCCTTGTTTTAGATTATAATGGATTAAATATCTTTTGGTTTTTGTTCAGACAAAACAAGGCACTTTTTTAATCAAGAAATGAAAATAACAATTAGTTTCTGTTCTAAATATAATATTAACAAACTGCTGATTAATGTGCATGCACAAAGCATTATTTAGATTGGGGGACAATGCTCCACACCTGGTCCAACCCACGACATCCTGCCTAATCAGCCACGCTGACGAGAAGATAAAGACCATTTCCTCCCTTCTGATGCCCATTGTCTTGTCTGATGTGCTTTCTTTCAACAAAATATTGTATGCTTCTTCTAGACAAGAACAACTCACAAAATCCCTGTAATCCAATTTCCAGTACCAGTAGCACTAGCAAGTCTGCTGATTTTTACAAAAGAATCATCAATCACGCTGCCTTTTTCTACACTCTCTGTGGGACGAGCTGCTGCGAGCAGAGCACCAAGTGATCTAGAAGAGGAAATCCTCTTGACTGCGTTTCACCTCCAGACAATGAATGGAAGTGTGAAGGTGCGTTAGCATCCTCCAAATGAACTGTTGTAGTTTACTGGCGCTTGTGCTTTGGTTGTTTCCCTCATGTCTTCATTTACTACACTGTAACACAACAGAGGCCGTCTCTTTTCTTGTCGAATGGTTAAAGTTCTGCTCCACTAGCCTACAGTATGTGAATTGAATCTTAATGTGCTAATGTGTGCATGGGCTGCCTGCAGTGACCACATGGTGGCACTATTCATTAGGGTGTGGATTTGTTCTAAAACCTATCTTATAGGTTTTTGTGATGTGCATACTGAGTGGGTGCAAGTGATACAGTACTTACCAGGGGCCCTTTCGGTTTGTATATCCAGCTACTTTAGTTTGGCGTTTGGATCATGGTTTTATTTCTATTTGTATTGCAAGATAATTTAGCTTTCAATAATTTCAGAGTTTCGCTCGCAAAATGTGAAATCTATCCTTTAAAAACGCTGTTATGAATACAAAGTAACTAATAACACAAAAGCAAAACATTATTTTTTAACTTTTTTAAAGTACATAGAGCAACTTAACTTTGTTCTCATAACTCTAACATTATACTTTGGACAACCAGTGCCACTGAAACTTATTTTGCTGCCAAACTGCCGAAATGTTCCTTTAAACGGTCTCATGGTCCCCTCACACTTAAAAGCATTGCCAAGCGCTAAGGAGTCGAGGCTTGAATGAACACATTGAGGCCCCAGAATCTTTTGGTGTCACTGGCTCATAAAATTGCTGCGTCCTTTGTATCCACTGAGGAGGGAAGTGAGCGAGGAGGGGGAAAAACAAAACAAAAACATTTTGTATGAAGTGTTGGTGCTGTTTCGAGGGCTGGACAACTCTGCACAGCCTCATGGGTCCGTCCTCTGTGAGGTTGTTGGTGTCTTTCTGCTTTTGTTTAGTAAAGAATACAGGAAATATTGTTGAAATATTCCAGAATCCCTGAGGTTGGATGAAAGGATATCTCGGAGCTCATCTAAAGTGGAACTAATGTGGCATTCTTTAAACTGGCTCCAACATATTTTCATACAAATTGGGGCTAATTACCCTAGAATCCTACCTCGGGACTGTTATTTCACAACGCCATAGTTGGCTCAGGGCCAGGTATCTGCTGATCCCATCCAGCGCTGAGCAGTTTATGTCCACTGACTGCTTTCTATGTGTAGATTAACATCAGTTAATTATTGTCTCTCAACAAATGTGACCTATGAACAAGACACATTTAAATGAGATGTTTTACACGTTGCACCTTTTTAAATAAGTTGCTTGCACAGTTCAGCTACACCGAGAGCGATTGTGACGCTTTTGATCAGTTTGCGTATCCCAGTACATTTAAGATTATGCACAAATTTTATGCGGTTTCATGTTTTTATTTGTTACAGATTGATCATTTTGGTTTCCTAGAGGATGGCACCTTCAAACAGAGATACCTTGTGGCCGACAAACACTGGCTGCATCCTGGAGGACCTATTTTGTTCTACACCGGCAATGAAGGAGACATCACCTGGTTCTGCAACAATACTGTAAATATCCAGTGTTACCTTAGTATTTACACTGCACGTAGTCGTCAGTCTAATGCAACACCCGTTTTTCTCTGTAGGGCTTCATGTGGGAAATTGCGGAGGAGTTGGGCGCCATGCTAGTTTTTGCAGAACATCGTTACTATGGAGAGTCCCTGCCATTTGGACAAGACTCTTACAGTGTAAGTGACGATACAGTGTTACGCTTGGAGTACATCTCAGTTTGGTTTTGAAATAAGTTTTCTCCTTTTTTGGTTTCCCAACCAGAAGAAAATGAACAGTACCAACTAAACTATGACTTTTATAAAAGAGTGCGTGTTCTGAAATTCTAGTATTTACTAGCTAAAGGCGAATTTCACTGTCAGTGCCAGTATATCATTTTATGTGTATATTATATCCTTTAAAAAAAGAAAAAAAGACAATTCACTCTTAATTTTACAACAATGTTTGTCATTTTCCTGCAGGACAGCAAACACCTGAACTACCTGACCTCAGAGCAGGCCCTGGCAGATTTTGCAGTGCTGATTCAGAACCTTAAGAGCACTTTACCTGGAGCTCAGCAGAGCCCTGCCATCGCTGTTGGAGGTTCTTATGGAGGGATGCTCGCTGCCTGGTTCAGGATGAAATACCCCAATATTGTTGTTGGGTAAGATATTAGTCAGGTTGGAGATGTAACAGGCAACTGTGCATGTTTGCAGCTCCAAACAGTAGCAACAGTTAAAGAAAAGGTTTCAGCAACAGGGCTTGTTATGGACCCTTGCTCAGAGGCACAGCATGTATGAGACATTAGGTATCAGAGTTTGAATCTGCGATCCATTGATTTCTACATCGCCTTTGTAATAACTATGCTGCCCCAGAAAACATTTTACATACATTCAATAAAGACTACCCAGGATAGTGGATGTGCAGCTTGTGCAATTTTGAGAAAAAAATGTGGAAATGTTTTTGCTTCTTATTGGTTTTCAGAGCTCTAGCAGCCTCCGCACCAATATGGCAGTTCCCTGGTATGGTGCCATGTGGAGACTTCTACAAAATAGTTACACAGGACTTCGCCAGGAGTGGGTATAACTGTGACGCAAACATCAGAAAGTCGTGGAAGGCTATTAACAATGTCTCTTCCACTGGTAAGTTTTATCGTCAAGATGGGTGGATTATTGTAGAAAATAGGGCTGTCACAATATCAGATTTTTACTACACGATTATTGTGGCTAAAATAATTCACGATAACAGCATTATGGGGATATCTATGGAAAATTTGAAAATAATAATAATAATGCTATCAGTCAAATTCATATTTAAATTTGTTTATTGTTCATTTTGTCTATTTTATGGCAAATTAATGACACTCAAAACACAAGTGTAGGGAGGTGGAGACAGAGTCTGTAACCATAACTGTACAAAAGTGTGCAAAAGATCAAGTACTCTAATGGAAAGGGAAAAGGCAACCAGATGAACTGATGAACAAAAAATCCAGAAAGCCCAACATCTATCAACAGAATATTATCATATGTGTATTATTAACATGATATCAATATTTAATTTTTGAAATATCACGGCTATCGTTGGTACACACCTAGTAGTATGAAATATGACTTATTTGAATAATTCCAAACAATAACTATGTTTACTCTTATATAAGAGGAAGGCTCTTGGGTTTTGAGACTTTCTACGTGTCTGTCTACGTGTCTGTCCATATTGTCTACATTTGTGAATTTGATTAACCGTCTACTAAAGCCAGAAACCAGACAGCTGTTACTCAAACTTGTCGTACTATTGGGTGTTAAGTCTAGGGCCTCTCCACAGATGACAGATTGTAATGTGTGGATCCATAAAATTTACAACCTGCATAACTCAGACTATCTTAGTTCTTTAGTATTCTGCTCAGATCTGAATAAATAAGTGTGCCCAAAGGCTCCCATGGTACCTTTTCCATTTTTACAACCTTAAACTGTAGGAATAAGCTTTATTTAATTGAGTGATACTTTTTATTCCTATCGCACCATTAGTGGTAATGGTACACCAATAAAAAGTTGATACTACTTTCTAATAAGGCTTCCCTTATCAATGGTTTATAAACTGTAATTAATGGTTTATATTAATGGATATATTGTTATAAAACTATTTACTAATGCTTTATAGAACAGGTCAATAAGAACAACTTTCAGGTTAGAGAAAATCCTCCTCCAGCATAGCACTTGTTTTGTCTTTTTATTTAACTCTCATTAAGAACCCTTTAGATTGACTTAATACATTAACTTAATAAGTTACCTTTCTGATGAATTTGACATATGGCTAAAATGACAAAGAAAGTGTCATGCTGAAGGATGATTTTACACAACCTAGCCACCCGAAAGTTGTTCTTATTTATGGATTATAACTGTTCTATAAAGCATTAGTTGTAATGAGTAACAACAATTATTAAATCCATTAGTTACAGTATGTCATTATCAGCCAAAATACAATTTAAAAAGGGTAAACATTTGGATGATTTCAGCCCAGTAGCTTCAAATAGATGGACAATGGTTGTCCTTTTGTCTGTACGTTGACTGTTCTTCGGTTGCATCTGTCCCAAAATCTTCAGATTCTAAGCATTGAAAGCGTAAAAAATATATGGGAAAAAAGTTGTGAGATTTAGACAACCAATCAGAGATTTAGACTAAAAGTAGAAATAAACTATTTGATTTAACTTGATTTAACTAGTTAAAGTATAAAGTATTTTCACAGGCATTCATTTAGGTGGCATTGGAGTATTTGCTCCTTAAGTTTGAGCACCCTGTCCCTTAACCACAATACGGTAATGGTTATTTTTATTAGCATTTAGAAGCTAAAGCTGTCGTTAGGATTTGATATCATGTCCTGTAAAGACCCATGGGAGCAGTAGAAGTTCAGGGCTAACAAAATAATCTCTGTTTTATCTTGGCTAAAACAACAATGTCAATTTCACATTTTAGTACCCAGCAGTAGACATAAATGCTGTTCACAGGAAAATTGATTTACTAATGTGATGACATTTAATCATTTTTTGCTCTCTTTTGACAAGCGTCTGGTCTTCAGTGGCTGTCAGAAGAATTCAGTTTATGTGCCCCTCTTAAAAACAAGAATGATGCTGTTGGCTTCAAGAACTGGCTCCAGGAGACGTGGGTGAATCTGGCTATGGTGGACTACCCCTACGAAGCAAATTTCCTGCAGCCACTTCCTCGCTGGCCGATCCAGGTACAAACAGACACTATAGTAAAATACTGTATCTAAGATTCAAAACAGCTTTTTTTTAGCATGGTCCAAAAAATATCTAATAAAATGATAATTTGTATTTCAACTTGAAATTGATTTACTATCACAGGTCTTTACTTATTTAGTTTGTCTTTAGTAAAGCACCTGATTTGGCCTGACAGCATGTCCTTAATTGAAGTGATTGTGTGAAGTGTTTGTTGTGGTCGTTCAAGCTTTTGTTTACAACAGCTGTCAATTAACTTCATTAATATTCATGAGGGGTCTCGGTTTTTATTTAATTTTTAAGTATTCTTTAGATGAGCAGCGTCAAGTAAGCCACCATTCTTTTCGTTTATCGTACCAATGCTCCTTTCATCTGCGCACTCCGTCAGATCTCTGAGGTGTTCCTCTTAGGACGCTCACATGGCACCACAGAAAGAGGACATTTGTCCAGAGCAGCTCATGAGGCCATTAAAACAAAAGGTTTACCGCTCTCATTTGAATGAGACTGTAACAAATACTTCACTAGACACTTGTTGTAAAAAAAAAATAATCGCAAAACTTTGCCAAAATTGAAGGAAAAGAACTGTAATCGTGTAATGTGGCTTCTTTTTTTTAAAACTCTCAACATTACAAAAAGTTCTTTGTTTTTATGTAAAAGAGCTTGTGACAGTATAGCGGCTGTTTTGCAGAGGCTGATTGACTTGGGTGCAGTGTATTCTACCAGTCACCTTGGCATGTCACGTGAATAAACCAAGCTCTGCCATGACCCCCGACTCTCTATATTGGTGCCTCAACACCCCTCCGAGCGCCCCATACAGCAAACTCGCACTAAAACTTTTACTCGTGTGATACATTTTTTTGTCTGCTTATTTGTTTATCACTGATCCACTAAATAGATCCAGGAGCCCCATGTCAGGTGAAATAAACACTAAATGGTCATTTTGAGTTTTTTGGCTCAGTGCCTTTAATGTATGCGACCCCTATGGGTGGCTTAAGCGGTTTAGGCAGTGGGTGCAAAGAGGAGCTTTTTTAATGACAAAGCTAATGTGATTATCTGAGTGAGTGTGAGAACGGGGTATTGAGGGCTTAGAGGAGGGGAATCTGTTGGCAGAGATGAATGTATAAGCCTAATCCTATCTGAAAAGTAAGGAGAAGATGCTTTGGAGCAATTGCAGTGTTTTTTTTCACAGTATAAATCTTTGGTTGGACATGTCTGTGGCCCTCCTCATCCATCGACCACCAACTCCTCCCCAGCCCGCAGACAAAAGCCTTAGTAACAGACTCCACACTAGCGCTGCTCCCCTCCAACCTCCAAACAAGAAAGCCCAGTTTCTCTGCCTCACAAAGAGTGCAGGACAACAGCCACAGCCAACTCTGCTGCTGCAACCATAACAACACGCAGTGAAATTAAACAAAAGCTGAAACGCAAATATTTATCATCCACGCTATTAATTCTGAGAAATCAACCGTGGTTAAACAAAATGGCAGTAAGGAGTGCAAAACTTAGCAAAATATAAACCATTGGCTTTAAGTTAATGGATGTTTTTTTTCCTCTCGTGCCAAGATTAGAGCAATAAATTCAAGTTAATTCCAGGGAATTTCATATGCAAATCAGGCGCCACCACTTTTTATGTGGAAAAACACTTTATGGGCCACAAGAAAGCAATGTCCAGTCTAGTAAACAACTCGGACATATATAAGGGAATTTGATTTTTATATTGTTCTCTTTTATGCTATTTGAAAAGGAAAATTCATGCTGCTGTTAATAGCTTTAACAGCTTGCCTAAACTGTTATGTAATCACAAACTTCTACTTCATTATTTACTGTTTTGCTTGTTCATGTGTTATATTTTCAAGGTGGTGTGCAAGCATCTTGCTTTCGATGCCGCTGTGTCTGACTACCAGCTGCTGCACGGTGTATCCCAAGCAGCAAAGGTCTACTACAACTACACCGGAAGCTCTTCCTGTCTCAACACATCTCAGACGGCAACCGGCAGCCTCGGTCTCCTCGGCTGGTTTTACCAGGTGCAGTAACACAGAGCGCAGGGATCAGTCTTGTCATGCCGAATAAATCACAGCACAGATGTGGCACTGGGCAGCTTTACCTGTCACAATGAATGCGTGTTTAATCTCTGTTTCCCAGGCCTGCACAGAGATGGTGATGCCCATGTGCACAGATGGCATCCAGGACATGTTTGAACCTGAAGAGTGGAACTTCCAGGCCTTTTCTGATGAGTGTAAGGCCATGTTTGGTGTCAGGCCACGAGCTGACTGGGCAGGCACAGTCTACGGCGGGAAGGACATCGCCTCTCACACTAACATCATCTTTAGGTAAACATGGCTTTTCAATTGCAAGAGAGAAGGTTCCCTGTGTTTTCTGGGTTTGACTAGTGCAGTTAGTGCCATTAAAGTGCCAATTTTGACTGGCTTTTATTGCAGACAAATAAAGAGTACCCACCTGGGTAGCCACAGGACGTAAACAGAAGTTTGTAAAACTTAAATGAAAAAGTACTGACAAACACTAAGATGGGTCTTGTTAGGTTAAATACCAATTAGCAGCTTTTGTCAAGCAATAAATGGGGTGGCAATCAGAAATTTTATGTGTGAGTTTTTAAAGCAGCTCAAATAAAATGTCATAACATACGGCAATCATTAAAGAAAGGCACTCACAAAAAGGGCCCACAGTAGCTAACAGCCCATGTGGGAGGTTGACAGATACAGACACTTACAACATTAAGTGTTTTATTATTTTGTGTAGCACATTTTATGATGTGTTTTCTGTACTCTGTATATAGTTCTGGTGTTGAAAGGAGGTATTTAAAGTAGTAATAGACATTTATTTTTTGCTTTAAATGATCATTATTGTACTAAATGTTGATGTAATGGCTATAGAATAATGACACCATCTGTGTTTGGATTGGTTCCCTAATAAGCCTCCGTTCACTGTGTAATTCTGTCTGCCACCGGGTACGATCTTCTGGGAAAATCAAGGCTCGATTCACGGCACAAAGGAAGTGCGTCAACTATTGCACGACCAAAACCGGAAGAGGATAGTGCTTTTGTTTTCCCCGTCGGCTATCAGTAGCTATCCCCAGGTAGCGGAAATGGCGGACGGTGACACAACCACAGTAGTTTGTATTGTAATAATACTGTGTTGTTCATTAAGTTTAAGGGGGGGCCTAGTTGCTAGGCTATGAGAAAAAAGCAAAGCGATCCGATTACCTTTGCGACAGCGACGCCAACAATAATACCACTTGGAAACAGAAGGGGAGTAGAAAAGCTGTCTATTGCCACTTTTTGTAAACTTAATTGCTTGTTTACATTTACCTCCTATAAAGTTGGCGTAGCCCAGTCGATTAAAAAAAAAATGAAGGAGCATATATGAAAAAAATATTTTACTTTAATACACTTTGTACAAACAATACTACCAAATGTCCCACATGATGTTATTGTGTGGCTCTAAACACCCTGAATGAACACCCTCATTTGTGGTACACAAGTGTTTGATCATATGTTTTCAGTGCACGCCGTCTCTGCTGTTGTATTTCAGTAACGGAGGACTCGACCCGTGGTCGTCTGGTGGAGTGACTTACAACATAACAGATTCTCTGGTTTCCATTATGATTCCTGACGGTGCCCATCACTTGGACCTCCGCTACAGCAATGACCATGACACACCTTCAGTCCGCGCAGCCCGGGCATTGGAGGTGAAGTATTTTCAAGATTGGATCAAGCAGGCTAAGAAGACACCTCAAACTGCATCCAGCCCCAAGCCCCTAAAAGCAGCACAATGTCCCCCGACCGGGATTAACTATCTTTAATTTGCATGACACGGTATTCCACAGGGTGCTCTCTGCATCGTTATGCCAAAGTTTGTGCCTTTTTCAATTAATGTTAGGGTACATTGAATGATGACTTTTTTTTAAATTTCTTTTTTAAACTATGCTCCTGATTTTAATAACAATGTCATTAATCACGTGAGAGTGTTTTAGAATGTTAATCATGTAGCTATGTTCAGTGCTGGAATATCAGACTACAATTTTCTTTGACCTAATTAGCCACACTCCTTTTCTTTATGCCAAACTTTAAATTTCCAAGGGGTGGAGAGGTATGAGAGAAAACTGAGATCTGCGATAACAGTGCTGTTGTGTGAATGTTTTTATTTGTAAATTCATGTAATCACATTATCATCTCCCCTCATCATTATTATCCTTTTTCTCCCATGTAAAGTTGCCAAAAAGTCATTATGGCCTCTCTGACTCTAAGCTTGTGTTTTCTTGTTGTCAGTCAGTGTTACAATCAGGGATCCATTCAGTTATTCACATCTTTAATTACATTTTTGTCTCTTAGTTTCATCTTTACAAATTGACACCCCTTACGTTGTTTTGTGTTGTCAGTTTATTTCACTTAGATGTATTTGTTCTTTCAAAAATATATGTACAATGTGATATGCTTCTTAACACTTAAAGAAGTCTCAGGAGAAAAGTTTGGCACCAAATAGAAAGAAAATCCATTTTTTTGTTTTAAATATTCTCTGCGCAGAGTGTGCTATTAAACTTGATTTGTTATTGTTCACAGAAGAACAGTGTCTTCCTCGCCTTTTAAATGTTTCTTTTTATGTCTACCAGCTTTTTTTAATATGCTGTCCTTCCCAAGAAACACATCTTCTAGTGAAACTGATTAAAAAGCTAATACTGATATTGTCATATAATCTTGCTAATTGTCTTTTGGTCATATATGGATGCACTGTTGTACTCGTTGCCATGTTTAAGAAAGACAGAGCCTTTTAAGTTACTTCCACCTAGCAGGAACAATTGCATGTGGCTGAGATTTAATAAAAGCCCAATCGGAGGAGGCCAATAAAGTCAGTGGTGGGAGATTATTGCAGCTACGCCTGCTGACCTCACCCCTGTGGACCAACCTGTGGGATTCCCCCTGGCACGCATTCATTCACTGGTTGCCATTAAAGCTCTAAATTGCGGCACCAAGGCAGCCCATAGACCCTGGTTTGTTCCCCCCTGCTAGTAATATTATTAATACAACTCCTGGGGTGCCAGAGAGGTTGAGAAGGGTTGATGGAAGGTTAAGAGTGAGGCGGTGAGTGGATGCGGGGAATCGGCAGGGACCGAGAAGCCTTTTGTACTTCACCATGAAGTCGCAGTTTTTTCTTTTTTTCTTCTTCTTTTTTAAATGTCAAGCTAAAAGACTCAAATGTCATGAAAATACTAAGACCGAAACACTTGCACACTGGCAATGAAAACATGTCATCTTGCTTTTTTAAATTTCCTTTGAACTATTCTGGCCAATTCTTTTCACCCCCTCTTCTTTTAAAGCAAAAGTTCCTGACATGACATGACTTTGTGAAGCAGATGGGGAACATGTCTTGCACTGGTATGCGGGTTGATTTTCTACCGGGAGGCACAAAGCCTAACTTCTCTGCATTTTGTCACAGGCTTGACTGGATTTCAGACACCCCAGTAAAAAGAAACATATCTAAACATGGGGGAGGACGGGGTCTCCGCCTCTAAATGCCGTCCTTAAACTTTTCTCAGGACTTTGAGAGGTCATTAATTTTGCCAGCCTTTTCTTAGTCTCTGACACTGGCCATCAATCAAAGGTGTTATTAGTATTCTCTCGACCCCAAACTCTGAGTATGTCCCTGCTCAGACAGGGACCACACACTAGTAGGAAGAGATTAAGCCTGTGTGTGTCACATCACGTTGCACTGAGCACCCCGCTCCCTCGAGTTGGGTGCTGCTGAATAAGTAAATTCTCTGGGACAGAGGGCGTGGTGGTAGTGTTTAACAATATCTGAACAATATGGATGTGTGTACTTAACAATTTGGTTGTGGGAATAGGCACAGCAGACTACAAATTATTTTCTCCAAATTTTAATTCCCTCAAAGCTCCAGACATAACGAGTTTTGGAAAATTAAATCTGTAGTTTGACCTCAGTGATTAATGCAAAAATAAATTGAACATAACAATTAACCTCACACTTAATGCCTTAAGAGTGAAAACAAGTCAAAAGCTCTCAGTTCATATATTTTTTCCGAGCTAGTCTGCCAAAGCCCATCCCCTCTCGCCCTCTCAGCCTTTATGCAACAATAGAAACTTGTTTCCGGGATCTGTGCGTCAGGCTCTGATGTGAATGACCCACCAGCACAAAAGCCAAAGCCCCTTGACTGGAAAAAGGGGGATATAGCTGCCATGACTGTGATGATGTCACTTTGCCAAAATTGTGCCGCTAGTTAAGACGGAGGCAGTTAAAAGATCAATACTCTTTGAGATGTTGCGATATGGCTTCAGCTCTATTTTCCCCTTACACTTATCAATGTAAGCTAAGTGTTTTGAATTTACAAATAAATGCTAAAGCCTATAATCCAAGTTCAACTGAAAACCCAAAGTTCCCGCACATGAATTGTTGTTTTTTTCTAGTAATATCTATAAGATGGTTCATGGCCAGCTGTATAAAGGAAAACATTTTGTATATTTTGTAACAATTTGTCGCTCGTAGATTTGAGTTTTCCTCTATTTCTTTTCAGTCACAGACTTGTGCTGGGCCACAGATAATTAGATTAGTGCTATCACTTTCGCTGTCCCTTTTCTCCCCAGGAATTAACATAAGAAAGAATTTTTTTTAACGGCCTTACTCCCTCGCTGCTTCAGACTTTTCTTTTCATCCCTCCAACTCTTAAATGAGTCACTGCCTCACCTCAACATGCACTTTAGTAAGAAGGGGGATCTTCTTTCAATTATTCAGCTGCAGCATCTCTTAACTTAAAATAAGAATAGCAAATGAAGGTTTTATTGTGATCAGATATAGACTTCTGCATTATCTGGTAAACAAATAGAAAATACGTGCAAAGTGTAATTGCAAGCTGAACATTTTTTATTGTATAGTTAAACTATGTCTAATAGTTCATGCACTTGAAATTCAGTTGAAATTCCACTTAAATTGGGATAAGTGTTGGCAACATAACAATCTGGCTCTTGGACACATCCTCCGTTGTATTCACTGCTGGCCAAGAAACTTCCTGTAAATACGTTATTGTTTACAACAGAAGTTTCATACCCAGGATTTCTTAAGGTCAACATTTCTTCTGGCACACTGAGCCTGAACTGCACTTTATTCCCCTTTAATTTAACAGCTCCGGCAGCTTTTCTAGTTAAATCGACTGTTCATTATTGAGACCCATTTTACGAAGGGGCTGTGAGGTGCAATTTAATGAATCTCTGGCACAAAGCTCCCTTTCACTGCCGGGCGAAGAATAGAGGCTATTTAGACCCTGTAGGGCTTTATGTCAAAGGCAGCCCATAATAGTTGTCAGGCCAGGGCAGAAATTCCCACTGGCCTGGGAATGCACAAGAAATCAACTTTTGCCATGAGCAGATTAAGACACAAGCAAGCAGTTGGGAAGATCCTCCCAAATAGTGGCATCTGTTTGGGCACAAAGATTTTCCCACAGAAAAGAAGCCTTTCTCAGTACTGTATAGCCTTGGTTTGTGGTTTGTTTCAGTGCCTAAATGAACAGTAATTAGATTACGAGTTAACTTCTATTTGATAATCCAGAAAGGAAACAAATAACGGTGTTTGAATAGTAGTTAAAATGTTTAGAAAAGCAAGCAGGAATCACGTGAATAATGACACCCATTTACAGGATTTTTGTGGGATACGTAACTTTAATTAAAAAGAACAAAAAAGTTTAACAAAACAGTTTAATAGAGAGAGTTTGGTATAGCAATTCTACCCAGCAAAAATCCTCTATCCATCAGGATTTTAAAGGCTTTTCTGCTCACTGTTACAGTAATATCCTCTAGTTTCATGAAAGCATTTTTGGTTCAGAGCACACACAAACAGTTAAACTACAGGGGGAGAGTTCTGACAGAGGTTATTGTCTTCAACTCAGCAGGGAATTTCAGACAAATCCTTTCTTAGATGCAGGTGGTCAGGCACAAGCAAAGAGTTAAGTCCTGCGCTCTCTTTGCCCCTCCTCTTTGATGTTCTGACATCATTAGTCCAGCCCCCTGAAAGATCTCCTAGCTTTTCTCAGAGCCCGTCACTTCTACTCTGCAATGTTTACAGGAACTTCATGAGCAGCATCAGGCCCAGGTGTTTGGAAGAAAGACATGCTCTGAAGAAACGTTTGGTTCAGGGATCACAGCGGATGCCACAGGTGTAGCCGCTGGGCTCTACAGAGTAATGGCTGTTCAGACTGCAATCATGAACCCTCAGTTCATGAATTTCTGTTTCCCTGGTTCTGTGATGGAGTACGACGTGGAGAAAAGTCTGGATGGGAGTCTCCTCGGTGAGACAGAAAATGACGAGGACTACAAAGAGACCACTAGGGACTTGCTGAGCTTCATAGACTCAGCCTCCAGCAATATCAAGCTGGCTCTGGACAAGCCAGTGAAATCCAAGAGGAAAGTCAACCACCGGAAGTATCTACAGAAGCAGATCAAAAGGTGCACTGGCATTATTACACCGGGAAACCTAGCAGATGCACCTGTTAAACGACAAGGTTCGCCCCTGGCTCAGCCAAGCCCATTGCAGAGCAAAACTCTTCCTAAACGTGATGGGGTCCAGGCAAACTTACAGAGCAAAAGCCTGGCAGCCCTCTTCAGCCCTGTGAAGGATATAAGGGGTGAAAAAACCAAGAAACCACCCCTAAGGCATCGCAATCTGCCCCCCTCTTTCTTCACTGAGCCTGCCAACTGCTCCAAAGTCAGCTCCACATCTGGGATGACGCTGAAGGACTTGGAACGAGGCAATCCTGAGGCTGCAGAGTTCTTTGAGCTCTTGGGGCCTGATTACAGCAACATGGTCAGCGACCAGGACCTTTATCAAAGTATGCCCATCCGGCTGCAGCCAGAGATGGAAGGCCCGGACCCTGTTTCCTACGATGCTCACCATTTAGTTGGTGGTCTCCTCTACTCCGAGCCCTGGACTAGCTGCTCAGGTCCCTCTAAGAAACTAGGGGAGAGCCTGCGTACGGGCCCAACCCAGCCTCCCGTCTACTGTCCCTCTGAGGCTGCTTCTGGGTCCATAGAGGACAACGCACTGTGCACTTTGGCCTTCCCCAACTTCTTCACAGACTGCTCAATACCTCAGGTCACTTATGATTTAAGTGGTAGTTATAACAGAGCTAATTATTCATCTCTATGAATAACTGTTCTTAGAAGTGCTGCTGGTAAAAAGCAAAAGTTTAACACTAGTATAAGAAAGTTGGATATTACCGTATCATATTTGTTCATCTGTTGTGGGAGTACAATTGCAACTGGATTTAAACAGTTTGCATCAACTCTTCTCCGCAACAACGTGTGTCACTTTCCCAGAGAGAAACAAGGAACTTCAAATATTGTCTTTCATAAAGTGTCGTAAAACGTCCAAAGCTTTTTTAAGTAACTGCATACCATGTGTTTTTCAACATCCCAGTTGCATTTACTAAACTATTCTGTTAAATGTTCAAATGTTTCACATGTGGATACTCTTTTCTTTATCTCAGGCAATTTCTAATGACATACTGAATTAAAATGCATCTGATTTTGGGTAAGCTTCAGTTGTGTCAGCAGAGTATTTGAGTCTGTTCATTAGTATGTATCTTATTAATCTGGGAATGTGTTAATGAAGACATTTCATTCTAACATGTTCATGTTTTACAAAAAGAAAACATGCAAGCTTCAGAAATAGTCGTTGGTTAAGTCCACTAAACATCACT
The DNA here is from genome assembly GCA_943593645.1 of Bovichtus variegatus. Classification (NCBI taxonomy): domain Eukaryota; kingdom Metazoa; phylum Chordata; class Actinopteri; order Perciformes; family Bovichtidae; genus Bovichtus; species Bovichtus variegatus. The sequence continues at coordinate 5,881,962 of CALSCE010009465.1, read as the reverse complement.
TATTGCTAGATATTATAGAACTGTTTGTCATATTTGACAAAACATGCTGCAACAATCTCTCAGCGAGGCACTTTTTTGTTCCTGTAAGTAACTGTTCTGTGTAGAAGGGAAAACCCATTTTGCTGAAATGATGATTACAGCAATGTGTGGTGCGATGTTTGTTTTACGACATTTTACAGCTCCGAAATGATTTTCAGCTGGCAGATTTACTACTTGTATCCATTTTATTGGAAAAGCCTTAAATGTATCCAGCTATTGTAAAAGGACAAAATAAAGCTGGTCTTTATTACTGTGACAACAGTGTCTGTGTTTGTGTTCATCGCTAATCATATGTCATATATAAATGTTGAGGTGTGATTATCAGAATATAAGAGGGTGCAAAGCAAAAACACTGCATGGAATAAGGTGTATGTCTCTAAAATACATTTACAGTCTTGTACATAGTTGAACTGTGTTGCAATCACAAAAAAATATGGCAATATGTAAATAAATAAATACAGATAGAAACTCCTGTACATCCTTTGGGGGTCAGATAAGCAAACACTGTTGAGTGTTTTAAATCTCGTCTCAAAATCTTTTTACTGATGCTTCTTTGCCCTGATTTGTTGGTATTTGTTAAACAATTATTGCTTGTTTTTGGAATTTATTTATTCAAATGCTTTTGTCATCTTTCTGTAACTGTGAAGCACTTTGTAACCCTGCGTTTGAAGTGCTATATGCAATCTGATGCAACTGTCTTGTAATAAACTATGAAAGAGTTGAGTTAACACACAAACAATAAAGAAAAAACAGTTTAACAGTTTAAGTAGTTTTTACTTCAGGGCTGACGTATTGCAATTGCATTACATTATACAGGTATTTTTAATTGTTCTAGTCACAGAGTGTATTTAAATGATGTATATCCACTCTAATATGTATACTTATATAAGTTGCTTGACAAGACTAAACACTATAAAAAGAATGTTGATTGCGTTCGTTACCAGCAATGTTTGTTATGCTCCAATAAATTGGAATTTGTCTCATTTGTTAAGATGTTAGACAAAAGGGGAAAAACAACCTAGCAATTCTGAGTAGTAAAAAACAACTGGAGCACACTGGAGAAAAAATTCAGTGCTGCATGATTAATTTTACATTTCTTCTGGGACTGAGAGCCGGCTGGTAAACACCCTGTGCGACATAAACACCTCAAAGTGTTGCGAGATTAGAAAAGGTAAATTGATGTAAATGTTAAACCTCTCAACATCATTGCCCTTAATTAACGTTTCATCAAACATGTTCTTATTTCCGCTAATGAGCAAAGATGGAAGAAGTGTGACATTCATTTCAATTAAATCCAAAGTGTTGGCTACCACACACTCCACTGGTCCATTTGGTGACTAAATATGGGCATTGTGCTGATAATTGTTGAGGATTCATTAATTCCCTGCAGTTCTCACATTAAGTTGTTGGCAGGGGATTTAAACGTGAAACCTCCCACAGTATAACCTTCTCACAGCAGATTTGAATACCATGACCCTGCTAACAATATACATTATTATCACCCTCTGCTGGCTGTTGAAGGTTTAATAATTGTTCTTCTAACACGGACTCAAACCTCATCATAGTGCAGAAATTCTATCTCAAACTAAAGTCTGTCTGGAGAAAATAGTCACACGCTATAACATTGTATATACAAGGTTGATCGTCTTCAGCTTCCTTTTTACAAAACAAAACATGGCCAGCACTCCCTCAGATATCGTGGTGTACGGATTTGGAAGAAAAATTCAGAAAATTCTAAGGTATCCTTAGAAAAATGTATGTAATATAATGGCGTATATATATATATATATATATATATATATGTGTGTGTGTGTGTGTGTGTGTGTGTGTGTGTGTGTGTGTGTATTGTTTTTCATGTATTTATTTTATTTCTTTTGGATTGTTGTCTACCTAGTGATTGGTTAGTTTTTCTGCTGTTGTATGTTTTTTTCTCGTGTATTCTTCTCAATTATGTTGGCTAAATTTTCTTTCTTTCATTTTCTTGTTATTGTTTGTTTTGTTGGATTTTATGCACTCTTATGTGTGTGCAAAAAAAAGAGACTGGCCTTAAAGGTATAAACTAAACTAAACTACAACTAAATCTTTTCCAGCTGTTTCAGCATTGGCCATTAAATATAAGTGGGAAGTCTAATCAAGGGAAGACTGCAAACTCACTCTTTGTAAAAGAAAAAAAGAAAACATTTCAGAAATATAATAACACTTTTAGCTTTTCAGTTGACTAAACATGCACAATCTGGCTGCTCGCCACACTCCTTCGCATTACAGTGTACACCAACTGACCAGCAGTCTTCAGTTGTTTACTACTTGTCAGCTCAGATGAAGTTCACTGAGGAGTTAAGTACCTTGGCTTGTTGTTGAAGAAGGCAAGAGCAAATTTCATTTCTCTTTCCCACGATTTATTGACCCATAGCTCTCTCCCTTTCTCAATTTTCAATCAGGAAACAATATAAAATGGCAGAGCACCACAAACATGTCCGTCAGTGCTGTGGCCGCGGGCCTGCAAGCAGTTGCTCGACAAACACACTAGATGGCAGTAATGTTCCACTGAAAACCCAAATGTCCACCAATCCATTCAGACAGAAAGTCACTTGTAGCTGATGTATGAGATTATATATAAAACTACAACCTAGTGTGGCGAAAACCAATGCTTTTTCACATGTCTTTCCACAAAATGAACATGTCCCGAATTTAGTAAATTGGAGGGGAATGAATGCTTGTAAACTGCAATTTTTAATCTCTCAGTCTTTTTCAGAGTTTGTTTAAATGGGTTTCCACTCACTAGTGTTAAAATGCTTACCCCTGTAATCATATTATATCATGATGTACATATTCATTGTAATATATACTTGACTTTGAAGCTTGTATTGTCTGCAAGGCTTTTTTTTTTTCTTTTTTAACTCCTACCAGCTGGCTTTGTTTGCAGATTGGTCAACAACACCCTATGTCATACTCATGACAAAACTATATCTGGCAATTTGCAATACAGCAAACTACACACACAGAAGGCATATGGATTTTCTGTCTCTGAGTTGACACCGGCTGATACATTCAGATTAGACCCTACTGATGGAGCCACAACTGTATCCTGCTTTGATTTATGGCACACTGGAAATGCAATGTTTGTCAAAGCGATTAACAAGATCTGTGTTGGCGCAGAGCTGAATAACAAGAGCCAGATATCTAGGTAAACTAGATAATATACAGCAGATTTTCTCTGGCATAGTATGTGATGTCCTATAATGAAAAAAGTGTGCACACAGATAATATAATATGCACACATATATAGCCTACTGAATAGAGGAGGCTGGTAAAAACACAACCAGCACTGAAATGAGCTCCACTGCTGCAAAAAGTTATACATTCTAGAGTTGTTTGCTTCATAGGGCTACACTGGAAATTGAGTATCCATCCACACTTGCTCTCTCTCACTGACCTTTCACAGATAGTCCTCATGTCTCGTTAACGCCACCGGGGTGGAAGCACAGTGCCAGATGATATCCACAAGCCTTTTGTAACCTCTCTCAGTGACATGCAACTTTTGTCTCTGAGCTCAAGACAAATAATCATTTTTACATGTTTGTTTTATGGAGGGCAAATGATAGAAATAATTCCCATGTAGGCTATCGAAGCATGGCATTACCAGTATCTTTAATTAACTGCTTTGCGGGAGAAATGACACAGAACAGATTTGTGCTTGGCCTAATATCATAAGCTGTGAGTGGATCATGGTATCTGCTGATTATACGTAGTTTATCTGCTTCTAAAGATTAGATTAATGTTCGTAACTTCTTTGTGCATATTTGCCAACATATATCATAATAATTTCACCTGTGTGTCCTCATAGTGCTTTTCTATTATCAGCCCACACATCGATTTATGTATTCCTTTGCTTATTCTTACGTCCTTCCGATGATTTCCAATCACATTTTTCAGATGTATCCTTTGTAAACACCAAATGAAAGTTTACATCCTTGACTTCAGACTTTTTATTTCATCACAGAGGGTGTTGCGTCCCACCTTTCAAGGACCATACTGTAAGCCCTTCAAGGCAGTTAATAAAGTGCACAGAGATATGACTTCACAGTGTATTTCTCACTCCTTGTATTGCAACGCCTCAACCAGTGATAGCAGTTAGTTTCTGTGAACAATAATTTAAAATGAATAATGTATCCTTGCCTGATCCTTTTCTTTTCTATGGTAATGGGATTACCCAAAAAAAGACAATTTGCTTACAGCACAGTATATTTCTTTCCATATGTATTTCATGTCTCACTGCTTTCCATTTAAGTCTGCACTCATTTTCAGCAGCTATGGTGCACTGTTTTTCCTCCTCAGGGTGTTGTGGGGATGCTGGCTTACATCTGTGTGTTTTTGTCAGTGTGATAACAATTGCAAGCTGTGCAGACGACAAAAGTCTTGGCTAGATTAAAGGCAATACTGCTTGAGATTTTTCATCTCCAGCAGATGCTACCCATATTGACAGACACAACTCTCTCATGCAAATCACATTAATAAATATCCATCCAAAAGCCATTCCCTTCTCAGATGACATACTTTAATTGGTGGAGTCGCTCCTGTTATGACTTCAAGAGAAACAAATCCTTGTACTTTACCATGATTAAATGGAGAAACCTGAACTATCAAAGGGGTCTAAGAAAGCAAAATGTCACTATAGTGAATTTAATCTGGTGTTTTAAATTTGAAAGAAGGGGCTGATGATAGTCTACAATGCTGATGTATGCTTATGCATACATACGTCTTGCACATGGAGTTATACTAAACATACGAAACAGAACGATAAATTGAGTTGTAGGAGATCTAATGAAGTAATATTGCCCACTTTATTGAAGTTAGAGCGGTAAGGAAAGGGAAAATCAAAAACATTTCTTTTTTTTAAATACCTGTGTGATATCTGTTGAGTCTCTTTCACTGTGAGCAAGCAATCCATCCATCCATCCATCCATCCATATTTATTCTGCTTATCTAAGTCAGGGTCATGCTTATGTGAGCTGAGTATCCAGCGCGTCCTTTACCAAGCAACCTCCTCAGGTTCCTCTCCTCATAGTTGGTCATGCTCCACCAGCGTCACAGCTAGAAATGTTGGTCCCCTGACAACAGCTAAACAGAAGCTTTAACACACTGAATATCTTATATCCCTAAACACATCCTGTCCAGCTCTCGGCCCTGTGAATTATTCAAGGTTCCCCACATCAAATAGTGTCACTGTGCACCTCCAAGGTGATGTGACTCTGGCTTCCTACCAAGGTCAACTCTTATTGATGACCCCCTCGTCCTGTCAATTTCTGCCATATGTCACTGCCTTTATCACTATCGAAAGCATGTGACCACAGGGGAAGGTCAGAAAAGAAGATCAACTGGTAAAGCAAGATCTTTACATTGGGCTTAATTTCTTTTCCCAACACAGTGCTCATATTACTAATGTTACTGGCAGTCAAACTCCATAACCTTCTTAGCCTTGTCATAGCTCCACACCTCGATGAGGCAGGTGACTGTCTGAGAAAACCCCCTGCCTAAGGTTTGGAGTTAATGATCAGCATTTTGACTACGTTCTGCTGCACTTTTGAGTTCACAGTAATGTTCATGATTAACATTAGAAGAATGACATCTTCTGTAAAACAGCAGTACATCATTATTTTATCACAAAACTGAGCACATGCTGCTGCTGTGTATTTATTTCCCAAACTTTCTAAACATCCTGTCTTTGAGTGTTACAAACAGGAGAGGGGACATAGCAGTGATCTCAGCCCGCCTTACTGCTGCAGCACCTCAGGGAACATGGTCATTAGCCTTTTCCAAATCCTCCAAACACATGTAGACAAGATTTGCATATTCTCATAAACCCCCGCTTATCTTCATGAGGGTAAAGAGCGTGTCCATGTTCCATAAGCAAGGCAGAAATGTGAAGTTTAGTCTTTTTCCCATCAATTTGGTGCTGGCCTTCTGTGGATAAACCAGCAATGCAGGATTCTAAACTAAGAAAGTAACAGCACCACAAAGAGAATTCCAAACACATTAACCATTAGCAACGTCTCTTTTATTATGTGGCCGTCCAAGCAACTGAGCACAGCTTGATGCCTCACATGAGTGCTTACAGATAACACAAATCATGAATGTTTATTTATTTACTTGTCTGTTTGTTTTGTTTCTCTGCTGTATTCCAGTACTGTGTGGCAGTGGTTGGTGTTAACTGCATGAACATTTATTTGGGCAGCATGTCCATCCAGATACTTCCAACAACAACATGAGATGTGGAATGAACTATACTGGCATTGTCTGCGTAACATCTTCTGCATGTCTTGTTACGCACCCCAGCAAAGAAAAAAAATGGCATTACATAATAATGTCAAATTTCCTTGGTTAATTATCAACTTGTGAAATATTCTAAAATGTAGGAAAGAAAACAGAACAGAGTTCTTCTACACATTGTGTCTCTCATTTCACAACCTTCATTGCTATTCTCTACCTGTCCACCAGACGCCCTCAGGCTTCTCCACCTGTCCCAGTCACCTGACTTACATCCAGCCACTCCTCCTGCCCTGCAGAAAACCCTTTCCAGCCATTCCCATCACCTCACCTTCCCCGCTCACCTGTTTCCACTTTCCCCTTATCAGCTTTGCAGTACATAGACCAGCAGCTTTTCCCCAATCCGTTGACAGATTGCCAATTTTGCTTATGCCTTTGTTTTCCAGTCATCTGACCTTGAACCCTAAACCTGCAACCTGAACCCTTTAACCTGAAAACTGGAACCTGTACCTGGCTGCCTGTAAGCTTATGTACTTGCACAATTGTCTGCATTTGGGTCCTTCCCTTGTTGCCTCACACTCACCTGCCTCACAGATAACTATCCGATGACCAAATCATAATAACAACTATACAGTTCTTTAAGAATAGTAGTAAGTTCACATTGTTTTCTTTGTTATAAATCATCTTCTCACTATAATTGCCAATGGCAAACACAATTGGCAATGACACTTACTCTGACACTTACGTTGCATGCATTTTCAGTTGTGTCCAATACCTTAGACAACAAAACAAAAAATGGCATTTCATTTCCATTATTATCACTTACTGGCTTTAGGTAACAACAGAATTGAGAAACAAGATTGTTGCATATACCTCTGCTAAGGGCTGGATGTGTCTAGCCTGTCTGTGGTAATCTAATGCAGCCAAGTCTGCCACTGCACATGGCATGATAACACTTATTTTTCTGAATTCTGCTTGTGTTTATGCAAAGTGGAAACGTGAGCAACATTCTCACCTCAAAATAGACGTTACTTTGAGAAAATCATCCAAATTGTCTGCCAACAAGGCCCACAGAGCTGTTTAGTTATGGATTTTTTGTTGCAATTATCTCTCTATTGAATGTCTTGACTTATGACTCATTACATCCTGTAAAATACATTTCCTCCCTGGCTACTGTCAGATGCAAATGTTCAAGGATGTTAGGCTGGAAGTGCGTTGTGAAGCCTCTTTGTCTTTGTACCATATCGAGGGCAGGATCTGATCTAAAGATATAAATGATGTGCCTATCATCTGAAGGAGAGGAAGTAGTATTATACCACCTGCATATCCCTTGAGAAGCATACTAATCTTTAAAAGCAGAGAAAATCCCATTACCTGTCACAGATTTCTTCCCTCATAATTGCTGGAGCCTCCCCTTTGGGAGAGATGGGGGGTGAAGGACGGTAGACACGCTGATATCAGACTATCTTCAGGAAAAATCTAGGGGACATCTATTTTCATCTTGTCATTCCCATAGCAAGATTTGGCCTTTCTCAACCCTTGAAATAGAGTTTTGATATAAAACATTACTGCAATAACACGACTGCACCACCATCATTTGATGCCAAAGACCTAACAACCTTGAGGCTGTGTTCTGACAACTACCACACTTAAACTAGTGTTAGACTAAAATATTGGTTTGCTAATATCTTATGCTAATAATTTAGTATTGTTCAGTCAATGCCATTATGTCTAATTCATATGTCCCAAATTTAATATTTAAAGGACACAAAGCCAAATTGAGTTTTATTAGTAAAAAGAAAATTTTTTGTTTAAATTTGATTGTATAAATACTTTCTCTGATTTAAAAGAAAAAAAGCAGTTTCTCAGCAAAAATGTAATCTTTATCATTTTTAAGATAGAAATGGTCTGATTAAAGAACACATATTAGTTTAGTATAGGATCTTGGTATTAACCCACACATCTATAGATTAATCCATCGATACAACTGTCCATTCTTTCTAATCTAGATCCATGATGGGAGCAATCTCAGCAAAGTAAGCTTCTTCCAGGGGAATCTTGGGCATTCCCAGGCCAGGTGAGATATGTTTCCCTCTAATTGTAGTTGCCCAAGGTATTCCAGGTATTGCCCAAGATATTTGAGGTACCTAAATAGAAAGGCCCCAAGAACGCACCTTTATAAAATGCCTGAGCCTCACCAATTAGCTCAAAGCGAAGGAGCAGGAATTCAACATCTCTGTCACCAAAGATCACACGGTGCGGACAGTTGTTTGTTCTTCTCCCCGAGCTCCATTTATTCAGCTTTACATCTAAGTCAACCCAATTACAGAGTATCAAAATACCTGGGGGGTCTTCTTGTCCACTAATGGCTCTGAGTTTTACTTTCTCCCCCTGACAAGACAATAAATAAGATCTGGTTGTTATACAACAGAAATAAAAGAAATAGTTAGCCTGTGAAAACTGAATGTATTCCTCTACAAGTTTTATAAGAATCCTATGCCACAAATGCTTACAGACATTATATAAGCATTTGTCTCTTCACAAGAATACAAATAGATTAAATGTACAGTATATCAAGCTGCTAAAAATGTGAGCATCTTATGCTTCTTCCATGCAATAACCCTGTGTCTTTTTTAGTTATTTTTTGTTGTCCTCTGTTGTGTTTCTGGCTTTCATTACTTAATCCTCTCGTCTTTGATTCGTCTAATTTCCAAGAAATTATTCTGTCCAGGTGTAATGCCTTGCATGAGACTGCTTTGTTTGTTTGCCTTGTTATTTCTTCTGCATCATGGTGCAGGTTGAGCGGAGCGATTCTGTGAATGATGGCATGCCCCCATTTTTAATGAACTGTTTATCTTGAGTCTGGTTTCTGACAACGAGAGAGCGAGAGAGAGAGAGAGAGAGAGAGAGAGAACCTATGTCTGTGCAATAAAAGATAAAAGTGGGAATGATCTCAAATAGTTTATAGTATTCTGATCAAAGGCATTAACTCTGAGGGTATCGAGTTTTGTTTTAGTTTCTTTTGTGATCTCCCCTGTGAGTTAGGTCATCTTAATCTGATACTGTACATTTCCTTCAGGATAAGATGATAAGATAAAAAAAAGTTTACTGATCCTTGAGGAGGAATCGGGTCATTGGCAACCAAAAACATGGCCTACTCACAGTTCAATGACCCACAGTCCCGCAGAAAGAATCCACTCTCTTGACCTTTTTGAGTACATTTTTGAGTTTTATTTCACTCCAACTTCAGGCTACTTGATTAGGGGAGGTGTTAAGTTACACAGTAATCATTGGAAGAGCCATCTAGATGTTGAACTGGATTAAATTATTTTTGAATAGGTTATATATAATAATGATTTCAATTGCTATAATTAGTCTAATACCTCAGACCCGCTTTGAAATGAAAGTCACTTCAATGCTGTTGAAGCAGTGGTTATTATGTACTTACATCTGATGATTTTGACCAAATTTAGATCAATCTTCATCACTAAATCAACACTTACAGGATATTTGTTCTATTCCAGTTAACTAATTTAATAAATCCAAAGCTATTTTTAATAAAATAATTTCAGTTACGTCTACTCAATCACTTTTTCCATGCAGAGTTAAAGCAATAAAGTTATAAAGACACGGTGCCTCTTTATGTCCTTGTTCGTTTTTGTGATATGCTAATGTATGCAGATTAAGGGTACATTAGCATCTCTGTCCCAGGAGATGTCTGCATGTACTGATTGTATTTCTTAGGCCAAAAAAATCATATAGACCAGCCAAGTTTTTTTTCCCCTTGCTGGTTAATTGTTCCATTAGCCTTCCTCCGAAAAGTAATTCTAGGCTTTCCAAATAACCAGACAGCCTATTCTCCAGCGATATCAATAATTATTACTAGTTTCCGACAACACAATTACATGTTGGAAAGATATGCTTCATAAGTGCTCAGTGCTGTGGAATACAGTTTGCAAGAAAATCTATTTCCTCTATGAGGTGTGTGTAAAAAAAAGGAACTTTATTTATTGTATTTCTCTTTCCAGCAGCCATTTCACAAGTGGAATTTCATCAAGCAGAAATCTGCACCTTATGGCATCCTCTCAAAAGTTTCCAAATATCTCAAACTCTTTTACAGAAACTATGCTACCTTGTAAAGTGTGTAGGTGAAATTGTCTCGAGCATCTGCATTTATTACTGGTTCATTGACCATACAAAGACAAATGACTAACAGCTGCGTTACTAGCAGCAGTCACATTCTCAGTAGGTGCATTCATTTTCTGTATCCTCTGTGTTGTACAATTATATTACGCATTCTGCTATCTAACATTCCCACAACTCACTCACAGCGCACAGACCAACAAACTGCTTTGCATGTCGTTGGCATATAACTTAACTATGCTATAATGACTTGGCATCATAGTTTACTCATATTTTAAAAAATGTCTGATATGCTAATATTAAGTTGAACAAACTGAAGAGCAGGGCTTATTTCTTAGCAGAGCCTCCTTTGCATTGTGAGTAGAATATTGAGCATCACAAAATGTGAATTATTTAATATTTTGAAACCTTAAGATCCAAAATCATTAACCAATTTTGTCAGGGGTTTGGAGTAGGAACAAGGCATATAAAAATGGTGTTTATCTATCAAGACAGTTCCCGGATATAGGGCGGTACCTCACACAATTTTATGTTCCCCTCTGTCTCTGTTATTGATAGGGCTGTTTTGTGCTGACTCATCATAGCTATAGGCTTTGGTCAGAAGTAGAGCTGGAAATGTCTGTGCGGCGTGTCGGTGTCTTATAAAGACACAGGAAAAACATTTGAAAAGAAAAAGACTCTTTTATAAAATTATAAACTCAGAAGAATAAAACTACACACTCACCATGATGAAAAAGATTGATTGAGTGAAAAATCAAACATGTTGTCTATTGAGCACCTTTTTTTTAATTACTTTATTTATTTATTTTCCTTACATTTACAGCTATGTCTACAGGACCTACAGTAATATTTCCCTTTAATACACAGTAAACTGGTCAAAGGTATATTTTCTACATCTATACGTAAAAACAAATATACAGTACACCGTGTATACTCAGGGCACAACTCATTATCACCAGTATACAAAGTCACTCTCAGCTTGAAATTGTGTGTTATCTTCATCGCAACAAGACACCAGATGCTCACTTTACAGGGGAAAAAAGTCCCATTTGATTTCAGGTTATTATTGCTAGTTGTAATGTTTTGAGGCTCTATTTAATATAGAAAATCTAACAGATGTTGCAGTAGTTAAATTAAAAATCAAACTAGTGTCTTATCTCTAATGTTCTTACCTGCTATAAACACATCTAACACAACTCTGTGGACGGAGGCCACTGTCGCATAAAAAGATCCAGGGCTTTGCAGCCGAGCCCAGCCAAAGGGGTTCAAGGTGTAATGAATATTTATTTCGAAAAAAAGGCTATGAGGAGTAAGATTTATTTACATGCACAGCAACAACATTATTGACTCATCAATAAACCTTCACCCCGAACCAGTAAATCTGTCAAATGATTAATCAAATAAAATCTCAAACCAACAGCATCTGATCCTCAACATGAGGGCGCATTAATGTGTTCTATTGACATTGACACAGAAAAGCAAATCTGCATACAAATGATGCCAAATTAGCACTGGTTCATTTAAGGCCTAACTGCAGGATTCAGGTGAAACATTCACATTCAAAGTGCTACATTTCAAAAAAATAATTACTGCCATAAAAGCGGCCCTCATTATGGTGAATAGCTGAATTGACAGCCTATATAATTTTTATGTACATAATAGTAGCACTTTTTAGGGAAAAGATGATCTTTTCTCATTAAATATTAACGGGAAAACATGTTAGCGTCATGTGTATCTACAGCTCAAATCCTATCAATCAGGACAAATATCATTAGCATGAGTGTAGTCCTCTGTGACCTTTTCAGATCACATCATGATAGTGAACACAGTGAGAAGGTCAGCAAACGTCCTCTCTGTACCAAGGAGGGGGATGGCACAGTGTAAGCTGCACCGATTTAGATATTACAGGAAGGGCTGAGGAACATGCTGATGAGGAAAGGCCCATAAACAAAGAACATACAGCTGACACATGGCAGTTAAAGTCATATGGCTACAAACGAGCTTGAATTGTAAATGTCAAGGCATATTTTACATGTAGGGTACTGTTTGCTTGATCTTCTGACAGACTGCATAAAACATCACCTTTACAGCTCATTAGTCTTATATGCAGCTTTCATGACTTATTTGTATTGATGACTTCAAATTAAATACATTTTTCTGTTAAAAGAAGAAAATGTTTGTCTATTTCTTCTTGCATATTCTACTGGAGTCTTTTAAAGGCTATACTTTAATATTACAGGAAATTTCTAGAAACTGCTGTCAAGACCGCGTAAGTGAAATCATCTCACTTGTTTTCCTCAACTCAGATTATCCGACTCATAAAACTTAAACTAACATACAAACACCAGACTTTCAAATTCTTCTGCCCTACACATACCTTTATGTTTGCCCGCAGCATCTCCAGCTATAGAGCAAACTGAGAGCCCTGACTCACCTAAGACACTTAATTCTAGTCAGGTAGGGCTGAACTTGAAACAACCCCGGCTTTGACCTTGTTAATTAATTTCTCTGGGACTTTCTATTGATTTCAAAACTGTGCCTGAATAGGCTGCTGGTGTATGTTTGGGAAAATATAATACAAATATGGAAAGAAGGTAGACTGGTGAAATTAATTTCAAATCTCAAAAAAAAATGGTACAACATCTTGTACATATGAGTTAGATCTTAAAATGACACAAAGAGGCAAACGAATGTGATAAGGCTTGTTGTATAACAATGCATCCATTAGCTGTACAGCCTGATTCTATGTTGTGATCTAGGGAGACCATGTCGATCCCTAATGGGCCTTTGAGTTTCCACTTCAACAGAACTGATGGCCTTGTCTTTTGATAGTGAGAAGAAATCATTTAGACATGTGAGGAAGATCCAAAATCGTCAGAAAGGCCGAAACCTTTATGGTCGGGCTCAGTAGGTGATTTGAGGAGGGGGGGGGGTGCCATCCCCATTGTTGGCAAAATGGCCAAAATGCATGCCCCTTGTTAACCTGCCATCCTTCCTCTCCTCCCTTACTGGCAGTGAGAGGACCGGGGCAGAGGGATTGTTGAGTTGAATAAGTTAGTCTAGTCTTCCTGACTCATTGATGCTTTATCTGATTGAGTTTTGTGCAAGTAAGAATCTATGGCCCAGACCATGGCTCTGAAATAGCAAACAACGCTCGCTGCAATATTTGTATTTAATATATTTAAATATATATATTTAGCAAAAGCTTTTTATTTTTAAGAGTCCACTTTATCACGTGTAATTGTATGTTGTATGCCTAAACCCTTTGTATGGATGTAGGCATATGTTTACCTTTTTTAAATCCATGGTGCTGTCCTTGGTGCAAAAGTAGCTGACAAAATTGTAATTGAAACATTTTCTCTGAGTTCAGTCCTTCTGTCAGCTTCGTCTTGAATCTTACAATTAACAGTAGTAATAATTAACACATCACCTATGGCCGGGCTCAAGCCCAAGACCTTCTTTCGTCAAACAAACAACATTTTCATCCAAAATATCTCTATACTGGAACTCTAGTGTGTGATAAGTAAGTTTCCTAAAGAAACATTTTGATGTGCAGTGGCTCTAGCCAATTGAAAAGCACCAATTGTGAAGACAATTTAATTTTGTGCCTTTGTTTTTCAGTTTTAGCTACATGTCGAAAAGGATTTCCTAAGTTGGAAATGTGTTCTGTTAATAAAATCCTTTATTGTTTCTATTATTAAAACCATTGTTTCCTGTAAAGAAATAACTCAGCAGCATAAGTAACACTGTTCCTGAACTATTGCTGAGAGTTTCTGATGCTTTGTGGTAAAACTCAACCTTTTGCTTAGTATTTCAATCATCTTAAATCATCTACAAATGAAATTTACACGACAGTCAGATATGATATGACTGTATTTGAAAATCTACTCTATGGCCATTCTTTTTCATAGAAAAGCATATATAGAGTTAACATTACTGTAAAATGCAACCATTCATCACCTCCATTATTATACCATCTGCAGTGTGAGGCCATATATTGGCTAATAGTTAGTTAACAGTTCCCATGCCACTTTCTCATGACTTTAGGGGTGGGTCACATTTGTAAAACCTGCACTTGCCTTTCATAACAGCATGAGTCACTTTTTCTGTCACCATTCACCGGGTATGGATATAAAACATGCCATTTGGGAATATTCAAACGCCTAGATGCAAAATGTCCCATTCATGTAGCAGTGATTAGTGAACTTGCAAGAAAGCACACCAAGTAGCTGACATTCATGAAGAAAAGGATTAACTTTACTGTGATGACTGCATCCTGGCAAACACAGTCAAAGGTGTTATGGGAGACATATGCCACCGCTAGTATTTTGAGCAGTTTTGCCTGAGCCAGAGATTGCCTTTTAAGCTAAACTAAGCATTGTTATTCTACCAACAGTGTATATAATGATTCTGAGATACATTTAAATTATATTGGTAAAATGTCAAATTCATAAAAATAATATTTTTCCTAATGATAACACGGGGGAATCATTTGTTGTGGTTTGTGCTTGAAAATGTGATAATGTCATATTTGCACATTGACTATTCTCATATTGTGTAGGTGTTATCATGACATTTAATGTCTCCAGTAACAATTGAAGTACAAGGCAGTGATAACATAATAGCACTTGAGGCTTTTCTCTCCCTCTCTTTCTTTTGGCACACAATGCTTATCTACTGTTTAATTTTGTAATTAACATACATGAATCTTTAGCTCATCTTAATTGAATTGGGCTGATTTTAATTAAGGGCTATTTTAAAACTGTAATGGGACACGCTGCTATCACTCTTTGTCTGATAAATGCAGGGGGCAGGTTAAAACATGCTCAACCTTAATGAAAATCAAGAGATTATGCATTAATACTGTCTGAAGTACAAAAGCTAAAAAATAAAACATTGTATTTCTGTAATGTATTTCACTGCAGCTGATGTTTGACATCTAATGAGTTAAATAATAAGAGAAAAACTAATAAACATGACTTTGTCCTCCCTGGATTTTTCCTTAGCTCTTTCTCTCATACTCTCCTGCCTCACTTGACACTCACTATCATGATTGATAGAAATTACACATTTTTAGTAGACAGAGGACAATTCCGCTGCATATTTCTAGAAAAGGCAATAACAGGAAAGAGGCTTTTGTCACAGATTTAAATCAAAGTAACGGATCATTAGTGTTCTCCCACAAACCTCTGCTCCAGGAGGTGAAGACAATGTCAAAGGTGCACACTTTTACTCAAAGAATTGTACATATACATATGACATTACAATTTAATGAGCCACATGTGACTGAATGTAATCCCTCAGTGATAACCATGATGTGCAGGCTATATTAGATGCACTGTAATGCATTGGTATTGCACTGCTTCGCCATAGAGGCATTGGCAATGTGCAAGCGTGGAACACACTGTGTAATATCATCTCAATGTCATTCCAGAGATTATCGTGAAATAGCTTTGGAGTTTCTGATTAAACTGAAAGCGTGAACTAATAATAGCATGAACAAATAATGCTTCATCAACTCCGCAGATGAAAATGAATGATCAAGGGAGCTGAGTCTCTGAGTGCTGGTTCAAATGGGAGGAAAAGAAATCAACCCTCAGATACTCTTACATTGCAAGATATCATCCGTTTGTGTTCAGTGTATTATTGAAGTGGAGTTTATTATTTTTTGTGAACCCACTTTCCCCTGTGAACCCAGTTTCCCTCAACATTCCTCGTCAGCTACTACTCCAGTTAGTTATTTCATTTGATTCTTGCAGAACTTCAAACAACCTCTGGAGTGGACTTGTTACATTCAATCAAAGGTGTTTGCATTGGCTTGGAGAATAAATATAGCTTGCTGTCCAGTGTGTGATTGCAGCCACACCCCTACTCTACACATAGGGTACTGATGCTACTGTCAGTGGCGAAATTGGCATCTCTGCCTCATCTAGGATGAATTTCTTCTTGTCTGACTGTTGAACATTGGTGCAAAATGATTAGTCTGGAGACAAGCCCATTTTCCTTGATTCCGAGGCAGTGGCATAAAAATGTTTGCATTTCTGTTTTAGCAAGCTGTTTTGTTGAATACGTTATAGCCAAATTACAAATATCTCAATGTAACATTACATCAGGACTACCAAAAAGGCGTGTGAACACTTGATAATAGGTGTGTTTTTAACAATGTAAACGCGTGTTCTGTTGGGTTTTTCCTTTTTGCAGGCTGGCTGTCCTCTGCTCAGAGGTGCCCTTGTATTCTGAACAGCAGAGAGACAGTGGGAGGACTCGTGGTCTGCTGGTCTTCCCATGCCCTGCTGCTTCCTGCTGCAGGGAACGAGAGATGCTTTGGCATGAGGGTGATGATGTCTGCTTCACCATGGTTACTGACTGTTTGGAAAACAAATCTGTTCATACCGACAGAACCAACACTAAGCCGTCACTACATGCTAAGGAAAAAAAAGGTTTGTTTCTCTACCCATCAGGAAATTAGCCTTTTTTATCTATTTCATCTAACAAATATTATTGCAGTGGATTAACCTGGTGGTATACTCTAAACAAAATCTAAAATGATGTATTCTCAAAGGTGTAAATAGCTTTGGGATATTGCACAGTGAGCAAATGCTGGCTTTGACTTCAACACCTGGTTGAGCTTACAGTATGAGTAACGATGAGAGCATATAGATTTACACTTTGTGGATAACTTAATGAAGCAGCTGTGAAAAGAGCTCCCTTAATAGATAGAGTAAATTGAAAACACGAGTCTCAGAGAACTTGAAAAAGCAACCAATCACAAGATTGATCTCTAGATGAGGGTGTATTGCATTGCATTACAATGTATAGGTGTTTTTATATTTCTGGTGCATTTAACAAGCTACAACTAGGTCTGCTTAGTTTTGTTCTGAGATGTAACAGTGTGCATATCAGCACCATTTTAAAACATTTTTAAGATGCATTGTTTTTGCAATGATAAAATCAAAGGACTAGATAACATTAGTCATAATATTTACATATGGAGTTTTATCATGTGCATTTGTCCTGGTTACAAATAGATTACACACAGCATGCACAAATCATAGTCATGCCGTGTGTCCCAATAACGAAAACTATAGGCAGCAGCCTGGTGTAACGTCACAAAGCTTTATTGTAGGCAAAGACATTTGAGTTTGTCCTTTTCTAATGATTCAGCTCTTTGAAGAAAATAATGTACTTCTCCTTCCATAGAATTCTAAAAACAAATCCTGTATTTAAACCAACATATTGTACTCATATGGTTATGGTGTCCAAAAGGATAACAGCAAAAAAAAAACTTGGCTCAACAACACAACTCAACTGATGTTTGCACATTCTGCGTGTGAGAGTGTGTGTCCATCTGTCATAACTTGTTCATAGCAGTTCTTTTGCTTATTGATTTTCTCAATATATCTCTGCAGTTTCATGTTCTGTCTCTTTTCTTCTCCCTTGCCACTGATCGAACTGGTGTCCCTCTTGACTTCTCCTTGCCTGCTCTTTTTAGACCCTCCCAGGCAGCTGGTCTCTCTGTTTGTTTTGTGTTTGTAGTGGCATAATGATCTGAGATTTATAACATTAGAAAATGTCACTTGTCTATATGCCTTTGTTCACTGTAAATCAGCTGCATTTTATGTTAAAGCACATTTCATCCCACAATTTTTAAACCCATATTGTGCCACATTAAACAACAAAATAGTACATTTTCAAATGTATACTACAAGTCTACTAGTTAAGGGAAAATTAGACCATGATCACATTGAGTTTGTTATTGAGTACAGTGGGTGGCTCATGTTATGTCACACACTCAACTTACTGTAGTAAACGCATCTGGAGCTAGACACACACATGACTTATTGAATTGCTCTTAGATGTCTCACCCTAAGTACATTATTCTCTCGCATGTTTTCTTGATACTCCTTAAAGAAAGTGATGTGTCTAATTACAACTCGGTTATCAGAATTATCAATGTAGAAAATGTGTCAATGTAATGTGAGTTTTAAACACCCCTCTTGAAGCTTGGCATTTCTGTCACGATCACGGGCTTTGTAATTAAATGGGTTTTGTCTGTACATGGATCATTGCTTTCAGCTGATTAAGGAATGATAGGAAAGACTATATAAATCAAAGACAACCAACCCTACTAATTAGCTATCCTAACCATTACATCTACTAACAACCGCTGGGGGTGGTTTCTCTTACATAATCCACGTCATTATTAGACTGTGTCACTGCAGCTTGTAATGGATCACATCAGATAGTAAGCCAACAAAGCAAAGTGGAAGGAAAAGACACATTATATCACAAAATACTCTGTAATGTCATATTTGAATGAGATATAAATACAAACAGATTATCAGTGATGCTATGAGTGAAAACAAACTATTTATATATAGCTAGTTTTAGGCTCTTGTTCCCAAGGGCAAACATGGGGCTGGGTCATTTCAATTACTGAGTCTGGTGAAACACTTTGTCTCGATTCTAATTTGTCTTTATATCAATTAATAAACCTTGACAGCAACATTACATCAAGGTACAAACCATAAGTATGAAGGACATGCCGTTACTTAATGATTTAATTACAGAATTTTCCGTTGACATTGTGTGAATACAAAATAACTTCATCCCCCCTGTGTGAGCAACACTCAAGACACAAAGCCGGGGAGATAATCCACTAACCGCAAAAAATCGGTGGCAATTGTCTGCATCGAGTAAAGATTGTGCCCTCAAAAGGTTCACCTTCAGAGTGGGGCTATTATGTTTCTCCTGATATGGGGCTGATGCTAATCAGTGTGGATTGTATTTTATGCCTTAAGGCAGGAAAATGTGCTGATGAGAGCCCCACAATAAATGAACCTTATCACCTAATGGCATCTTAGCCCACCCTGTGACTGAAAAAGCCCTTGCTAAATGTCACAGGCAGGCAGAATGCACATGTGAGATAATTAGAGAGAATGAATGATCCACATATGGATTGGTCAGTCATCATTATTGCTGATAGCAAACTCTCTCGAAAACGCTATAACCGATTTCAAATGTCATCCTCAAATGTAATGATTAGAAAGGAAAACTACTTCCACTGACCTAAACGGAGGGGAATGTTGAAAAGTCCAACTGTGTTAATATTCATTTATCCAGCATAAGTTTAGTACTTGTGGCTCTAAAACTACATCTTCATAACATTACATAACAGCTCTGAACACATAACACATGACAAACATCTACAGACTTTACACTGCAGCAGTAGTGCCCTGCTGTGTGAGGAAATTGCAGTAAAAAAAAAAAAACAACAAAAAAAATATATAGTTGATGCTCTGAACAAAACTCTGAGCAGGAACAGTTTTAACTTATTGTTACACACACACACTTAAGAGCTGCCAGGTGACGTTAATTAGGAACACACAATTACTGTAAGTGCTTAATCTCACACTATTAATATTTTTATCGTTGTTAATAAGTAAAGCTGTCATGAGACACTAGAACTTGTTGAGTGTTGGAAGATAACATGTAAATGCCTTTGACAGAGAACTATACTTTAAACAAATCTAATTACTAAAATTATCTTTGTGTGATGGCAAATTATATAAATGTATCATCAAAGTAATTCAACACTAAGCAAAGTATCTAGAATTTTAAATAAAGGGTACGTTTATAGTAAGACATTAAAGTATTATGGCCTTGCCACGCAGTGCTAGGCAATACACTGATTATACTTTGATAAAGCTAAGGATCAGCCACTTTAGCGCCAATATACTTCATGAAGTCAAAACTTTCTGTTTAGAATCTCAGATTATGAAGCTGATAAGTGGGTAATTGTCAGTACACTGCAAAGAGGCTTTAACAGTAATTGCCCACTAATTAACCCTCCAGTGTGAACACAAATCTTCACATGAAAATAAAGCATTGTTTGACTCTATGCAAGCAGTAAAAGAGTTCATCACTACCTGGTGATACGGAGATTATCGCTCCAATCAAATACTTTGTTTGTGTGTATGTGTGTTTTTTTAGGATGGAAACGGCCTGTAGAGCAGGGCTAAGTAGGCAATCACTCATTCTGAGTAACGACAGAGGTGAAATGTAAGTAAACTCTGTGAATATGCACGGCCACCCGAGTTCCAGATGCTGCGAGCTGGTGCCAACATGGCATGTGAGTAACTCATTAAATCAGAAGAGTGAAATCTCTGATGGCTCTGTCGCTCATTCAAACCAGCAGCAATTCTCCCCAAGACTTTCTTCGATCAGGGAAAGCATCCAGCTGGGACAGTTCCCGATTCATTATTGGCATGAAAAAAAAAAAAAAAGAAAAAAAAAAAAAAAAAAAATAGCATTGAGAATAGGACTATGGGGAGACAGCAATGGCATTGGAGAAAGGAAAACCGTTTCCTGTAAGCAGCAGATTATGAAAACATTAAGCAACAATTACCGTAATGAGAGTTATTGAAGCGGCAAGGTAGCAGACAAGCTGTGTGCATCTGGTTGCTGCATCTGGCTGCAGTGGCAGAACATCCAAAGGGGCAGGCGGGAAGTCATTCATTCGTTATGGCCATTCCTTCCCTGTGGATGGAGAAATGGCATGTCAGTTATTGTCATGTACTGAAATGATCTCACAGGCTGCATATTGATGCATGGATTGCGATGGCTACTAAGTGCACTGTCAGAAATTTTGAAGATGTCATTTAGGGTAAAATTGAGGGAATGACTTTCAGTGGGCAATTTGTGTCCCTCCCTCTGTGCTAAGAGATGAGCAGAGAATATAGTATCTATTGCTGATAGGACTCAAACCCTCATCTTTTATTTAGGTAAAACCAGCCACAGAGAGCAGCCAAACTTGGTCCTACATTAAACCTATGAAGAAACTATTTAAACAAGCTGTATTTGGATCTTAATGTCTGCTGCTTAAAAAAAACATTTTGATTAGGATTATTTGATCTAATACACAACACAATGGATTTTGTACAATTTATGCTTAATATCATAACCCTTGAACTGATAAACTGGCTTATCCTCGCTATTGTCATTAGCATGTCAGTCTTCCATACATTCAACGACAGATGTAGTGCATGATGCTTATAAAAAACAAGTTACAAAGAGAAAAATCTGTCAGGTTATTAAAATAGTATTTGTCTGTATACTGGGTCTAATCACAAACAATGTATGGTTCCAAGCCAGCCCCTTTTCACCAGTATCTGCAGGAAAAAAAGATAATTAAATAAAAAATGACCTTCTCAGATACTTACTGACAAAAAAAGATTTTGATTTAAGAAATTGCATTCCCGTTTTGAAAGGTTTTTTTTTTCCTTGAAGGTTCGACGTGTAATTCCAAGCCACCTGCTCCAAAGAAATAGGGGGCAGTATTTCACCTGTACTACTTGGTCAATACAATCTAAATGTATCAATCATCAAAACCATCAGTTAGTGAAAAAAAAACCCAACTCTAGTATGTTATACAGTTTATATTTTAGTTGTAGTAGTTTGTCCTATTTATTGTAAGTTTTAGTCTAAGTCTAATGGAAGAAACGTGCAAGGATCATAGCTGTAATATTGAAATGCCCTGAGTCTGCCCGAGTCAGGCCGCTGCACTTCTTCTCCCTCTGGTCTGAGGGCAGACTGCAGCTACAGTGACTCACTATCACCTCTAGAGGAACACGTGGTATTACAAGACTGGACGGAGTGGAACTAGTCAGTTAGATGCTGATTTCAGTAGATATCTCTGCAACACAACACATAGACATCTTTGACGTCAACACTGTTACCTCTTCACATTCTGTTGACAATGTTAGTTCATTGTTCGAATGTTTTAGATTTAAATGCTGGCATATCTTACACATTGAACCTTTAAGAAATGATCTTAAATGGTAACCTTAATTATTTGAGAGTGGATTGTGGATCACTGGCATCCGCAAAACACATATA
Source organism: Bovichtus variegatus (assembly GCA_943593645.1). Taxonomy (NCBI): domain Eukaryota; kingdom Metazoa; phylum Chordata; class Actinopteri; order Perciformes; family Bovichtidae; genus Bovichtus; species Bovichtus variegatus. Next base: position 5,859,618 of record CALSCE010009465.1, on the reverse strand, counting down.
GACACCATCCTCTCTGATACAATGAATTCCATGGTGCATGTGATGATCACAATAAAATGACATTTTGTGTTTTATTCATTTTGTGTTGCAATCATTCCCACTTCCTGGTTTGTCACTGGCAATTTAGCGTACAATATTGAATCCTGCCCTCACTGCACTCAGCGGCCCATTTAATCAGGGAGTGGGATTAAGGCTGAGCAGCCTCAGATGAGACGTACAGTAACATGGTTCTCTACTAGGGACTCAAGATGGATGGACTGGGCTATAGTCTGGATGGAACGCCTCCATTGGGCCGTTTGGCCTGGTGGAGCCCATCAATCAGGACGGCACCAGAGGTCTAGGCTGAGGCTGTGTAATGATGCGAACAGCATGTGGCCAAGCCATCCCTGGCTGCTCAGGTGTAAGGGTCTGCCCTGTCCACTAGTCCTCTCAGCGCCTTCACCGCTATCATCCATCAAATGCCGACCGGATCCGGCATGCAACAGATTTCATAGGTTTGATTTAATAGGATAACTTCAGATCAAACTTAAGACGGAGATGGAGTTCATAATTAAACATGTCTTAATGTTATTTTGTACGCTAAACATGCTCATCAACTAAAATTTTAAAGCCTTGAGTGTAGACTTGTGGCAGAAGTCAAACATTTCAACAATTAACCCGTGGTACCCTTTACAGTAGCTTGTTCTTGAAAAAGTATTCACTGGAGCTAGGGTTGCATGATCCTTGACAAGCATTGTATTTGGATTTGTTATATTTCAAATGGAAAGCAGTGCAGAGGTGACGACCAGACAGATCACTTTCCCTAATAGCGGTTGTACAGGAAGTTGCCATTAGCCATTTTTTATGTGCCCCATACTTACGGCAGTGTGGGCGCTTCAATCTTTCTATAAAGTTCATTAAAGGACATATTTTATTGCACATTATGTGCTTTATATCCCTCACACAAACATATTATGCTCCTGGATGAAGGTGGCCTTATGAGTGCCATAAAGCAGGCCTCATGAATATGATTGTAAAAGCTGCTGCTCAGTATGGACTCACTGTGAAGGGAAGGTCATTTGGTAGAAAGCATGCACTGCAAAAATGTATGCGTATAAAGATGTCTTTGGTGGGGTTTCCAAGCTGCTGAAATACATCTGCTGCAGCCTAATGGACTTCTTTCCCCCACTGGAAGCGATATCTGGGTTGGATTTCAGTATGTTATGGAACTGAATTAAGGCAAACCCATTCTTTGGTCAAGGATTTGTTTTATGCTGTCGTGAGGTGGCCAACACTCAGTCCCAAATGGCCCTGAAATTCCATTATAAGCACAATGCTGGAATTTTTTTTGTTTTCATTGCCATCATAAATTGAGTGTATATGTGACTATACATGTAAAGGTAAATAAGCATTGACAAGTGGCATATAAATCCTGCTCTTGTCTCCTGTTTGTTCATTTAACTGAATGCAAGACCACGTGATAATGAAGGATGTTAAATCAACTAAGCATTTTCCATTTTTCTTGTGTAATCAATGCTGAATGATTTTTTAAAAGGCAGTGTGTATGAATGGTTGATAATAGCTTTTTGTTCTTCACTGATGATTACTAGGTTATGGAGGCATAGCAATTCTGATTAAAACTCAAATTGGATTTGAAAACTGGGATTTGAGGTGTGAGGACGGGCTTTTTATACAATGCATTTTATATGGATTTCAAATTCTGTTCTTTCTCCTGATTTTCAGGAAATCATTAGGAAGTATGCCTTTATTAAAAGGTTTATTCATTTTAGATTATTTGTTTCATTTACCTGAAGAGGGATTTCACACTCTTCTAAAACTGAATTAATAATATTCCCTCAAATTATTGTAAGCCTATAAACTCCAGAGAAAGAATATTTCCTGAAACAGTTGCATCTTCTCTAGTGCCTATTTTTTTCTTTTGTTAATCTCATCCATATTTTGAAAATTTATAAGTGAAAACTTACTGAGTAAAATGCATAATTAAGGAATATATCATTATTATGACTTTAATTACATAACTATGCCACTTTGTTTTAATTAAGAATACATTTCCCCAATGGGAGCATGGTTTAACTAGCTTTTGTGTGCAAGGCGTAAAGGCAATTTCTTACCCTGCACAAGCATGATTATTCTAAAGTTCACCAACCCAGATTTCAGGAAGTACTCCATGACCTTGAAAATAAGTGAATGACAATGATGGTCTTGTCTCTTTACCTATCACAGCATGCAAATTGCAAAATTGTATGCTCCATTACTACTTGTAGTTACCTCCAATCTCATCACAGCATATCACATTTCCTATACTATGTCCAGGCATAAAAGGAGCTCATAGCCACAGTAATCTGGGGGTTAATAGCAGCCTTTTATAAAGGGTGGTGAGGGTGAACGTCCTTTTTGCAAAGAGAGGGGCAATGTCCAGAGATTATTAAGATGTGTTGCCAAGACATAATGGGGTTCCAGCACATTACATACACCTCTCTATGTCATTAGGTTTTGTCAGGCATAAAAACACTCATTTTTACTAATATGGACAAACCATTCTTCATTGGCATGGTAATGACTTGGGGACTGAGTGCAGGCCAATCAAGTCATCACTATGTCATGGATGACCAGATTCATTTGCTATACCACCATAGATGGCACTGTTGCACTGCTGACAGGCTGACTGACAGCATGCTGATGTGCCAGTCATGGAGCACAGATTGTGGTGTCACTCCAGATCTGTGCATTTGCTGAAAAGCTGTGGTCTAAGATTAGCAGTTAAACAATCAATATTGAAAAGCTATCAAACATAAAACTTTCCGCGCTTTTATCTGTTAACTTTGTTTTCAAATTCATCAAAATGTGTTGCAGTACCATGCAGCTAAATAAAATGTGAAGTTTTAATATTATGTAATTATAAGGAACACACTTTGGACTTTTTGTGATATGAAAAAGAAACAAATGTAAATTTCAAATAAGAACGACTGAGGCACCCTGTCCAGTAAAGCTGCAGGTGCTTATTTGCTGTGAATTATAGAAATATGAGGTGTCATTCAACTTGACAAGCCTATTTTCAGCCCTGTAATTCCATCTGTGCAAGGTAAACATATGCATGCCTTTATTATAGAATTTAGTGGTGATTGCCAATCCCCTTTTTCCTGAGATTTCAATTGTTGCATGTAACTTCAGGTAAAATCAGAGTGGATATTATTTCCAGATAAAGCATATCAATAATATGCTATATTGATATCCAAATGTTTCCATGGTAGTCTATAAAACCTATAAAATGAAGTTTGTGGGTGCTTGTTGTAAAATGCATTAAGACCTTAATTTCCATTATATGAACACCAAGTGTAGATCCTGATTTGTACAATAACACATTTATCCAAAAGCCTTCAGAGGTAAATACTCAGTGTTCCGCTGTGGGCGTTAAACTGCATCACTATGCTGTGTAGATGAAAATTAGAGCTGAATTTCAAAAGGATATAAAACACTTCAACAAGATATTTATTGAAGCAAACAGCCTACACATGGCAGGCCACACATGCCTTCACCGGGGCTGTGGGCCTGTCTGGCAGCCCCGGTGAAGGCTGCCATGTGTAGGCTCCAATTTAACAATGTGATGTTCTAATGAGCCTGGCTCCAAGGGACAAAGTTAAGTTGAGTTACTCGCTGAAAAACAAAAACAGTCCAGAACACCTGGTACTGAATAAATGCATGGTAATGGCAGAACAACATATATAGCTTGTTGACTGAGAAAATCATATTGTTATTCCCATCAGTTTGTCATAACTAAATCAAGCATTAATGCAATGATGGTGACATTGTCATTTCAGTTTGGAAACAAAACAAGAATTGTAAATTCACTATTGACGTAATGACATACAGAATTATGCAATGAAAGCATCAAGCTACCATCCCTCATAGACTGGAGGATAAGGATTACTTCTCTACCTCAGCCATAACAAGCATATCAAGCAGGCAACTTGGCTTCAGTGCTTTGACTCCTTTTAGAAAATCTCTACACTCTGATGTGCACGATCACACTGAAGTGTGATGTGTTCACAGATCAAGGACGCTCATACTCATATGCTCTGAGACTGGCCTCATTAGGGCCAGAAAGTTCTAGTTTGGAGACTTCATCCATGCCACAAAGGGTCTATAAGTCCATCTCTGAATCACTTGCAAAGCACCACAATGTAAACATTAAAGTTACTTTGGAAGGATGTTCTCTGCCATGATTACGACACTGACCCAAGGTACCATCCATCATAAAGTACAAGATCAAATCATTTACTGTGAACAGGCTAAAATCCTTTGACCAGAAGCATTCATTTTAAGTGTAAGGAACAGAAATGGAGAATACATTATTATGTATGACGCAAAGGGATATATAGGGCTCCCATGTTTTTACCAGTCCATAGTTAATACACTGAAAATTCATCAGCACACTACTTTACACTTTCATGTAGAAACCAACATAAAGTGCATGGCAATGAGAGTGGAGATTGAGACATTAACAACCTATTCTTGAAATATCATTAATAAATACATTGTTGAACTGAATTGCCTCCAAGGGCCAAAGAGCTCACATTGTTTTTAGCCTATTGTCTAAATGCTTTTAACTTATAATAATATGTAAATGTATGGCTGTGGCTGGTTAGTCTGTATTTCTTAAGGATATGTCTTAAAAGCTTGTTAAGCAACAAAACTCCTGAAAGAAACTAAGTAGTTGTCAGTGTTATCTTTGTAAAGTAGGCTAGAGACTTACGTGTCAGGTTGTTTCTTAAACAACAAAAATGTAATTATTTGTATTTCTCACAAATGAAAATGGCTGGACATGTCTCCTGCTCAACACAAGTAAACTATGAATATCATTACATGTCATAATAGTATAGATTAGTATAAAACAATATACTTAATAATTAAACCTTTTGATTGAAAAAATGGGCGGGGCAGCAAAAGGTGATTTGGGACATGCAAACCCATGTGCAGACTGGCGCAAACCCTACTGTGAGCTATGTCACTTCCGGCTACCGTTTATGTTTGCATTACGAAAAGAGAGTGGCAAATTTGGTAAACAGATTAAAATGTTTTTCATGGTTCATAAAATATTTTTGATCCAGATGTTTATTTGAGGATTATGGAAATACATTCAAAACAGCAGTAAGTGTTATTACACGACCTCCTGGGTTTTTGAAAAATCGTTGTGGATTTATCTTTTATGAAAACAGGTGCGTGGCAAGAACGTTAGTTAGGCTAGCTGTCTGCGGTTATGATAATAACGTTACATGTGATGTGAGGCACGTACAGTGGCTACTTTAACTACAACGTATTGTATTGTATGTTTGCTAACCTCCTGAAACAGCAGAATCATTTATTTCTCTATGGCCATATATTAAATGTTATTATGTAACGTTAGCGTTGCAATTTACATGGTTTCAAACTGTTGATTTAACAGTTTATCTATGATAGCTCTTAACTGTTACCTGACTTGCAAATGTTAGTTTATTTCAAAGCTAAACAACTGAAGATAAAAGAAGAAAAACCATACGTTGCAATTGGCCTTTATCCTAATATTAGATTTTTCTGTTCCTTTACTCTATGTAGGTCAGGACTGATTTCCGGTCTTGGACATTACGCCAAGTTGCCAGAGGATAATAGACTTTGAGTTTGGTGGTTAATGTTCTCATGGGTAAGTTTTTGGCTTGCACATGTATATCCAGTGACCTACATGCCCTTTTATAATCAGATTCCTTCCCCAAACATCTTGTGCTTATCTCATACTGTTTTTACATAACTATGTGACAGAGTTGGACATCATAGCTGTGTGCAATGAAGTAATCAATGTTTGCTATTTTATTAGATTATATTGATTTTGTCTATGTGATAACATAATTATCTTAGGTAGGGTTTAATTGACATATTTAAAACACAATTTCAGTTTTAGAAAAATATTTAGCTATGTCCAGCTATGTTTATCCTCTTAATCACATTGCTTAATCTTTTTGTTGGAGTCTGTTCACAAATGTCAATCTCCTTCCCAATAATAATTTACTTTGATTATGAGCTATACTCAGCTATATTTCTGGTAGAGGTCAAAGAGTACCTTGTGATATCACTGATGATCTAGGACGACTGTCCATTGGTCTGTTGGTGTGGTAAAAGCCGACACCTGTACGTTGGCTATATGTAGGTCATACTGCTTCCTGCACTGGAACTACATGTTCACAGTCATTTATTCAGGTTCCTAAAATCTCTAACCCAAGATTACCTTGTTTGAAATCTTTGTGTCAAAGTCTGCAAAACAGTTGGAGCATGATATGAATAATATGAATGTGTCTGTTATTACTCCATGTTGAAATCAAAAGTAAAAAAAAAAAATGGTGGGACTGGTGAAAGGCAGTTGGTGTTATCATACAGCTACCTTATGATTTAGCAATGTGAAACATAAAAGAAACATGGATTTTGGATTGTATCATGCGTTATTAATTAGAAAAGGTTGACATGGTCAGTCATTTCCAATTACTTTTTAAAATTTAAAATATTTTTTAATAATTATTTTCCCTTACTGTACTTTAGAGCCACATAATTGAAAACTAATTTCTAAATCCTTACAAACTAGCAAACATAAGCTTGATAGGCTAGTGAAATGGAGAAATCTAGACTTCTTGTCTGCTACTCCGATTTGGATCCTCTGGAAATGTCTTACCTATCAAATTAATGTCAAACAATGGATTATACTACTTGACGAGATGTCAGTGGTCATTTCAATATATCACAGAATTGGTCCATTTTTTTCTTTTCCTTTTTGTAAATTTGGGGAGATCTCAAATGTCTCTCTAAACTGAGAATATAAATTAATCAAATAAAGTGGGAATGAGCATATCAATCATCTGGTCTCTTCAAGGGTCCATGTTGACTGCCAGAGCACATGTCATCAGTCATTTTCAGCCAATTTACTTGATGAGTAAACAACCCGGCAGAGTGTTTGCCACCTTTTTTGCATTTACATAAATCTAATTTCAGGTGAAATATTTCAAAGCTCACCTTTACCCCAAGATAGCCTTCAGTCATTATGTTGTGACTGGAACAACCACGTCTACTGAGTGCTTAGAAAGGGGACTACAGGGGATTGGCAGGCTTTATTTGACTGCTCACAAACATATTTAACACTATCTGAGAAACATTTCAAATTTTACTTGAACTAAATTGCATGATTGCCTTTTTTCTTAGAGTCAGGTTAGGTAAAATAATGTTAGTTAGGGTGAGTTGTTTTGATTGGATTTAGGTTGTATCATTTTGGTTAAGCCTATGGGATCGCTTTGGTCGTGGTATAATTTGGCTTGCAAAACTGACTGCCATTTGTCTACACGAAAAACTAATAAGAGACATCTTTTCCCTTCAAGAACTGTCTGCAAATGTGCAGTAAGTAAAGGTTTGATTGACACTTAATATACCTTATGGATAATGAAAGATGATATCCTCAGAACTAAATTACCTTACCCTATGAGACTTTTGTGGTTTGCTGTGTTTATTAAACTTCTGAGCTTGATATTGGTGGTCTTTAGCAATGATAAATAAACCACTTTGAGCTGTGAGGAACATATTTCTAACTTTCAGTTAAGAGGAGAACATGTAAAACAATAGAAAGCGGTCAAGAGAGAGTCAGACCTGATGTTGAGGGGGAGCTAAAGTGTGTTCTGTTAACAAAAATGAGACCACTCATGAAAGCAAGTGCAGGGCTGTAGTAGTAGGTGGTAAAACTGACACCCACTGTATTTTCACTGCATCACTGTGGAATATGGACACCAGCCGCTTCAGAAATATTGCACAAAGTACATGTAGGTGGGGGTGCAGGGGTAAAGCTATAGATCTGAATTTCAGACTGAGACAATAAAAGGAAGACTAAAGAAAAGCGTGCAATCAGATAGATCCTCATTTAGTCTTCAGTGAGCTTAGCAATTTGATTTCAAATGCTTGTAAAGGATTCACACTATTGTTGCAACATACAGTACATCCAGAGGATTTTTAATGAGTTTGCTGTCAGAGGATCAAAAACTGTGCCACCAGGCAATTGCACATTTACTGTTTTCAAGATAACAGACTTTAGCATCAGTGTTTGAATCTATCCTGTTTTCGGTGAAACTGTCTATTAATTCTGAATCTTACTGAACGTGCTTACATCAGTGTGTGGAATATTTACCAAGTTATGATAACAATCACAGGGTATGGAAAACTAAAAGTGACAAAATGACTTTCTGGGATGGCTGATATGGTAATCATAGGATGGCTTCAATATTAATTGCCACAATGGGATTTGCTTTGTCACTGGGTTTGCATCATGTAGAATAGTGTAGGGAATGTCTTCAATTTGTGCATTAAGACTGCTGGGGCTCGGTATTCATCTTAGATTGCTTATATTACATGGCTGATTGACCATGACAGATCCTCTAGCTTTTAGATTATTTTGCTATGAGATGAATCTGACTTTTCGTCACACTGTCCAATAAGCTTCCAGAACGGTTTTCAGGCTTCTGATTCAACTTTGCATTACTGGTTCTGATAAATGAAAAGAAATGTCCTCAATCTTAAAGTCACCTCCCAGCTCTAATATGGTCAGTTTTGTAGATTGCATGCAAGCCTGCGCTTTCAGATTGGCTGGCTTTATTTTTAGTGCTTGTTTTGAGGTAGTGAGTGGCTGTAAGGCACAAACTGGTTGCAGACTTGACTGAGTATCAAATTGTCATTTTGAAAGTGACAAGGTGCTGATTTGCCCGCCTGGCACTGAGCGATTGGACATCACTGTTGACAAATGGGCAGTGGAACAAAACTGGCAGGATGCTAGGGAAGACAAAATGCCTTCAGCCAGAGTTATTTTTTTCTCTATCTGTTATCACAGCTGGACAACAGCTGGTTAACATTCCTGAATTTTACCTCTGGCAAATATTTATCCACTGTGCTATTATTGTATTTTCAGACTATGGTCATTGTCAGTTATTTATATGGCGTGCATAGTAAAAGTGGACTGTGTGGACTGCTGTTTTTTATTTAAATTCTACAGGATCCACTGGTGGGTTTGACTTGACTACATTTATTTGATGAAGCAGTCATAAAAAAAAAAACTAAAAAACATGGCATCATGGGGAAATCAGAGCAGGCTTGAGTGGGTCAGTGGATGTCATTACAAGACAACAGTTGTAAAGGGATTAGAGAGGGAGGGATGAGATCCAGATTGCTGCAATTACTGCAGTATTTCTCCAAAGCAAACTGGGGATTGCAATGCATTCACCATCACTGCATATACTGATGGCCACTTCACCACATCCCTCTGTTCCTTTTATCTTAATGAATGTTACATTCATAAACTGGGCTTTAAAAAAATGCACCATTTCAGATTTCTGCCTTTTTTATGTTAAAACGTTCATGTAGTTTTAGGACTAAATACTGTATTTCTGGCTATTTCTAGTATTAGTATCCATTGAAGAATATTTGAAAATAAAAGGTTGAATCAAGCTACCAGCCTACCAGACATGACTTTGTCAGACTCTGGTTTCTATCACATCATCGTGTTGGGAGGTAATGCATTATTAATCCTGCGACTGCTTGAGAGTCAGAATAAGAGTAGAACACCAGTTCTCACTCATTCACCAAAGGTCTGATCAGATCCTGAAGCCTACATCGCATTTTCAAAACAAATGCTGGAGAACAGAACGTGGCTAGGTGTCTGTCCTAGGAAACCCTCACTGAATATATTTTTGAAGACTCATCATGCAGTGGTAATGCATTTCCCCTGTCTCACTGCCTGTCTTTGCTCTGGCAAGAAAGCAATCTAATAAAAAAGGAAAGCAGGAAACATGTTGAATTTCAGTTGCCTCTGAGTCCAAACTAATCCCAGCTATTGCTACAGATAAGACTAAATTTAGAATTGAATTAAAAGTGAAACTGCAGTTTGAACATGTGTACAAAATAAACTGCTATTTTCTGTTTCAATCAATTAATGTAGATGGTTAAATACATTTTCAGATGAGAACTGAATAGGCATGGAAATTGTATTTCTTCTTGCAGAAATGGTATTGATGTCTTTTGATTGTTCAAATGATTGATTGCTGAAATGATGACTGGGACTGCTGTTATTTAGATAATTTCATACTGAGACAAATTACAGATTTTGATTCTATTTTCCAGGCGTATTTATCAGTATCATTATCAATATTAGTATTGGTATTAGTTATTGGTAAGGGAAAAGGAGAATGAAACATACACATAGGACAAGATCACAGAGGTTTTCATATTATAACGAATTATATTTTGATCCCATCACTAGTTGTCCCACACACGTTGTCTTGTCAACAGATAACAAGCAGGTAATAAGCCCCTGCTTTAAATCTTGCTTCAAATAAAGGACATGTGCTGCTTCTGACCCACAGCAGCTCACCTTAAACTTGTGAGCATGTGGTGGCAGAACAGCTCACACCTCCCATTAGGTGAGAGGTGAGGAACCAATTACCTTGAGATATGTCTATGGGCCAAAAATATCATTGTCAGCTTGTCACAATGTGAGAAATGGGGATAAAAAGAGAATATTGACAAATTGCAGGGTAACATGACAGATTGGGTTATCTTTTAGTTTCTTCCCAGCTCTGATAGAACCGACAGAAAGACCCATAGGCACTGTAGATAGGCTACTATACTGTAACATAATACGATTTATGCACAAACCTGTTGATTAGTGGATGTTTGTTACCTCCAATTTTAGGATAGTCACTTCACGGGAAAGCGTCATCTCGATGGGATGCAGCTTCTCGCCCAAGAGAACCACAGCAGAGTGGATGCTTGGCAGAAAGGTGAAATTGAACCAAGGTAATTTACTCTCTACACCACATTATCACATTTCCTTACAGCACATAATGGTAGTTACAGTAATTCAGATTTATATAGTTCAACCTGCATTAACTGATATTCTTTGCTGCTTGGGGGCAGCAGAATCACTGCTGGCTTATTATCACCGTTTTAGTTGATACGGTGAACTTGTTAGCAAACCGTTGCTTTTTTAGACACGCTACAGAGCATCGTTAGTATTGATTTTCGCCACCTGGTGAATGTAAGACCAATATTAAAACTCCTTTTTAAATCTGTTTTTTTCTCCACTAACTCCTGCTGTTTTGTGGTGGGCAGTTAGCGTAAAGTGAGTTTTAGGAGCTTATTAAATAAATAATAAGTGTCATATTGAATCAAATACAAAGGGCTTCTTTCTTGTTTCACAATTTTTTTTGCAATGATGTTCGACTATCATGCAGGAAGGAAATCCATGGCAGGAGAGGGAGAGATAGCAATTTCTCTGCTGACAGTAGCTTCAATAGACCATAATGCAATACAGACACAAGATATGATACAGTTTGAGTAAGGGATATGACTCTTACTTTTTTTCCACTGGAGAAATTTGATCTCTTGCTCTCAATATCACTGTCACTGTCGCTATCACTATCGCTCTCCTCACCCAGCTGATAGGAAAAAGATCAGAAGAGGCCTTCAATAGTCTGGGAAATGTACAAAATCACTAACTGAAGTAGATAAGGCAGGTAGAGAAAAAGTGAGTATACAAAGAAAAAAGTAAATTACAACAGTTCATCACAATATAACCCCTGAAATGTGCTGAACATCACAGATTGATGATGTATAACAGTGTAAGAGTCTCTGTTCATGGGATTATTTTTATACAGGGATAGCAAAGGAAAACGGGTCAGCAAGACATGGTTGTCCATTTGATAAATCAGTTGCTGTGGAGTCTATTAATTCAGTATCCTGCTTAGTCTGACTTGCACTCAATGATTTATTTTGTTCTTTTTTTACAAAATATACTTAACTATCTGAAAAGAATATGATCATCCCATAGCAGCCATGGCTATCGAAACCAAAAAGGAATGTCAGTCACAAGCTTATAATGTACAGGAAGTAAAAGCTATAAAGTCAGGAGTCTGTGTGGCCCTAGTGAATATTGAAAATGTTTGCTACTCCCGCAGGCCCCGTTTTAATACTGTCAGTGTATTTAAAATGTGCCCTGCTGCTGCACGGGAAAGAGATGACTTCACAGCTGCATAACAGTGTGTACAATCAGTGTAAGTAGTGATGATCTGCTCAGGTAACCATTCCATTTTCACAGGACATAAACTGATAGCAACAGCTGAGACTGACAGCAGGATTTATATCCTGACACTGATATGTACATCATTCTGTATCAGCTTCCCTTGAAATGGAACAGACGGATATGTGTCTGCAGCTGTGCAAATTCCACAAGAGGTGCACTTGTATTCTTGAAGAGAGGATAGTACTCTCTTTCAAAGGCACTATATTTTATAGTTCACATCTTTATGACACAGGAGACGCAGCAGAGAGATAGGGGTCCCATGGACAGATGAGACATTGGGATGAAGAAATTGAAATGCCGGGTCCATTTTTCTTGTCACTAATGGACAGGACAGCCAATCAGTCGGTAATGACCCTCTCGCTTGTCTAAATAAGTGTCATTATGATGATGAAACTAATGTAATGTCAGAAAGTATTTAGTCTCTTGTCTCGTATTGTTACTGCTAGTCTGTTAATGAGAATGGGCTGTGCTTTATCAGGTAAAATGTTAGGTATCTGCACCAAATACAGGGGCTTTAAAAACAGGTGTTTTCATGAATCTGTCTGTCTTGACTGTGTCACTATTTGCAAAAATATAAAAAAGTTTCATACTTAATGAAAGTGCCACATGTAATTTAGAACCAATAATTAACTACTATATTGACTTTGTGAAAACAATTAAAGCAAACCTGACTAAACGTCAAGAGAATCAGCTTCCTCTCATTTTGAGATATATATATATATATATATATATATATATATATATATATTTATTTATTTATTTAATAATAGTGTAGGTGTCTTGGACATTCTTATTTTAGAGCACATCTGTGTCACATATCTCTTCAGTCATATTAACTCCTGCATTTAGTTAATGCTAATGTATTAGGCTTTTAACTCCTGGATATCAGTGAAACATTATTCTTTATTAAATTCTTCTAAGGGCAGCACAAAGAATTAAGAAGATGAATATTCAGAATTATGAGTTTGAGAAACTAATGCACTAATGCTGTTTTTTCTGTTTGCTTTTTCAAAGCACAGTAAAGCTGCTCATTATGATTAATATTAACCATAGAGGTGGAGAAACTGCACTTATTCAAGTAGTCATCTGAATTTACTAAAAGCACTATACTGCATTAAGTACTACCTCCTGCTTTTATAACGTATTCTTGTACATGAGAGAGCACTTCTCTCCACTGGCTATATAAAAACGCACAGCCTTTTGGTGGTTGAGCAAACTAATGATTGGTTTGAGGGAGGCATATTTTATCCTGCACTAGAAGACATCTAGATTTTAGAGAAACGGTCTTTCTATCAGTCTTAGTCAGTGTCCTGTCACAGTGCATTTTTAGTTTTACCAAACTGTCTGTTGGGGTTCGTCTGGCTTGGCTGACATGGTCTTTGTTCTGTGGACTGCTATATCAAAAAGAGCAGGGGGTAGAGTAATGCAGCTCCCTGAGAGGTGAGCCTTCTAACCTCGGCACAATAAAGTGAGGCATCACAATTCAAAGGGCCGCCCTACAGTCTGTACACAGTAATGTGTTCAGTCATGCGTCACTGTCACCCACATTCTTTGTGCCATCACATTTCTGTCTTGTCGTAAATACTTCAATCACAGCGTGTCTCCCCTCGAGGAATAGAACTTTCTTGAACCAAAGCAGAGGCCAGGGCAGTTTCACATTCCAGCCAACAGCTCATCCATCAGATTGAGCAATAATGGCACCTTCTGTGTCCGAGGAACAGTTTTCATAAGACACAGAGGACTTGACTTTGTGTGAACAATAAGTGTATCAAAAGGTGCCAGCGCTGCATGCCATGTTCGCTGCGTGTGTGTACATTACATTTTCTTTTTAAAACCCGACAATTTTGGATTTTTTTTTTTAATGTGCTGCTGACCATAGACTGTACACAGATGGACGTAACAAGGTGTCACCCTTTGGTTTGCACTGGAGGCGGTTTAAACCCCAGAGTTTAGGCTTACTGCCAGTGCCATCTTTTCTGTGTGGAGGCAGGACCTTCCAAATAAGGAATAAGTGTTTCATTTTCAAACAAAAAACGCTCCGCTGACTCAGACCGAAAACAAAGGCTAGCTTTCCGTAAAAACCAACAGCCTGCTGCTAGTTCCCTAACTAGCTAGCTACTTCCCTCCACAACATCACAACCCAATGTGCAGGTAATGTTAATAATTCATTTTAATTTGCAGTAATGTCAGTTAATATAGTATATTTATGCCGACTGACTCTGCGTCTGCATCAGTTAGCCAACAACAGTCATTTGGAAACATTGTAGTTAGCAGTGTAATCGTTGAAAACAAGTTGAATGTAACTTAAAATAACTTGGACCCTTGAATCATCACTGCACTGTGGTTCAACTTTATTATAAAACGTTATGCTTGACAGCATCAATGCATTGTCATTCTGTTCTTGTGCCAGAGCATTGCGCTACAGATGAATGGCTTTACATAACACCAAAAGGTCACCTCTTCTGAGAAAGGACAGGACAGCACAAGCCAAAATTGCACTTTCAAAAAAGGACTAGTACAATTACTTGCAAAGTCAAACTTCACAAATATAGAAAGATATCTTTGTCAATGCTATTTGTCAGGATGAGGAATGCATACAGTATTAATCGAGTGAAGTGTAGTGATATGTTTTTTGATTATATCCGCACAATACGCCATCATGGCCTTCATTATTTAGAGTGCAAAACAAAGATGTTGCCCCCATGTCACTGCTCAATTCAGGAAACATAAAACTGAAACGATTTCTTCAGAGGAGAGAAGCGGAGAAGTGTTTTTGTCTTTATTTGTTTGTGGCTGTGCTTCAGTGGGGTAACTTCCAAACAAAAAGAGAGTGGGTAATATCAAGTTTAACATGTGACACATCTACGTAGTATCGCCGCCATTAGATCACAGCCTAAGAGATGCCTGGTCACACTCGGGAATGATTTCACCCAAGGGTGTTGCTGCCTTGCATTATGCAAAATAGTCAAACCAATCAGTGCACCACATGGATGCTCATGCCTGCTGTTGTCATGGAAATCATTTCAGAGTGAATGGTATGAAACAATAAACCATAGTCATATAAACTTAATTTAGCTGCTGAGCTTGTGAGATCATAGAGAAAAGCTACTGTAGCTTGAAATAAATTGTAGACATTCTTTCACTAAATGTGAAAGAAAATGTTATCCTAAGCCATTGTATCCCTTTAGTCTTTCATTTGAAAGAGTGGTCAGATTAAAGGCTAGAGGTCACCGAAGAAACACAAGTCCTTTACCTCAAATGACATTTTAATACGATTTTGAAGTATAAAAGGTTTTTTTTTTGTGCTTTGACTATACCGTTATGTAAAGTCTACCTCTTCTCCCAGCAGCACTGATGTGAAGAGTTGTCATGAGTTTGTTTTGTCTACGAAGCCTCTCCTTTACAAACTGATGCATTTATGAAGTTTACCTCACACTCTGATACATTAGTGTTTGTATAAAACACACTCATAAACCAGATTTAGATTTAAATAAGAGATTTCCATTTCTTTTTACATAACATTAGGTTATCGTTTCCATTACAAAACCTG
Source organism: Bovichtus variegatus (assembly GCA_943593645.1). Lineage (NCBI taxonomy): Eukaryota > Metazoa > Chordata > Actinopteri > Perciformes > Bovichtidae > Bovichtus > Bovichtus variegatus. The sequence continues at coordinate 5,843,938 of CALSCE010009465.1, read as the reverse complement.
ATAATTAATCAACATAAATAATAGAACCTATCCCTAGGCTCACAATTTATTTTCTTATCTACATTTGATAATCATGTATAGTCACAACTTGAGGGCCCATTTTCCCTCCCCCACAGCATTTAAGTCACTTTTCATTTTCCTCTGGGATTAAGTGGTTGGCAGCTTTATTTACATTAAATATTCTGGACCATTGCACCATAACCTCCATAACAAACATTTTCCGTCATTCTTTTGGTCTATACTGAGTAAACAAGAAAGACTTGACTTCCCTTGTGGCCTTTATGAGCAGATGAAAAAAACGAAGCTAATTAAAATAAGTAATCAGTACTTTTTGTTTCGAAAATGACTTTTTGTTTGCTTGTTTACATGCTTCAGGGAGTCTTTTCTAGAAAAGGATAGAGTTCTATATCTACAGAGACATCAGAGCTAAAATGTGAGGAGGAAGGAAAAGCTCTTGTATTTAATGGTTGTTTTTCCCCCCACTTATTATGTAAATTAAATCAGAGTATTGTGGTGATTTTAATGTAGTAGGATGGCAAAAAATATTTACCCTTCTTCATATATTCCCTAATTTCAACTAATTTATATGATTATATATTTTCACCTTAAAGGTTCAATGTGCAATATCTGCTGGATTTTACATTAACATTAACTAACATTATCAACATAATGTGAAGAGGTAAGTGTTGTGTCAAAGACTTCTACAATCTGTTGTGTTGCAGAGATATCTACTGAAGTTAGCATGCTAACTGACTAGCTCTGTTCCGTCCAGTCCTGTAATACCACGTGTTCCTCTAGAGGTGACAGTGAGTCACTGTAGCTCCAGTCTGCCCTCAGACCAGAGGAAGAAGAAGTGCAGCTGCATGTAAATATCGCCGCCATGATCCATGTCTGTTTATAGTTTTCTTTATTGGATTCAAAGTGGCAGAAACGAGAAAACCCCCCGCACCACCTCACTTCGTCCTCACAGCTGCCATGAGGCTGTTTTGCAGAGAGTATATCTGTCTGCAGCTTCTGGAAACGGCGTAGCTTCAGTTAGCAGTTAGCTCGAGTTCAGCCACAGCACCGGGGAACTGCAAACTCCCTGTTGCTGCGGCTACGCAGGTCCACCAGCCCGCTGTGACTGCGGGCGCTGGGGCTTGTTCTGGCTGAGCTCGTCTCTTTGGCCGCTGACTGGGGCTCCGTCTGATGAGGCGACTGCCGAGCGCCGGCTGATTTCCCTCCTCCCCGGGCTGCTCTCCCGGCTGCCCTGCCACTGGGAAGATGAGACGAATATGCGGGTCGTTTTCTAGTTTCTGCCACATTTTCTGCCACTTTTTTCAGCAGTTTGGTTGAATTTTGGTATTCTTGCCCACTGACTGACTGACAGTCTTTACACAGGAGTAAATACAATACACAATATAAAGAATAAATTGGAATACAAAAACTATTTCTTTAGAGCAGGTGGCTCGGAATTACACATTAAACCTTTAATGGTAAGGACAATCCAAAATTGTTTTATGAATGCAGATGTCACATTTCCATGCATAATTCACAAAACCATTAACTGATTCAAGGACAATATGCAAGTTTGAAAGAAATATAGCAGATGATCTTAGTTGTGTTTCTTTGGACAACATTTGATTAAAGAGGTTCACTATGCCCTGTTAATATCCTCTTTGACTGATAGCTTGCACAGCAGACAGAAGCTTAGTAAGGCAAAGCCTCTTATTTTCTTGTGAATTGCTTGCTCTAGAATTGATAACCTGCATTAAATTCATTAGAATGCTAACAACGTGAACATTTGCATAAATTAGTTGTTTTCTTTTCATTTATGTTTGACCAGCAGTGCCTGTTGGAATACAAAAGCTTAAACTGAAAACATTTGCAATTTAGGACGCATCGCACAAAATATATGATTTAGGCTAACTATTCTTTGGTATAAAAATACAATGGGGTATGTGTGTGCATTTTTGCACACACATGTGAGGTGGTGGTGACGTGTCATTTTTGGTATTTGAAGATGACAATTTAGTTTCCCCCGTTGATTGCAAACTTGTTGTGTAAGTTTAACAAAGAAGGAGAGTTTAATTAATCTGAAAGCAGAACATCTTCCAGTGAATCAACTATAAAGTAAAGCTCTTTCCAACTTGCATATATTTTGAGTGTGGGTGTGATGTTGATGGACACTGCTGTTCCACTACTGGTTGCGCACCAGAAATGAAGGTGCAACCATGAGTAGGAGAGAATTGGCAAAATTGTGGATGATGAGTTGTGCAACTGTTTTGAAAAACAAAACATAAATTAACATATCCTTGTAAAACCCTTTTGCTTACTATTTATGTTTTTAAATGTGAAATTAGCTTCCGTGTTCAAAGTAACATTGATCGAACAAATCCTAGAATTTTACCAGAGCAGCTTGGCCCTTGACACAGCTGGTTAAAAATTCACTCCAGTCTTAGACTCAACCATGCACCCTTGATAGTAAAAACTCGATATGCATGGTTTCAGCCGAAAAAACCGACCTTGTCCACCCTCAGATTTTTTATACAATAGCTCAGGGATCATCTGCTATTGCTTTTAAATCATACTTGAATACCATAACTTGAAATCCTACTATCCTTTACCTTATCTTCATATACAAACCTGAAATGCAAAGGAGTTTTTTACCTCTTGGTCATTTATCACGTGTAATATCCTCAAGTTATCAATCCACCATTTTTTTTCAATTATTATCCAATGAAGTTCATTTTTATTTTCATTAGGCGTAAGTGATGGGAAAAAGTAAAACAGGCAGCATTGTCTTACTTTTATCGAATTAATGAATACAGAAACCATACACTTGTAATAGAGCAATATAGCAGTATATACAGTACTGTGCGTTCAGTTCTGTCACCAATAATCATATTTCACTTCAGAATGTCCTCATTTGATCTTGTATTTTCCACCATTGCAGTGTGAAAATGCTCCCTCTGACGAATGAATTTCAAAATAATAAGTGTTAATTGTTTATTTAAAGGAAATCGGATTGAGGTCCTATTCTTCTGAACTTTAGTGACATGGGTCCACATCAACATCATCTTATGGTCTGCTATGGCTCCTCATGTCCATAGAAATTTAAGTGTTGTGATCTTTTTGTGATGATAGATGACAATGGACGAACAAAGGAAATGTGTGTGTGGAGAAACGAGAGGGACATACTATAAAATACCCTGGCTTAATTCAAATGTGAGACATGGCTTGGCAGATACATCACATCTGCCTTTGACAACCAGGCCACCAGGATGTTTTTTTTCTTTTTAGCAGCAAATTATATTATGTGACAGGACTTTGCTATATATTAGGGAGCAGTGAAATGATGTTCTCTACTTCACAACTCTTGACAGATTACTGACACACACTGCAGTCCAGTGGAGAGAAGCTAGTATAAAAATAGGTTGGGACATTTCATGATACATTAAGTTCTGTAATGTTTAATCTCTGGTTTACTCCCACATTTAATCATGTCTGTTACATGTATTAATGAAACGCTAGTCACTTAACAGTTAATTTTCTTAATTTTTAGTTCTATTATATACAATAAGCTGCAGCATAAAGATAGCCTTATACACCACTGCTGTTATTATGGTGTCTTAGCTTGTTTACTTAAAGTGCGTCAAATGATTGACATGGTTTAATCCATGCATGCTTAACCATCTCAAACACGCCCACTTCTGCTGGCAGGAGCTTCTAAGCAAAGCTCTCACACGAGAAATGAAAATGCATATGTAATAAAAATGGTTTTGGACATCAACATTTCTACGAACAATGAGCTTGAACATCTTGTCTGCCTCTGTGCTTTTTGTTTATATATCAATTCCCCCAGAGATAATTCTGCTGCGAATAAATTACATTTTATTATCTTATTAATAAAGTCATGTTTTCATTCTTACTATACAGTACAGAGCAACGTTGAAGAGAGTGCTTCTCATTGCTTTTGTTTAATGGCACATCAGCACTAATTGAAACGAGTAGTACTGCTGTTCACTTTGGACGGGGCTGTTAATGTTATTTGAGCAAAGTGAAGGACACACACAATCTTTATGATTAGCTTTCATTATTCTAAAAGCTGAACTAGCGTGTACCTAAGCTTACGTTAATGCTGTGTTGAACTACTCGCTCAAAGTACTTTCTTTAATGTTAGGCAAATGGCTCTGTCATTTTTTCATTTCGTTAATTCTTCATTCTTTATTTATGAAAAACTCTGACTCCTGCAAATATTTATTTACATTTATCATTAACATTTTACAGATTGGATAGAATGACTTCATTCAGTAACGGCAACAGTGGAAAAAGAAAGATATTTATTATTTTACTGTCCGATCTTCTTTACAAACCTACATATCATTAAAAGCAATCAGGACTGTTCATCCAAGGCTTTTCATTGTATATTTGGTTTGGTCCCTCTCAATTACATTTGTTTTACATTGCATTTATTTAGCTGACACTTTTACCTAAAGCGACTTACAATAAGTGCATTCAACCATGTGTGTACAGCAACAGAAATCTCAAGGATTTACATCAACTTCATCAAATATGCTAATTCAAGTGCTACTGTTAAAGACAGTAAGAGATACGTGGGATGTAGCTAGCTTAGCGTACTTGGACATAGAGTGTCAAAAACGGTAACATTTAACTTTAACACAAACTGCATCTGTTTAGTTTGCAGTTTTTAGTATTTTTTGAAAGACTCATCCTGTCAACCACTTCTTGCCACATGTCATGTAGTCAAGATTTCCTCTGAGCTTTTTCATTGGCTACCCTTAGACGCAGTATGCAATGTAAATTTATTGCAACATCTTGAGGTCGTTTGAGCAGCTGCTTATTTAAAACTCAAAGGACCCTGCTGATGCAATAAGTATTTACTGAAGCACAGAACCACTAACCAAATTTCCTCTCTGCTGGAAATGCAATATGTAACAGTTGTCATTTCCAATTACTCAGACTGAGTAGGTGGCAGGTGATTGACCCTGTAAACATATTTTGTGCCTCGAGACGTGTGAAACCAGCCAAAAACAATGGTAATGGACAGCCTTTAGCGGTCTGCCTCTGTCTCTGATGCTTCTTCTGCATTGGAATTATCTTTGTTATATCTGAGATACGGGGAATCCCTTGTGAACCAACAGTAATATGTGCACAAAGAGTAATATTAGTAGGTGTAAAAATATTTGTGCGAGGAGACCTTAATAACATATGGGAAGGATGAATCAGGCTACCAAAAAGTTTGTCTTTTGCAGTGATAAACACAGTTTGTCTGTTCTGGCAGTAAATCACTAGGTTTTGTTTTGTTCTTTTAGAAATAGTTTTTATAATGTTTCACAAAGCGTGCATTTACTGCATATCTAACAATATAAAATGACCTGTTTAAAGAAATTGGAATCTAATAAAAAAGTATGATTTTATATCAAATATACAGGTAGGTGGCCTAATTGGGCTGGGCAATATGACCAAAATATCACAAGGCAGTAGCCTAACTGTTCTGTTAATTTCTATTAAGAAATGTTTTTTTTCTTGAAAACATACCGTACATCATCAAATTAAAAAATGTGTTTATTCTTTTATTTGGAATTTTCCATACAAACTAAAACTACTGCCTCACATGAGCCATCACGTGTTACATGTTTTAAGATAAACAGGTTAAAATATAATTACCAGCCCGACTTAGTCAGTGCAATATCAATCACACACATTTGTATTTCATAGAGTATGCCGAAAGAAAAAATTACTTGGACTTTTCCTGCAAGATTTGCTCATCTTTCATTTCAAAAAGCTGACAAAACACTATCACCATAAACTACAGTGTACAAATGTCTGGTAATCTTCCTCATCTTGGGTTGGTTGGGATGCCTCCTCCTGCTGTATTTTCAACTTCACTCTCCTCCTCCAAGTCTGCCCAAATCACGCTACCTTGCGATGCTGCTGGATTCGTAAGATAACGATATCACGTGAGAATTTCTACCGTAGTTAAAATGGGATTGCCAAATCTCTACCAGTGGACACATTTCTACCGTCGAACAATATGTACCGTCATATTGCCCAACCATAATTGAACAATGGGATTTTTCAGTAGTATTGTAGAGGGAATCAAACGCTCCATATCCCCCCAAAAAAACTATATCCATAAAGGAAAGATGCAAAACTAGGAATCAATGGATTTTATTTACCCAAATAATCTGTTGTTGAATGTGATATAATACTATAGTGGAAGTGTGCTATGTCTGGAGCACCAGCAGAAAATCATTCTCAATTCAGAAGATAGAGAGGCCATTCATGTTCAGATGCTCAGATTAGATTTAGAATAATGTTTAGTGTATTGTATCTTTATAGAGGGCAACTTTACAGCGTGCAATGTCCAATTAAGTTTGTATCTCTGGTTCCTCCTTTTGTTCCTCCTTATGTATTGTTAGACAAGTTTGTCCAGTCATATATTAGGTTTATAGAAAATGTATTGTGTATGTACATGCCAAACAATGCTGCGGACTGTTGTGATCCCAATTTAGTGCTGTTTTTTCCCCACTGTATTCATGAAACATTCCATTTGAAATGAAATAGAAAAAGAGTGATACAGTAATCTCACCCATCATGATGGTTAAATTCATGTGCAGGTGCTGCTGTAATCTCTGATCTCCTGCGTCAAATTTGGTGCAACACTTATTTTGTCCTGTGTGCTCAGACCTGAGCACTTCTTATAGATAATTTATCAATTCATGTGCTTTGGCATCAGCTAAGAGTTGTGTCTGTGTGCACACACGTAAACGAGTGCATTCTCAGATACTATTGGCTTTCACACTGTGAAGTTTCCTGATGGCTATCAAGAAACTTGGTGCTCTAATTGATTTGGATCAATTACAGCTGACTCCTGGTTGTCATCAAGAAGAAAAGATCAATATTCTAACTCGTGCCAAGACCGATCAAAAGTATTCTGCACATAAACTGTGCTGCATATGTGAATTATGGCCAAGCAGAAGTTATAAGCTTGTCAAATCAACACTTAACAGACTACAGCGTAACAAAAATAATGTAGGTCAAATGGATGAGACAAAAGCACTTTTTTAAATTAATTTTTTTACATCTGTGGTGTCAAAAATGACAAATTAGTTTCCATTTTACTTGTTATGTCACATATTCATTTCAACTTAAAAAAAACTTAAAACTTAAAAATTTCTAACTTAATTAGCAAAACTTGTTAGAGTGACAGCTTAAGAGGTCACAAATCTCCCAAAACTACTTGAGCTCCAACAACAAATGGAAATTAGCCATTGTTAGACTAGAACCTTGGAAGCTATGGCCTTAGGTTTAAACTAAATGAGGATGATGCAATACAAAACATCAAATGGCATCCGTTATGGGCCATGCAGATGGATATCAGAACACTGAAGCCAAGCCAAGTGTGCTGAAAACGACCTTGCGTGGAGGATGTTGTAATGGATCACTCTCTGTATGCAGTCATTTGTGCTCTGTAGATGAACATTAAAAGGGCACAACTGTGCCATTTAGTACTGTACAATGCTAGAGATGACTAACGGACAACACATTACTGATTTCTACTGCTGGGATCATAGCAGAGGCAGGGTCAAATTGTGCATTTTGTATTTTGCAACATGAGCACCATTTAGACAGGAACAAAGCATCACATTAGTTCAAGCAGCACACAAGAGTCATATGTACCATGTCACATGGTCATCAGCAGATCAAACCCAATAACATTCAATGGATCACCTTTCAAACAAGTTGGTCAATTTGATTTAAGCTGTGGCCTCCTCATAAACCTATACCCGTATATATACTGCCTCACACTGAGGTTGCCTGGCAGTTTTGTTTTATTTTGCCACACAGCCGTGCTCTGATCTTGTGTGCTTTTCCCTTTATGACACAGATGTTCCACAAAATCCTTTTAACGAAGACGCAGGTCTTTACTATCATAGTTTGTACCATTAGAGATAGAACATGGCTGTTAAAGGAACACTCCAACACTTTGAAAATGCTTTCAGTACAGCCCAGCTTAGTAATGGACTGGAAGCATGAGGTAATGGTTAGCGTAGCTTCCTCTGCAGTTCTTTTCAACATCTCCTAACCTGTTTTTTGAGACTCTATTTTTATGCAGGGAATGCATGCAACATCTCATATGTCATGTTGGTAACACTTTCTATGAACTTATAATTAATTATTACAAGACTTTGTTGAATGCTCTATTGTGATTGGTCAATTACGGCATTCTACGGTCAGTTGTTTCTGACACACATTTGTATTTCTGAATGCATTGAATGTATTGATACTGCCATACAAAGGCAAACCACAGTAACTACACATTTGGTCAAAATTGAGTTAAGACTGGAATTGGACTTTGTGACATTTGTTTTATCTTGTGAAAAAAATGTCCTCATTGAATTATGTTCCGTTCGAGAGAAAATAGAATGTTAAATTTGCAGTCACTACAAAATCCAGGCAAAAACCAAGACAAAGTTAGTGTAGTTCTTGCACCCTCTGCCTTGGTTTCAGAAATATTTGGGATTCTATTGGGCCTTGGAAAATCGAAGTAAGTGTATTAAGGCGCTATAAGATTACAGCAAACCGAATCTGAGAAGCTATGGTTTCGCCATTTTGCCAGGGTTAACCCCACTAAAGAAATAATTATCTTTTAGATCATTTCTTTTAGCTTACCATTCCCTGAAGACATTAGTGCTTGCAGACGCCCCCATGACCTGTTTAAGATGTCACAAAAAGTTCAAGTGTTCCTTTAATAATGAAATTGGACAATTGTCTTAATGCTGTCAGATACATAAATCTAAAAAGCAATAACCAATGAGGATGAGTATCACAAGGGAAGGTTACCAGTAGTGAATTGTCTGTGTGTGAGTGATGATTATTGTCCATGTGTTTCCCCATTGGACTCTCTGGTTTCGTCACCAATAGTCAATATGCTTTAATTGGAAAGCAGCTGTGTTATTTGAAATTTACATTCCAATAAAGCAACTTGTCTGTAACAACAACCTCCACTGCCTTATGATTTACCATAGCAAACTCTGAAATTTGTGCCAGAAAGGTGTTCAAAACTTTAACTTTCTGCCTTATTTGCAGTATTGCTTGTCAATACATTTAGATACGTCAGCATTTATGCAATATAGGTCCTTTACCATTCTGTCACATCAGCATTTGTAGAATTTCCAGTTGACACCGATGTAATTATATTATGTGGTCGTGCTAACAATACGGTTGTGTGAGAATCAAAGCTCTTACTTTAAATCATAAAAGAACTGCTAAATCATGTCATAGACTGACTGACTGTTTCACAGTCAAGCAATAAGCCCCCACACTAGAGAACATGCACTCACTCACATGAATGCCTACACAAAGACACACTCACTCATAAATACAAACTCCCACACCGTCAAGCATGCAGTTTCACACAGAATAACGGCTATGACAGGGCTTCTATTAGAAATACAGACATACTGTAATATACTTCATATATCAAGCAAACAAAAAACAGTGAAGAAAATGTTGCAATATGAAAGGGGTGGAAAGCCATTGTACCTGAAAGAGGCGTGCAGAGTTTATTTAAGAAGGTTACTGTCTGTGATCTATGTAAATGTAAATGTAAAATCAAGCCAAGAGGGGAGATGACTCGTTTCAGCCATTTAGGATCTCTTCTTTGTTTTCCGCCTCCCACGTGTATTAATACTCTTGTCAAAGAATGCTAAATGGTCTCGTTAAAAGACATCACCAACTGTCCAAAATGTGGATTTTAATCTTTGTGCAGTAAGATATTACTCTATTCAGAGTATTATCATGTTTTATTACAGTATATGTGTCTCTTTACTCTGACCGTGTTTGGACTTTTTAAGGTTACATCATTGTGATTATGAACTAACATTTCTAAGCAAGTAAGAGCCAATAAATAAGGTAACAATGCGTGACATCGTCCGCACAATTTGGAATCTGTTGGAGTCAACAGTTTTCATTAGAAACTAGGAACACTGTACACAGCAGGGTCTGTGCATTATACTGAGTATCCAGGACAATGTCTCTGAAAAGACACATTGCTATTATGTTTTTCAAAAATGTATTGGTTGAGGTTCATTCTGTGTCCTGTGGAATTCTACTGGTGTATACAGAGTAAACACATTATTCTGTGTATTCTATGTATTCTTGCTTTCTTTCTGTTTTTAACTATTCAGCCATTGCACTATTCTATCACAACCATTTTGCAAATATATTGATATTAATATTGAATTCATAGTAACTATAAATAAAAACGGAAGAAGAGAAGAACTTTTCGTTGATTCCAACAATAATCTTTCAATTAAAATAAGAGCATGAATGGTAATCAACTGGTCCTCCATTTTGGACTTGCCTATGAAGAGTTCTTTTTCTAAAAATCATAACTGTAGGGATACAAGGAACTGCTGAAACCTGAGTGGCTTTTTGACATGCAAATGCTTTGGACAACTTATCCGGGCCAAAAATCTCCAGTGCAGTGGAAAAAGTTGCTTTAGGAATTGTATGAACTCTGGGTGACTTATTGATCATGTTGCTTGCTTTAGCTAAAAGAAAAATAATAATGCATTACCTCTGCGTATTCAAAAATCCTAAACGTGGTGTACATTTATGAATATTATCTTGCTGAACAAAACATGTCAGTAGCAATCATATTGATCTTTTCTGAAAAATGTAGAACTCAATTGACACTTATTCAGCACTTTGAGGGAGCTGAAGAAACTATGACACATTGTCATTCACCTGTAAAAATGTAATAACTTGTACGATTTTGACAGTTTGGGAAACCTTTGGGAAATTACAGTTTAGTAGTTATCCAGTACTGCCCTCAACTCAATCAAATTGAGGCTTACATTTGCGAATGAAATCATCAGTTATCCAGGCACTCCTGAATGTTTCATACATCCTCTGCAAATTACAATGGGGCAGTTTCACCATTTCTCTCCAAAACAGAAAAGAAAGAAATTAAAACTACAGAGTTCTGTTCTCGAGGCTGCAGGCAGAAACAACATTCTAAATTGCTAAATTTCACCAGTCAAGTTTAACATGTATTGTAGTGGATGGTATACGTTTGAAGCACATCTTTCCAACTGATCATATTTGGCAACCCACCAATACAAAAGAAAAGCTAACAGCCTCATGTCATTGCAGACCACAATCTTCCTTAATTTTTACACTGGTTCACTTACTCTGAATTGTAGCATGTACTCAACCACGGGGGCTGAGCAGTGAAGTCTATGCGTCAATCTCTTTCGACACCCATGTTAAATTGCCCAACTTTACAGCAGAAATATACACGTCTATAGCCTAGTACTTCCGTACGGATCATGGATGAAACACGGTTTGTTACACCACTAACGTTTTTAAAATCAATCGTTAATTTAGTCTTATCTTCTTTTAAAATAGGGTGATATATGAATGCAAACTATACTATTTGATGATTACTATTGACTACTATAAGATCCAAATTGTTTGTTCCTTTTAACACAAATGCCTACTAAAATAATTTCAAGAAGGTTCTTGGATGCATTCGATTAAATCATATTCCTTTCACGTATGTTCCAGTTTAACTACAGTTCTTACTGTAGGTGATCGTTATTATTATGTCAAATGACATTTGTTGTACAATCTTTAGAAATTATAGGAAAATTCAAATAGTGGTTAGTATCCTTTCTGTCTCAGACTACAAAAACCTCTTGGGTATTATTAACAAAGTGTCATGTGCACAATCTGTCATTTTTCACATCATGTGTACCCTGTGGGACTTCAGTCCTCCCACACAATGGCACTTTTCAGCCCCAAGAATTATGTCCATGCTATACTAAGCTCATAATTTATTTCATGTGTCACCATCTATACAGTATAACTACCTCGCGATATGCTGATCCAGTGCACCACTGGACAGTCATTAGATCTCGTCCACAGTGGCAATCATGGTGTATGTCATGCCGCCTGAATGCACTTGGTGATTGAATGTTGGATGTATAATTGGGGAATGATTTGAATGTACCTCTCTAGCATATATCTTGCAAGAGCTTTGTAGCGCCTGCACTAGCACATGCAGGGGGTCCACTGTATTGGATCTGTAAAAAAGATTAATGATATGATAAGTTAGTATTTCATCTCATAAAAAATGTATTAATTTGGAACTGGGATCAGTTCTTGTGTTTCAGTGTTCCACTCTGGATACTACCTTGCTTCCTACTTTTTCTATGACATTTTTCAGTAACACTTTAAAGTCTATGACAGTCACCAATTGGAGTTATTACTCTGCCAACATTACAAGATATCAAAAAATATTTTTTTTTAGCTTTACAGTTGGCAGCTCATGAATAAATATTAGTTCAATTTAACAGTTCAGTGACCATTTTAGGGAACTTTTGGATTATAAAGTCATTGATGAACTAGATTGTCCAGTCATTATTCCCATTATTGCAAATACAACTACATCTGTATTAGCTGTATTGGTGCTTGGGAAAATTCTAAATTCAGCCACTGTTCATACCTCAGGGATAATATATTTTTGGACACATCCTTATTTATTGTTGGACCCTTGAATGTCCCTCAACTTGCTGGATCCTTTGCTGCTGATGGTGTAGTGGAAAAGGCTGACTGATGTGGAGGTTACGTCGATGAGTTCGGCCTCTTTATCTGTATCGGGTCAGGATAAGCCTACATGTAACATTTGTACCAACAAGGTCATAGCCACAAGTATAGAGGTGAACACTCTCATCATCCATCATACATACACTTCAGTGCTGCTGAACCATTTCAAGCCATGCTGTCACACTCGCTCCTAACAGCTGTTACAAGCAGACGCAGCAAGAAGAGAAAAAACACGACAATCTTGCTCTTGTCTTCCTAAAATATGTACATTTTTATTTATTACTTTTGTTTTCTCATGTCCCTACTTATACTTTAACACAGATGTGTATTATTTGACTAGGCATAATACTGCAGGGATAAATGAAATGACTGCTTCAAACTTAAATTTTTAACTAAGTTTAATAACTGCATCTGACTAATTCATTTTTGAATTATCTTCATTGGTAGAGAGGTTGGCTCTCACTCTTCTTGCAGGTTTTCTGTCCAAGAAAATGCAACAGTATGTCTTAGTTAAAATGACAAATGTAATATTTAAAGTTTATCTGAATTTATCAGTGGCAGTATTATAGTCAGTGTTGTATATCATTAAGAAGACGTTGCAAAACACTTGGAAATCAGCAACAACATGAGTTCCAGAGGAGCAAGTTCAGGTTTGGTTGCTCATCATCATCTATTGTCTACTAGTAGTTTTATAATAGATTAATTAGTGTAATTATACAGCAGTAACACTAAAAAAGAATAAATAAAATGTTAAAATATCACAGGAGAAAGGCAAAACAAATTGCTAATTTCTGCGCGTGAGATAAGGGGCTCAGAAAGAGACGAGCAAACAAATGAGAAACAAACGGCAAAATCCAAATGGTTCACATTCATACAGTATGTATTGGACTGAATCATAATGAAACAGAACATAAAATAATCCCAAAAATAAGCATCTCCCTAAGGAGGAAATTCAATTATAAGTGTGTGTGTGTGTGTGTGTTTCAGTGTGTGTGTGTGTGTGAATATAGCAAGATCGGACACACCTACATACAGTGAATGTTGTATTTTCCTCTGGTCCTCCGATGGGGAAAACAGCATGCAGTTTACTCAGCTGGACATAGTAAAGCTTGGATACAGATCAAATGTATTCTTCTTTTTCATCTGGGGTTGTGTTTGGATAACAAACGACACCAAAACTCTGCTGTGATATTTGATCCTACACATGACGTTATTGGCTGCGATCACATAGGAGTTTTGCTAACCTGTAAACCTGTGAAATAGGATACTTTGCTTGTGGCAGATTCCAGTTCCTGTAACTTTAGACAAGGAGAATGGATTTGTCTACACTCTTTACTGTAATGTGCCTTTCCTACTCTAAACACCAGTTGAAAACGTTTTTTGAATTACAAAATATCTTTTCCCCAATCCCCATAAAAAGCGCATTGTTTGGTTTGGTCAGATTAAGTTCTTATATCTGACAGACCAGTTTAATTGGAAGACTTCTGAGTGTCTACGTCTGATAAGTTAAAATGACATTTCATACATTCTCAAGCAAACAAAAGTAAATGATATAAAGGTTGAATAAACTGCTGAAATCATGCCTGGTGTGAACACAGCAAAACGTCAAACTGTCTGGTTCATCGAATGTTGTGCAGTACATCTGCATTTGAAGATGCCAAAAAATAATAATCTTTTCAACAGACTTGCCCTATAGTTGCACCAAAAAGTTTACCTCAGTATACTGTGAAATTATATACCGCACATGGTTTTGTGTTAGTGGATATGCTCATGGAAGTAATTACATGGGTAATCATCACTCACAGGCAGACCATAGGCAGAGACATGAAAACAATTCCTCTGGTTTTATGTTACACTCTGCCTGGTAAAACCCTCTGGTAGGTCATATGAATGGACTTCTTATAGCCATATACACAGTTGCAGAGCAATTCATCTTGAAGTTATCAGCAATCTGAGTTTTGAAAAGAATATGAGAATCTATGAATAAACATTTCCAGACGGCCTCATTGGCTGGGAGAATTATTGATTAACCGTTCAAAACAATATTCCCTATTTATGAAAGAAAGGGCATTGTTACACAGCTATTATAATCTTACATGTTGTGGCTACATATAATGACTGAGAACACATTTGCAGCAGTGGCTGTTTTTCATGTAAAACTAAAAATAATAAACAGTCAGCTACAATAAAGTCAGCAATTGTTTGTATTCTGCAGCACTGGGCATGCAGCATCCCAATACTAGAGCACAGCTGAAAACCACATTTGTATGGTGGCACGTCTATGACACTTATGTTGACAATATTGAATGCCGGATTGTAGCTTCAGAAGGCCTTGTCATATCAAGGGTAAACACTATATTTTCTCTTTTAATAATTCATGAGGCAAACTGTAAACACATTGCTCAAGGCAAAGTGGGGATGCATGTTTAAATTCCCACATGAAGTATATTTTTTACTTTGCATTGTACAAAGAGGACAGAGAGAACCGCTAGCTAATACACATTTTTTGGAGATGGAATATTTATTGACCCATCAGTGAATCCAATTGTCTTTGAGGTACGGAGAAGTCGCAGATATATTGTTTTGCATCTCCAGTCCCTGTCTGACCGTGCGTAAACAGTAGAAGTGCTGCAAAATTAAATGCCCTGCCAGCCAAGACCAATTGCGTGTATTCTCACTTTGCTCAAAGGACCAGCTCATAATGAGATAAGATACCTCAGCTTTGGAAGACATCTTGAGTTTCATTTTTATCTATCAATCATGCATGAGGTCGCAGAGATAAGACCAAGGTCAGCAAGGCTCCCTGGCAGAGGGAGTCCCATTAATACTACTACGCTGATCTGTCTTTCACACTCCTGCCAGCCGTGCACCACTTCATTGCAGTGGCTGCACAGTGTGAGGTTGAGACTGTCAACAGAGTAACCATGCCATTACATTGGTGCTGCCGCAGCCATTAACATTTTTTATGTTTCCGAGAACATTTAATAGTAGATGAATGTCAAATTTAATCATGAAAAAAATCTAGCAATTACTTCACACTGGAAGAAGTTGAACTACAGCAAAGCTACCCTTGGGAGAAATCTAGGTTTGTTATCTAAAACTACTTAGTAAAGGTAGTTCAAACTACTTTCTAAAATATTATCAAATTGTACGTGATACGAAATTCTATAAAAAATGTAATACAAATAAATCAGAGGCCAGCTAAAAATGACACTAAATTCAGTTTATTTAAGAAATGCCCACTTGTTTACAGGTCAAACATTAACCAAACAAAGTAAAACAGCCCACTCGGAAATATTTAACATGAAATATTTTTAGACGTCTGACCGACCTCAGCGCTGGTCTAAAAAAAATGGGCCTGTTGCCTTACTCGTCAGTTTGTAACATCTGACTTGTACACTCCTAACAACTAAAACAGTATTCAACTTGCACCATTTTGGACAGTATGAACAGTTTGTTCACACTGGTAAACAATGGCCATTTATTTTCAGGGCTGGCGGAATCAAAGAGGTTTAATTACAGTAGAGAAGCAATGGTAAAATAAAAAATATATTCCTTCCATTTTAATGGCTCAAAATTGTTTGAAGTCCACAACAAATGACTGTACCGTAATTTCCGGACTATTCAGCGCATCTGAATATAAGCCGCACCCACTGAATTTTTAAAAAATATGTATTTTGTACATAAATAAGCCGCACATGTCTATAAACCGCAGGTGCCTACCGGTACATTGAAACAAATGAACTTTACACAGGCTTTAACGAAACACGGCTTGGAACAAAAATAAATAGGCCTTTAAACGCCTTCAACTTGAAAGCTGCATCATATGCCTTTCTCCGTGTCTTTGCCATGATGAGGGTGACAACATGACCGTAATCAGAATCGTGACCATTCATAATGTCCGCTGTTTAAAATGTCCGCTGTTCATAATGTCCGCTGTTCATGATGTCCACTGCTGAAGACATTCCAAGAACTAATAATGCAATTGAAGGTTGGCATAATGTTTTTAGAGGTTCATTTGGTACACTGAATGAAACACCGAGAAATTTCGTAAAAAAAAGTTAATTACCGTAATGAATGGGAAGTTTGAGCGCGCTCGATTTACGTCACATTATGTGACGGTGCTCAGTTTTTTGGCGACATGAAGCTTGTGAAAGCGGGAACAATCCATAAATTAGCCGCGTCATTGTATAAACCGCGAGGTTCAAAGTGTGGGAAAAAAGTAGCAGCTTGTAGTCCGGAAATTACGGTAGTCTAACTACAAGCAAGCTACTGCAAAATGTATCCTAGTTAAACTACTAGTTTAATTACATGTAGTTCACTACACCCCAGCACTGTTGGTTACAAGCAACTGGCCAAACTTGCAAGCTGTATAGACTTTTTTGTCAAAATATTTTGTAAACCCTTAGCAAACCGATATATCCACATCACTGCCTCATGGACTTTGAGGTCGACCCACAGTGTCAAACATTTTCTTAATGCGGGTGTGTGCCATAGTTTAGGATTTTACTCCTGTGAAAGTTGCAGTAATGTTAACAGAACAAGGACAGCTCATTGGCCAGGTCCCTGTACAGAATGGGGGACAGTTGGCCTGGCCCACATCTTGACAGGTTTTAACCTTCTGTGGCAGGAGGAAGCCCACTCTCCATGTGACGGACAGCCAGCCTGTTCGAACAGACGGTATTGTGTGCATGCATTTAATATATGCAATTACTTGCAGATTAATCTCATGAGAGTGACAGCTAAGATTACAAATGTAATATGAACTCTGATGATTTTCTCAGTAAATTTAGCCTTAACACAATTCACAAAATATGCCACATGTACAGACACTAAA
Organism: Bovichtus variegatus; assembly: GCA_943593645.1. NCBI lineage: Eukaryota > Metazoa > Chordata > Actinopteri > Perciformes > Bovichtidae > Bovichtus > Bovichtus variegatus. The sequence continues at coordinate 5,826,480 of CALSCE010009465.1, read as the reverse complement.
TAACTCTGACTATTCATGCAAAACAAGATATGCTCAAGGCAACACTGTCGGATTTAAGAAGTAGGAAAGTCTAGACTACATTTTAATTGAGCATATATGGCATTCATTTGATTGATTTGTTTATCTAGTAGCTTTGAGTTTAGTATTAGTACACACACACACACACACACACACACACACAAACATCTCCATTCAAGTGACAGGGAAATGACTACCACTGGAAAGCAACAGTAGTAATTTAAACTGATGTCCATAGACACAGTTATTTTAACCTTGTCCAAAGTATAAATAGTGAGTGGTTGAGGCATTTATGTTATGTATAATATTGAGGTTTTCTTCTGGCCTGAGTCTCACACAATGGCAGATCAGAGTTGAATGAAGTTTCAGAGGTGAGGGGCCTAATTGGAAATACCTCTTCTTTTTGCTTGAAGGCGAGAAGGTTTAAGCTGCCATCTATTTCTAAGCCCCTAATGCTGTCAATATCTCTCTAATTCCTCTTCCCCCTCCTAATTTTTCTCTTTTTACATTTTTTAAAAAATGTTTATCTCTCTCTCTCATCCCCCTTTACCCTTTGTATTTGTTCCTAGGAAATCACTGATGTGTATGCAAATAACCAAAGATTGTTAGATTCTCCTAAAACACTGGAAACAAAGAAAATCTTAACATGTATTTTTGTTTCACAGGAGATTAAGCTATTGTGTAGTGGGTCCAGGCAGAGGAAAATTGTACTCAGTAGCCAGTAGTGACGCTACAGCAAAATGACCCTCAGATGCACGTAATTATAAGCACATAATATAATTATGCAAATGACCTCTGTTGTGCTGTTGAAATGAAGACAGCAGAATTTGCAGGAAAAAAGGAAGGAGCATAATGTAGGGAGGGGAAGGTGGGTGGACACCACAGTTTATAATGTAGTTTTACTTAAGTAGCAGCATAGATTGGACACACCTGAATCTGCAACCACCAATCTTGTCTTAACCTGCTCATTTGTCTTAACCTCACTCTCGCAAACATTTCATGTGCTCACAGCATTTGATGTCTCACAACCACATTTGACAGAATGGTCCTATTTTGACATTCACTTTTCATAGATGTCCCTTTTGCTCCCGGCCCTATAATGCGCTGTTTAAATAGAAATCCTTAAATATGGGCAAACAGTAGATCATCAAGACAAAGGTTGAAAAATCCATTTTCGGTCTCTTAATTACATTTTGCCTCTGCTCTCATATATTTATCTTTCTTTCTTTGCTCTGTGCATGTCTGTTTGGTCAGTTTAATAAACACTGCACTCTCCCTGACCTACAGGAATACAGAGCGCTGAATATATTCCCAATTATCTATTATGCATAAAAAATAATTAAAAAAACAGACATTTCACATTTAATTTGCCTTTTAACTCTCTGGAGAGTTCTGTAATGCACTTACCAAAAAGAGCACTTCATTCCATGATTTTCATAGACAAGTACATACTGTAGTATTTTGTCGTCTCCGTTGATCACAGGACAGTTAAAAGGTTTGGAGCACTTGCTATGAACATCTCGATGAAGATGAACTCGATGTGCGAGTAATTTTCTGTATCAAGGGACCTGGTGGCAGTTTTTTATTCAGTCTCCTTCTGGTCCAGTCTGCTTTCCGTGTCCATTTTCCAGCAGGCTAATGTAGTCTTTCAAAGGAATATAGCTAGTGGATTATATAGAAAAAGGGCAATTGTGTGTGATGCTACACCAGGAGCAAATTACGTTTATAGGAAAATTACTAACACCGGTGTATTATTATTGTATTATTATACCAGAGTGTTATTTGGTGACCTACGATCAATGCCTAGTCTCTGCCAATAATGCACATATCTATCAGATCTTGTTATGAATAATGCTTGAAACATGTCAAGGGCCATGCTGCTCTCAGTGACTGATTTAACCATCACTCATGTTACACAACTTTGTGGTTATTTTTGCCTTTTCTGTACTTGATCAAACCTCAACAATTTGACATCCCAGTGATTTCCTTGCATCCATGCTTGGGAATATTTTAGCTTCTGATCTGATGATGTTGTGAATTTGGACTTTATCTCAATGTGATGTAGGAGGGTAGAAATATATTTACAATAGGTAGCCAGCCACAGTATTGTGTAATACTTGAGTACATCAAAAAATCTTAAAATGCCCCCTAACTAATGTAGTTTCAATAAAGCAGTAAAGTAAAGAGAGTGCACACACACTTACAGTTTATGACATTTTTAATAAGGGATTAATGTCTGACATTTTGAGATATATGTCCAGTTTATAACTATTCCCAATTTATAACACAACATTAAAGTAACATACACCCTGTAAAAACGATGCATTTGCTTTTGTGACAGCTGCTTGCTTTTGTTGTCTTGAATAGATAAAGGGATGAATAAAGAACAGGGTAGTTTGCATGAGATGTGATAGCAACCAGAGCTGAAAAGAAAACAGAAACAGCGCCACCCACAAAAGCTCAAACAACAGCTGTGATCATTTATCACCAAAGATGTCACCAAACTGGGAAAGCAGATTTTTATACATTTCCACTTTAGATAAGTGTGTTTTTTTCAGTATTGATATGTAACATAAAACTGCTTCTAATGCTGCATGATTTAAAGCTAATGCATAGCACAGGCTTTGCTCCACCAATAGTTTCACTGAAGTCTAAGATTATTTGTGTTCCTCAGAGTTAGATTTAAACCATCTTAAATCAGAGGTTTTATTGTTCCAGCTGTTGGGAAAAGGCAGGTTGGGACTGTCTGACTCCACTGAAATGTTTTCTCAGCTGCTCTCTCTGCATTACACACGCCTCCCCAGGCAGTGGACAAGAAGCAGGACCTACCCCCTCTGTCAAGACGAGCCCCTGGCTTCCACCCGCGGGAACCACTTGGATCAAGGAGGCTTATTAAACTGGTTTAAAGGATGTTGTATTTTCTGTCTAGAGTCTAAAATAGTACTCAACTCTCCCTGTGAGTGTGGTAACCTCACAACTGGCGGAGTCACCCTCCTCATGAGAGTTTGACCTTATCGTGCCTTTTTTTCACCCCCTCTTCCTCTTTTTGAGGGAGGAAATGTATTTGTAACACGAAGGGATTTTTGTTAGGATAAGGGATAACCTCTCCAGTGAATGTGATTGCGTATTAGACATAGTTTGGTTTTCCTCCATTTGTGGTTCCTCCATATTTTTGAAGCTGTAGGTTAAGATTATGGTATTACCTTGTTATCAATAGCGGTGCCCCGCATGCGTTCTTATTGTCATTGTGCCAGCATTACACTTTCATTAACTGTTCAGAGGAAGATATATTTTGGAACACCGTTATAGGAAATATCATCAATATCTGGCGATATTCTTTTTTTTATAGAGTCTCTTTAGTTTTGCAATCATTTAGTGGCAGTCACAATCCTTCACTTAAAGTATCAGCTTTTAAAAACAGACACACACTCTTATCATCTGAAGACTCTTTCAGCTCTTTAATTGGTTACAGCTTTCACACATTTCTGAAAGTAATATTTGCAGCTTGTTTTATGGGACAAAAGTAATTTACACCTCGAAGAAATACGTGACCTTCTTTCCAAATGATTCTCTAATGCTTACATCAATATCACAGAGCATTTATTTTTGAAAACAATTTCCCGGAGACCAATGAAGGCTGTTGACCAAAAGACACCTTGGGAACGGCTGTAATCACTCTACTACGCAGGGATAGACCCTGTTTGTGAGAGGATGGCATAACCACCCAGAACCTTTTAGGCTGCTGTCAGAGGAGAATGTATGAGTGTTTAACACATCCACACATTAACTCTGAAATACGATTCTACACACTCAGTCTTGATGAACATTTAAATGTTCAACATGGAGTATAAAATGTAGTGCACACAATATGCATGCTCTAGTGACTTGCCATGAAAAAATATCAGCAAGGGGCAGTATAGACGCACAATGCTCAGCTTTGTAAAAATATTTCTAAGCATTGAGTTAAACTAAAAACAGCATGATCATCAAACTAAAAATTTTCTTAGTAGAGCTGACAGTTCAAAGGGAAAGTTCTCACCCGGCAACAGCAATATGCAATTATAGTTTCACAGGCATACTGATAGAGTACTACTGATTTCCACCCTCAGTCATCATCTTCCAAAATTAGTTGTCTGAATTTGTATGTGTTAGCAACATACATCAGATCAATTATTCAAATGTCATGTAGACTTCAATTTAAAGTTCAAAAGGTCACTTTCCCTTTGTTCATTCACAGATGGCTGTGGAAATACTTTAGAAAATGCTTTCCTGGCAAACTTTCTTTGCTAAAAGTCAGTGCACTGAAATGATGCACGAAATAGATTTATGATACAAAGCTTGCATTATGTTAATGTTTGAGAATTCTCTACAGGGGAGCTGAAATATGGCCTGTACAGTAAATGAAAGATAAATGATTATGCTCAAACAGCAGGAGTTGTCACTTTTAATGCCAAGCAAGATATGTGATAAAGGACTAAAACAACATCATATCAGTCAAAGTTAAATGTTTTGGTTTGTTTAGAAAGTGTTATACCTGTTCTTCTTTACTGCCAATGAAATTAAACAAAAGGCAAGGCTGTAAATATACCAGCAACAAGATCCTACAACCCAATGAATGAGTTCATACCTTCAGTTTCAGTTGCTACCTAGCAAGTAGATCAAAAGCTAAATCTGACCAACTTCAGGGAGAAAATAAAAATAATCTGCCTGAAGTCATATACTCCCTTTTAACAAATTGATTTGCTGACTATACAGCATCACCCTGGTCACCTCCCTTTCTCTATAATACTTTTTTAGCAGCCTATTCAATATCCTTTAGCCAGCTTTATCTGGAGCTGTAAAATCAATCCAGACATCAATGATAACAAAAACAACACAAACCCTCTCTAATATAAAAGGCATATTCACCCCCAGTTATTAACATGTTTCAAAATCAATGGATGTAAGCTGATGTGCAGATTACTGTATTTATTATATTATTTTTTTTGCGCGTTGGGTTTACATCAAAGTCTACATTTTATTTCCTAGATCACCATTATTAGCAATCATAATGAGAGCGGAGGTGAAAGACATAAAACATTTTTTATTATACCAAGAAACGAAGGAAGGTATTGCAGAGGTTGAGAGGAGGATGTAATTTCAGCACAGTTCAGAGAGCAAACTAACCTATAATTCAGTGGTTAGGTTTATTACTATGGAGGTCACAAGACCCTGCATTGAATTATCCTATGTTTTTCTAGTAACACTGATAATTATTATTTTTTCACTAAAGAGCCAGGGTCACTAAAAATAGTAGAACTGTTAGGAGGCCCTTCATTAAGCTATTAGTTGGAGTATTTCTACAGTCTAGACTGCAAACAAAATGTTATCAGGTGTTTTTCCATGTGGTCTCTGAGGCATTGGAACAGCCTGTTGGAGAAGATCTTAGTGGACAAATTAATGTCTTTCTCAAAGTCACTTTTCCTATATGACGCTAGTTTATTTTTATAATTTTGGAATGACTTTATGAATCTGATCTGCATTTCTATGTTCTAGTTGTACTACTGTTTACTCTCTGCTTATTCTGTTTTAAATTGTTCCACTTAGTGGATGGTGCATCGCTTTAAAATAAAGCAATTCAATCTATTATCGTCATTGTTAGTGATGGGTATTGGTGATTGAGGTCGTAGCAATGGTAGCTATACTATTAGTATGAGGAGTATACGTTAGGGGTGGGGAAAAAATGTATCGATTCTGAATCAATTCCAAAAATGTCATTTTAAAAACATTTTTTTCTAGACAAAGCTAGCAGTACTAATAGCAGTGCTGAAGCATTAGTATTGACACTAGTAGTGAGTGACAGTTAGGGCAATAGTAGTAATATCGTAGTAATACATTTCATTAAATCCTGTTCGGGTATGGATGTTGAGAAAATGTTAACAGAGAAATGCAGTTCGGCAAAATAGTTTACTGTCACAATTTTGAGCAGGATTTAGCATTCATTAGGTACAACAACATATTATTACTGTCAGTTAGACTGAAGGACGTTGCTATAATCTTCCTGAAAGACTATAAAGTGTAATATAAACAATACATTCCTTACATGCCATCTTTCAAGACATTTCTGTTGGGAACATTATTTACATACTGGTCCCCCTTTAAAAGATGAATACTGTGTTACTTCATCCAATTTTACACTGCACATTCCACGTACAATGGCCAAGCTGTGTAACCAGCAGTGACGACTCCTGGTGTGATTGATCAAATGTGTGGTTCCATTGCCGGGACACTCTCTGTAACAAGGTGGTGTGTATGGTGTGTCATGTAAGCTTCCAGCCATTATCTCCCAGCCAGTACAGAGGACCTCACGGTAACCCAAGCAGCTCTTTTGACCCGAGGCACTTGGCTTGCCAGTGCCCAGCTCCCACTTGGAAATTAGTCACTGTCTTGACAGGTGGGGATGGATGCCTGTGATCCTGGCCAGATTCATGCGCTTTTTCACCCCCATCTATCATCACCCACGGCTTCTTTTGTCCCTCCTTCAACATTTTATTTCATCTATGGACTGTTTACTCTTGAACCTGAGTTGATCACCACGGTTTTGACACGTGAAGTAATGAACATAAGAATGTTTATGTGCATGGATGCACAACATGTGTTCACTTATTTATCTGTGTCCAGCCCCAACTACATATAAGTCTTATAAGATGTACAAGACCTAACCTTATCTAACTTTGCAACTTCTCAAAATATTCTAACGCTATATTTCACTCGTTTAACTGTGAAGCTGTGTGGGGGACAATTTATCAGAATCTGAGAGAACTGCCACAGTATATAAGCCATGTATGTTCTGATAGCGCTAGCATGATGCAGACAGCCTATTTTGCTTTGTGGTCATTACTATAAGCACTATTGTGGTGTGTGTGCGCGTGTGTGTGTGTTTGTGTGGGGGTGGGTGCACTTGTGTGCCTGCAACTGTGAATGCGAGGGGGTGTGAAATAAAAAGTGCAATGTTAGTATCTTGCTTTTATTAATGAGATGTGTTTTTAAGTAGCTTAAATGGATCTGTCATTTTCTGGCACTCTGCGCAGTGTTCAGGGTGCATTTTTCTCTCCCACCTATGGCAATATTGTTCTTTTGAGACTCCGAGTGTGGGCTGATTGTAAAGAAATGAGTGTTTCACACCCTCTGAAAGGACTTTTTTCCTCTCAACGTAGTTGTAATCAATCTGTGTCAAGTAATAATGTAAAAATATTACTAAGAGGAAGACATAAGAGAAGAATTAAGCCATACAAACAGTTTCTATCATGGCAACATATTTACAGTAACTTCAGCAGTTTTAGATATTACATTTAGATTATGTTCTTATAAAGGAGGCTGTGGTCAGCTTGATTTTACGGCGATTATTTATTCCAATGGTGACAAGTCATTGTAGCCAAAAAGGCACCATTGCCCCAGAATAATCCACTTCTCCACCGTCCATCCATCGATCAATGTTTTCCAAAATGTATCTAAAAACACTCTTTCTCTCAATCCTCAGATTGTCAAGCTCGTGGGAAGGCGCATGCGATGGTTTCGGCATGTTAGAGCGCGCTTGCTCTACTATTGGACAACAGTTCAGTTGGTGAGTGTTTCATTATCAAAAGATTTCGAGTGGAGTATCACTTTAAGGCGTAAATATAACACATCTGAGGCAATGAAGTCATGCATTGGGATATGACTGCAAAAGCTAAGCTCAAATCAGCTTAATGCTAATGAACTGTGACACCATTAAACAGAGAGCACAGCACTTCTTTTTCACCAAAGGGCATATAGAAAAAGGCTTTTTTTTTTGTTTAATTCACTTGCAGGAGAAATTACTCAAAATCTTGCTGTGGAGCACAAAGAATACTACCGGAGCTGTCTGTTTTTTAATCACCTAGTCTAGTTAGGCAGATGTGGAGGAACCTAACCCTTTGACTTCAAGAAGCCACAGATGCAACTTCCTCCTCTCCCCCGCTTTTGGTGCTTGGTTCCCTGCATCTTCGATTAATATTAACTTGATCAAAAGACAGTGGCTGGCCTCGGAGCAAACTAATATGCTCATTAGCATTGACGAGGATGCCTAGGAGTAGTTCATGTGCATTAATGAAGTAAAGAACTGAGCCAGACAATCGCACCCAGCTAGCTTTGGAATGCACAGCCAGCCACACGCGGGGCTCCCTAATGACCTGAGGATCTGAACTTGGGCAGAATTCAATAAGCTGTTGTAAAATGGCTTTGTTCAACAGCTCTGTACTGTTATCATGTATAGCTTATGGTCCTTTTGTAAATCCTGTGAATAATGTTCAACTGCCCTAGAGTCGGATTTTGTTTTTGAATGCAAACAAATGAAAATAGAACAGCCTCCCCTAACTACATGTTCTTCCACTTGCTGTGCTAGAAAACACTGAAAGAAAAAAAGGAAAAACAATTTTCCCTGCATATTTAGATATGTTACCCCAGGGATATGTTTAATTTCCATGGATGAATTGCCCCTCAGATTTTCCTTTCCTAAAACTGACTCACTGAGGCAAATTACTTTTCCTGGGGACAAGGGGTCATTTCATTACATTTTCTATCAACACCATGGATATGCTGTGCTTTATATTTTGCAGTCAAGATTATTTGAATTGATTGACCGCTGACATTTTGCACTTGTTTCCATGTGATGCAAATTTTTACTGCAGGCGGTGGCAAAGGGCATTATTTTCAAAATATTCACACCTGCCTCCTCCATCTATGGAGCCAGGCTGGGGTGAAGACTACGGGGCTACGGGGTCATAACTTGCCATATGACCATTTGAAAGATGACATTTTATCAAGGCCATCTTCAGTTGTGAGTATGGGTGAGTGCATACAGCGTTCAGGTCAATTGTCCCCTGTGTCCATATGTCCTGCAAGGTGTCTTGACTGCCATACAAATTGCACTCTCCCTCTCCTTTTCACCCCACCATTCCCTGTATCTCTCTGTCTTTCTCACCCTGGCTCTCTCATGCATACAGTACACATGCTCACAAAAACTGTAGGCTATACAGAGAGAGAAAAATCTAGCATAAACAAGGAAGATTACAGCTAAGAATCAATATGCAGATTTCACCACAGCAAAGGTGTAAAGCTGACAAAATATCTTTCTGCATCTAATTAAAAAAAGAAAAAAAAATCTATTCTCCCCTATTAAAAATTCATATTCTGCACTAAAGAGCTATCTTCTCCTAAAAATGTTGAGGCTTTATGATATTGAAAAGCAATCATAAATAATGCTTAAAGCCTGTGTGTGAAGTGGTGATAAAACTTGATGGAGGCATGAAAACAAAAAAGTAATATACATTATAAAACAAAAATACACAAATGCTCTGCATGCTTCTGTAATCTGTTGCTACTAACCACGCTGTGGGGCCTTGTTAGTCAGTAGCTACACCTAAGTGCAAGCAGCATGCAACCTAATTTGGCAGAAACACAGTGCACTAAATTAGATGCCTTCCGTCCTTTTTTAAACCAATGTTGCTTTACCAACAAGTTCCATTTGTACTCTAGCTCCCAGAAAAGGTAGAGTATGAACCAAATGATGGATTTTGGTTCCACCTGGCTGACCTTTGGCAAAGCTTATCAAGCATTTGCAAAAGGTGGTGTTGGTCCAAATTGAAATAAGGGAGCAGAATGGAGCTTCCCCAAGCATCATGACCTTTGCTAGCCACTTCATCAGCTGCTCGTCACCGTAGACTCATTTATTAGGCACGGTGCTCTCTGAGGAAACTCACAGGTGCTGCCCTGGATGGGATCTCATGACATGTCGGGTCATCTCACACGATCTTTGCTGGAGGCAATAAGCGGGTGGGCGGAAACACAGTCTTCACTGGTCAATACTGAATGGGATAGAGCTCTTCTGCATCGGTGCTAATTTGGTTGCAAAACCCATATGATGGCAGATGCTGTTTTTTTGCGGATGGAAATAGCTGTTTCTGCCAATCTCTGACAGTTTGTCAACAAAAGGACTTTTCAATTGTTCAAGGATTTAAATCTTGAAGCAGGGAAACTAATTGAAGTCCTTGAGCACATCCTTGAGAGCTTTGAGAGTCGAATGTAAAAGATAAAAGAAAACCACATAAGAACATATTAATAAACTAAACATAAACTGCAGGCAATGGGGGAACAGTCAGTTTGTCACAAAAATGTTTAAAATTTTTATTTCCATGTGCATGTAATTATATGTAAAAAACACTGCATATAACAGTTAAGGAAAAAATAACTATTTCTGGAACCTGTCTGCTGACTTAGTATTTTATTTGTGCCACTGAATTGTATTACATAATTGTATTATGCTGGGTTATAGTGAGAATAGCTGAACAAGGGATATCTGTACACACCGCCCATAATATAGATCACATACTGTACTATATATGTATGCTGGAATAAGCCTCAACAGGGAACGTCCCTTCCCTGGATAATTAAAGGTTAAACTGTATAATTTATGGGTATCTCTGTCGATATAATCATATTGATTGCTTTTCTTGAGTTACAAGTATAATATTTACATTTTCACAGAAAGGCAAAAAAACACTTTGGAGCTATTACAACCCGTGTCACAATATATACAGCACTTATCCTTGAATAGATTTATAATAGCTGGTGGTTTAAAGGTGTGTGCATTATAAATGCATCATTTTTAAATTGGCCCATCCATGTCATCCATTTCCCTTTTTATAATGATGTATATTAATTGACTGACATTTTTAATAAGACATTAAACATAACAATCCATACATGTTGATTAGTCACATTTTATTTTTTTCAGTGTAAACAAAACAAAACAAAACAGTACCTGTCAAAACACAGCCAATTTGACCTCTAAATGATGATCTATCCTTCAAGATAGTTTAAACCTTTGAAAAAAGATTCAAGCGTTTCCCCTTCATTGTATCACCTTAAACTAAGACATCAATAGCATTAGAATCCTTACATCATATACTAGTGTCAAACTCCTCATTAAGATCAGACAAAAATGAGCCACTCCGAAATCAACAAAGAGAACGGAGCTCCTTAATGGGCATTTTGGACTGTAATTTCAGAAATGACTGACAATTAGCGGTGACCCCTTACTGTTCAAAAGTAGCAAGATGTAAAAAGTGAGAATGGCTGCTAATCATGCCAAGAAAATAATATTCAAAGCCATTTATATCTGCTGGTGGCTGGTATTCTTATTTTGAGAGACTTGTAAAGCTTAGGTTGGTCTCAGTGACTATGTGTATTAAGTGATTCATACACAGTGAAATCACCGTCAAACAATTTGCAAGGTACTTTGTCTTCAGTGCTGCAGAGTCTCTTAGCCAAACCATTTATAAAATAGCCTAATTATTCCACTGAACGCTAACAATGAATGCGCGGGGCAAGCTCAAAATTCCCCTTCCTCATACTGCTTAATGCTCATACTGTGATATCAATATTGATGTTGAAATCGGGGCTAGTACTAAATTAATTACCCAAAATATGGAAAAGCTAGCTCATTAAAGTGTGGCAAGGACAATAGACATTCCTTGGTTTGAGGGCATCCTCAGGCTGTATATTAAAATCACTTTGCAAATGACTGGATCAGTTTCTAACTACTGAAATGATTTAGAAGTGCTAATGCTTCCTGCAACAGAACCGCACCTGACTGGGCTGCCATGGATAATTGTGGATCTACAAAGCCTATTTAAACTAGTTGAAGTATTTTCTGAGAGTTTAGTAATTGTCATCATCACCAAAAAACGACCCAGTTTTCTGATTGGACTGGCTTTAACTGCCCAGCTCAGGTGATTATCAGGGTTTTCTAGGGTTATATTTCATGAGAATAACTGATCCTGCACGATTTAGGCTGGCTCTCCTAGGCTATGTTTAAGCTGCTTTAAGGCAATAATTAAATGTAAACCTATCCTTGTTTTGCCGGTCCAGTCCACCAAATACAGAGGGATTGCATTAGAGCTAAGCTACTGTGGATGCCTAAATGAAGGTCTGCCAGCAGGTATTAACTACTGGAAGTGACAGCAAATCAAAATGTATCTTTCAATAACAAAACTGCCTCATAATTTATGATGATGATGATGATCCAGGCGATCCAGAGAAAGCTGGAGTCACACATGTGAGATGGTGTGTCTTAATCGTCCTTTTAGTGCAAATAGGCTGGTTTGGTGGGTTGTCACATGATGTGAGGTTTACTGGTACTGCGTTAAATAATTTGTGGTTATTGAAATGCAATTTTTCTGCTGTGTGTTATTTGCAGTTAAAAGAGAAAGAGATGGTCTTCAAATTCAGCTGCAAACCCTTAGAGGACCTCAGTAATGTTTGAAACGTGTTGCTACATGGTTTTATTATACTTGCAAAGTATCTTCAAGTCTGACGATCACCAACTGGAGTTTGCAGTTGGTGTCTTTGGAGACAGTAGTCTAGGTGATAACAGTCAAAGGTGGATGAATAGCTGCTGTGTTTATGTAACTTCAAAGTGAGGAGACTGAAATGAAGAATAGAAGATGTTGATTCAACAAAAACAAAACTAAATGCTCACATAAAGCAAAGTTGTTTGTAAAAAATAACATTTCTTTGGTATTTGAAGCAAACTAATATTGATTGTAAATTGTACATTATACAGTTTTTGATGAATATATGATTGCTAACTTAAAGTAGGCACATACTGTATGGCTTCAGCGAATGAGTCATGCTTGTATTGTAATTAAAGCCCGTAGTGAAAGCTAATGCGGTAAAAATGACAGTACTGATGCCTGTGACATAATCTATGTTCTGCATGATGGCATATGTCACAACAAAATCAAAATAATAGTTTCATTCCAGCCATAAAAAATATCATTAAAATAAAATGTAGTGTAAGTCATGTCTCTATTTACATTGCACACACTTACTTCAGTATTGTATTTTTGGAATGCATCTGTTCCTATGATGCATACTGTGTCCACGGACTGAGGCATCACAACCCATATGTTAGGCTGTGACTCAAGTCAACCCCTGTAAAAGTAATGATGGGCGGTTCATGACACGCATAAAGACTCTGTTGCGTACCACACTCATTTACAAGCGAGCCGCTCAGCTTTCCTGTATGCCAGACATAACTCAGCCATTTTGAGAGGGACGGTGCAGGGGATGAGGTCAGACCGCAGACGCTGCTCACTGGCTGATAATAGCTGATGGCTTTGAGTGGTCTTTAGAGCGGGATCTAAGAAAAAAAATCCTGATTACATTCATATTCAGATCATACACCATGAACTGATCAAGGGCTTTTTTTCTCTTCCTCTGAAGGAGGCAGCGCCCTGCTTGGAGATCGTCTGTTCAATTGTCTCGATCAATTGCAGATGACACAACAAGAATCTAGTCTTTCCTCTACAGTTGAAAGACATTGGATAATAATAATATAATATTCTTGTTGCACTTCTTAATGACGAGGTATGTGAAGTGGTGGACAGTAACTAAGTGTATTTACTCACGTACTGTACATAAGTACGATTTTGAGATAATTGTACTTGAGTATTTGCTTCTCTTGCTACTTCATACTTCTACTCTACTACAATTCAGAGGCCAATATTGTACTTTTTAAGACATTACATTTATTTGATAACTTTAGTTACTTTGAAGACTCAGATGATTATTACAAAATAAAATCGCAAATGATAATTTAGAATTTGTGATTATAGGTTATGATAAAACTTTATTGATGCCTTGGTAAAACTCACTAGCTACTCGGCAGTATAAGTAAACAAATAAGCTCCTTCTTTACCAGTTGCAACATTAAAGTGATTATAATTCAATAATATATTAAATATATTATTCAGAAATGGGCCATTGTGCAAAATGAGTACTTTAACTTTTTTACTTCATGCTCATACTTTTGTAGTTTTACTTAAGTACAATTTTGAATGCAAGACTTTAACTTATAACAAAATATTATCTACACTCTGGTATTAGCCTACTACTGTTGCTTAAAGGTTCTCTATAAGGCATTCAGAGCATTAATATAGCAGCAAGCAACTCTTTGCTATGTAAAGATATAGTGGTGTAAGGGCGTCCTGAGCAGAGAATGAAGTCACACTCCCTCTGTGTACGTTGTACTCCGAGCTTCTCTGAGCTTTGTTTAGTTGCAGGGCCGGCCACGCGTGCATGTTAGTGCATGTTAGAGCATGTGAGTCCCTGTGTGTGGCTAGCTAAACACCGCCGCTCTCCACTCATACCGGCGATTATCGCGGAAAGTAGTGGCCACTCTCTTCTCCCAGGTTAACACTGCTAGCCCTGTTAGCTGCTATTTGCCAACTCAGCTGTCGCCATGGTGAGAGCCATGTGGAAGCATTGCCCCAATCATAGGTATGCTCTGAATTTTGTATTTAGCACCTCTAACTCTAAGATCTGCGTAATTTGTCCACCTCTGCGTATGTGTGATTGTCCACCCCTGTATGAGTGTGTGTGTAATTTATTGCAAGCTAAGCCTACTTTACAATTCAGCTCATCTCTATAGCACCCAACATATTTGCATGCATCAGTGCATAAGCTGCTGTACTTTTTAAACAGCTTGCTTCTGTAGGTGTCTGTTGTGACATACTACAGCTATGTTCTGCTTAGGACCACATCCTAATAAATATCAGTCGTGGTAAGCTGGCTTAAGCACTGACTTAATGTACTGCATAATCGGTGAATTGACCTTTGACCCTGACACCACACTTCAGCTCATATTAAGACAACAGGGCAGGGCGCCGAGCTGCAACTTGATTTTTGACAGACATGCTGTTGTTATCTCTGTTGGCTGCCACTAATCATATGCCTCCACAGAGTAATGGCTCAGGTCACAGGGATGACAGAATTTCAAGGGCAAAACCCACCCAGCGTTTCTGTTTCAGACGAATAATCAGCCGGTGTGTTAGCCAACACACAAAGCACAATGTGACCACTATGACACGCAAGGTGCACTATGCTGCATAATATATATAAGATATATATAGTATGCATATATATATAATATATTTAATGTATATATATATATATATATATATACACAATACATATGCGGTTGGTGTTGCTGCGCAACGCGTTTGTTACTCTACCTGCAAAGCGCGATCCAGAAAGCCTCATTTGAGAAATTTAGGGGGAGCTCTAAAATATTGTTTTCTTTCTGTATATATTTCTGTACAAATATCCTGTATATGTGTTTCAAATTTGGGGGTATTTCAATCATATATTTTTACACTGGTAGGGTGTTGACACAGTGAAGGGAGTGAGCATTAACTTAGGCCTTGGAGGCAAAACAAAGTCTCCCCTGTGCTTCTGGACCACAGACTGGAAGCTGAAGCAGGAAAGTTATCTTGCTATGCTTTCTGTAAGATCTAAATTTGAGGCTGTGGGCATGTTCATAACTGTCTTGAGATGCAACCTAGGTGTGGTCTGTTCACATTATAGACACCGCTGACTATCTTTTTTGGTCATAATTTATCACGTTGACCATACATGGTTAGCCAATATACTAGGTTTCCAGTTTTGTTTTTCTTCTTTTCCTTTTTAGAGTCTTATTTTTTTCCCTTAAGCCCATGAGCATTACTGACAGTAGTCCTCCTGAGGAAAGAAAATAGTCCGATTAGAAATGATTGCCTGCTTGTCCCTGTTGCCATGTCTCAGGCTTTCTCACAACCATTTCACATTATCGTCATTCACTGCAGTGATCTTCTCATCTGCATGGTGGCAGCCCTACTGCCAGCACAAGGACAAGGAATTGGACCTCAGCAAGGAGCTAAATGTACCTTCAATCTCAACAATCCTTTTAATCTTTCATCAATCATGTGGATGCAGCTCGGAGCCCTGATCCTATTACGGTTTGAGGGGAATAGCTTGAATTGACAAACCCGAGAACTGCAGTGAAAGTTTCTCCATGCAAGAAAGTTGTGATGGAAGCTGGGGTAGGCTTGGCAATTTGACGAGAAAATCCTCAAACTGGTATGCTGAAATAGAAAGCAAGCAAACAAACAGTTGGAATTGGAATTGGTATTTCACTTGCTGTAAGCGCAAGGATCTTGAGAGAACATCAAAAAAACAGAGAAGGTCCTAAAAAGGGTTTTCTTCAGCAGCACTGCAAGTGGCCATCACTAAGGCAGCAGGGTCAAATGAAATGTAAGCCCTAAACAGGAATTTACAAAGTCTGCTTGGGCCAAGTTGATCTTAAGTGGCCACTTTAGGAGTAAAACTGAAGAATAATGGGCTGTTCATCATAGCTGAGAGTTTCTTTAATAGTAATTTACCAAACATTTTAGGTCCAAATGTGCTCCTACAAGACTAATGAGCTGGAAAATTGATTTGGAGTAAATAAGGGTGTTATTACTAAGATGGCGTTGCTGTACTGCAATGAGCACTACATCACTAACTTGTTGCCTCAGGTTTGTATAGCAGAATGTAATTGAGATAGTGGTGGTTCTTTGAAATCTTTTATTGGGTTCTGATATTGAACAAATAAATAATATGAATTCCAAACCTAGTCAGTTTTAAGCGGCAATGCCAAATGCCAAAACATTTCACACATTTAGGTACTAGGTGGTCACACACACTTATAATTGTTTCTGCTCTTGTGTTGTATGTGTTGTACAGTTTTGATGGAACTGGGTTTTTTGTTTTTAACAAAAACAAAATATATATAATCTGAACAATTTTGGTTTCAGTTCCAAAGCTGAAATAAAATAGCTCGGAGCAGCCTTTTATTTATTTTAAGCATCCCCTCTGATATAATACTTATTACATGGAACCTTTTTAAAATTGGATTTTCTGAGCAGCAGTGTGTCTAGGTTATTTTCCACTGTCATCATAACGTGTGCTCTTAGTTTCTTTTCTTACAACCATTAAGGTCGGTTGTGTTCAAACCAACACATTGTAGTAATGCATATTGTGACAATTATTAACCGTATACTGTTATTAGTATTCTTGCTTACAAACAGTAAAGCAGCCATCACAGTTATGACACTAATGCACTGAATCTGACTCATCAAAAATAGACTATAATTTATTAATGATTTGGGGTTTTAATCTAATCTATACCAAGTATTCACTGGTGGCTGGGTGGATGGTAATGAGGGGTAAATATTAAAAAATTGTTCGGCCATCTGTTAAACAAAAACACCTCCAATGTATCTTTAAGTCTAGGGTCAAATGTATATTTTATATTACTCATCTTCCAAAATATGTTCTTCTGTAGCAGATACGATGCTGAATATCACCCATGCTTTACAACATTATAAATATCAAGCACGGAGAACCCCACATACAGTATGCTTGTGATTTCTAATGAGGAAATCATTAAAAAAGAAATAGGAAAGTGAAAAGAAAAGGAAAAAAGAAGACAGGGAGTTGGGGTACAACATAGCCAAGCATTCCCTAATTAGGAGTTTTATGGGGCATATAATTTGAGTCCCAGCACTAAGCCTTGATTCAAAAGCAAACATATTTTTTTCTTTGCCTATTGCAAGAACACGGTGCTTTAGACTGAAATCTCACAAGTTCATTGCCATCAAGTAAGTTATTCATAAACGGACTGAAATCTGCCATATGTTATTGATTAACAAATGTGTGAGTGCTATATGGCTTTAAATAGTTTAACATTTATATCGTTAACACATCAAATAATTATGTAAACATTTTGAATGTCATCGATCTAATATTTGAAAAGTGCACTATCTAATGACAAAGTGAAGAGATATGGATCTTCAGTAACATAGATAAAATATGTTTTGTACATAATGTATTCGTCCATATATACTGAACAGCAGGTTCGGATTATAACAGTGATTATGAAAACAATTCACGTAACATAATTGTATTTTTTCTGAACAGGTACTGTATCTCCATCTGGACTTTTGATGAAAATAGCTGCACAGTTGTGTTACGAATACATTTGTTGACGTATAGCGCCTTGTTCTGTCTTTTGTATATTTTTGAAATGTATTTCACAGAGCACTGATTTCATCTTCTTAGTGTATTATACATATTTCATTCATTTTAGTCTTTCCACTTGTACAGGTTTTTTCACCTCTCTTTGTCACTGTAATGACTGCCAGCAGGAGATCCTCAGGTCTAGGTGTAGGACTTCCAATAGACAGTACAGTATATTTTGTAGCAATAACTACTGAACTATTGAAACTAATGGAGACACCGACTTAATTCAAGATCCTAAGGGGATGGTTGAAAAATCAATCAAAAATTAAGTGACAGGAATAATGTTCAGAGTTGGCAGAGGTTTGCACTTTCCAAGTGCCTTCTAGTTTCTACCGTGGATATGACATACTTCTTGAATGCAGTCTTGCCAGTGTTGTCTGTGTATACGCTGTCTATGTTTTTTTAAATGAGTGTTTTAATCTATATTCTTCATTAATTAGTGTTGCATTTTATTTTATTTTAAAATCTTCTAGCTAATCAAACAAATGTGGCTATTTGGGGGCAGCGGGAACAAGTAGTAGATACAACCCACTGTGGTCGAAATGACGCTATGAGAGCGGTTGAGAGTGAACCAAAACAGTAAAGTTGCAGGCCGCACTGCTAAACAATGAGATGAAACTCGCTATAAGGCTCTGTAAAGATGACGGGAGTTGTAGTATTTGGGTGACTCCTTTAAGTTAAGATAAGATAGAACTGTATTTATCCCAAGGGAAATTGTTGTGCATCATTTGCAATACACAGTAGGAGACAGTGTCACTTTGTTTACACACTGTCATTGATACATTGTTATTCTAAAAATAAGGATTACAGATGATTTAATGATAGGCCCACTAACATCTTTTATTTATTTTTTGCTTAAAACGCAAAGTTCCTTAAAACATGGGGGGTTTTGATCAGACACTAATACCTAATTGGAGTTTGTTGCTGGCTGGATGAAAGCAGCTCAATTGTTGTGTCATGTAGGTCACATTATATAACCAAGCTTTCAAATGTGTGGATTTGGTATATAACGCACAATACGCCATCAATTATGTTTGATGGTTGAATACAGACTACCACTGTGAGCAACAAGATGTAAAATGCATCAATTTATTTTTCCACATGAAAAGCGGTGCGTAAACAGTGAATTACATCCTACCACCTGCAAGCATTAGCCTGAATGCAGCTTCTCCAACTGCAACTGGCCCCTTTCCTCCTTTTGCCTGGGTCAACGGCAAATCTCACATTCCCACAATGACCCGACCACAATACCAGGCCGGTCTTCAGTTTTACATTTGAAAGCATATTTAACTTTTCACTCATCCATTCACAGCCTGTGAGCAGTAAGACTCTGAGCCTGGCCAAGATTAGCTTTTGGCAGACAATGCAGTGAATTAAAGGCCACACATGGCCCCTCTCTTGTTCTCTGGGTGACCAAACACACTTCCATGGCCAGGAACTCTTGACCAGTCTTTTTAACCCACAAGGAGAAACTAGGAATTGGAGATAAGTATATGGCAATGGATTTAGGATCAGAACTTGGCCAGACAAAAGTGTTGTCAGATGGAACAAGACAGATGGTATTTTTCCTCGATAACCTACCAACTCCAGTGTCAGATGTTAAGCAGAGGTTAATAAAAACACTTGGGCGTATTGTCAAACGCTGAACTACTTAGTTGTATACTGGTGCATTTTAGTTGTCTCTTCAGACAACTAAAACACCAGGAAGTCTATAGTATCTCAATGCTAAAACATGTTCATGTAGAGTAGACTATTTGACTAAAACCTTACAATTGAAATAGACCATAGCTTAACCCTCACAGTTAATATCAAGCAGAGGTTGCTGTTCCTACATGTTTATCAGGAATTCACAAACAAGTCAAACACTTCCAACAGTTTATACATTTACCCCTAACATTTAATTATTGATGCAGAGAGCCTAATCAAAGTAAAAATTACAAAAGCACATTCCTGCCAGGTAAAAATAAATACACTGGTGAAAATTTAGGAATGATAAAAAAATTATGTTTAGAATCTCAGTTATTGCATGACATGTTTAAGATATGAGTATTATAGTTATGACTAAGTACATAAATACTGTATGACTTTTAATCATGACTTAGTGTAATGACCTAATAATTGGTAATAATTATGCAATACTAAATCATCATTTCGACCAAGGAGGACATCAGTCATACTTTAGACTTATGTCAGTATGTTTGGAAGCACCCACTGGTTAAATGTTTTGTCCCCCCAATTTGTCCATCTTTATTTCCCTAGGTGGAAAGGCTTTCCATGTATGGTAGACAATAAAACACCAAATAATGTGTGGAAGGTTAATAACGTTTGCAAATTGTAATTCCCTATAGGATTACTATGATTACTAGTATCTAGGAGGAGAAAAAACGGAGAGGAAAATCAAAAACAGGCAGATATTTGAAAGGGGACTATGACTTAGTACCGAAGGGGGCGACCACGCACAGTCGCACACTCATCCCTGCTCGAAACTCGTAATTGTAAATCGTGAGGGACCACGCAGTTTGTCATTCCCCAGCACAGCGGCTGGCGTGTCACCTTATCTCCCACTGTGTGTCCGGGGACTATTTCACATATTTCTCCCGTAGGATTTTCACGGCGTTCAATTAGGTCTGCATGCTAATGGGGATCTTGGACGGCTGCCTCTCTCATCCATGTGTGCCTCTCTGAGAGCGCTGTAAGCAGCAGCAGCACCTTGGAACAGCAGAAGGAGGAGGAGGAGGCGGAATTTTTTTCCCCTGCCGTACCGTGTCGTGCACAGTGGAAATACACTCGCCTGCTCTGGGTACTATCAAAACGAAAGGGAGGGAAGAAGAAGGAGAAGGAGACGAAGTAGAAGCATAAGGGCTTTTTTTTTTGGGGGGGGGACATCTCAGACTATATTTGTGAACTGTCAACGGGACCGGCCTGCTACATTGGATGTGTCTTCAGAATGGTAAGGTTCATTTTACTGAGATTTTTTTGCCAGTGTTGCAGAAAAAAAAAAAGCAGACAGCTGCACGCAAGCATCATGCAGTAGCGGAGCGCATACGGAGAACTAATGTAGGGAGCCGCGATCAGTTTCACTACAGACGGATGTGTTATTTTTTGTATTTTTTGTTTTGTTTATGTTGTCTTTTTACACATCTGCCCGTTTACCACGCACGTTACACCTCGGACAGGGAGAGATGGACGGTGCAGCACGGTACGCTACCTGCTCCTCGGTTTTTAAGCCGTCTAAAGGGTTTGCAGACCGCCTCAACATCGTACTGTGAGAATGTGATGGCTAGGTAAGGGATCAAAAAGTCCCCAGTTGCCTTTCAGAGCAGGCTCAGGAATAGGAATGGCTGCAGCGCGTCCTAAATGATGCGAGATAGGTACATAAATAACGGATGAAGACAGATAAGGACTTGCTTTCTGAATTCAGAGGTAGGTTAAAGTGCCCTGCTGTAGGGAGACTAAATATGTGCACAGACCTTGTCTTCTATAACTGTCTGGATGAGCTGTGAGTTACATTACTATAAACGCGTTTGTTTTTATCCAAAGGCGTAGAAAGGGACATGTAGATTTGTTATGGTTGGATTTGGGACTGTAGCCCCCTCCCGTTTTTTATACAGGTGAGTCCATATTCAACTTTGTGCTATAGTGTGGCAGCAGCACCAACCCAGTGGATTGTGTATGTGTGTGCTGTTTTAAATGCAGAAATGCTTGGTAAGGGTTAGGGAAAACTGCATAGCTGATAGTTTTGCTACAGCATAATAATAACGTAATAAAACACAACATTAACACAAATAATAAATAATTAACTAACTACATTCCCACTATTAAAGTCATATTAAAATACATTTAAGATGAACCACAATTTGATTTTTTTTTTTTTTTGTTACAATTTTGTCTTGTCAAATTCATGAGGCAAAACCTTAAAAACGGCATTATCACATGGGGTCACAATCAAACCAATTTGTCGAGGAGAGAAATACATTAAGAAACTTCCCCATTTTAATGTTCTGCAGTTCACAAACATTTGAGACTGGAGGAGTAAAACATGAGTAGGACCCCTGGGAGTCATTGTTGGGGCCCTACACACAGCTTAGACCAGCTCCGTATTCTGATTGGGCGAGTTGTACGACTGACACACGCACACACACACACACACACACACCTCTGAGTGTAGTGACGGAGTAGTACTTATGCTGGTAGTAGATTTTGGTTTTACGCTTCTTCACACCAATATAGATAATTGGTGTTGTATATTAATGGATACTTTTTTGTAATAAACAAAAGTATACTTAAGAGATGTGGAGAATGTTGAATCGAGGTGAACTGATCTTTAAAAGTATTTTACCCCTTTGTATCAAAACAAAATATCTATTAGTTGGCATCAAAAAAGTGCCATGGGGATGTGAACGCTTTAGAGATTTATTTTAAATTGAAGAACAAAAACTATTGAGGTATTTTCAGTATGTATTACGACGCAGACTTTTCCCAAGACATACTGCAGACATCAGAACCATTAAAAAAAAAAAACTGTGTGTGCGAGATTATTGCAAATAACAGAGCTCACAAGTGCTGCCATTGGGCGTAGCAGGTTGCGTGACCTCAGATATTAGAGGTTAAATCCTAGGGAATCCAGGGGCTCTCTGTCCTCTGTGGTAAGTGTTTGGTGGAGTTATCAAATGAAAAGTCTGAAGTTGTTAGGTCCCGCCGAGGTTAACCTTTGTAGAATAAGGCTGCATTCTCCCAGTTGTCTTTGTCGTGCTGATGAGCTCTGAGAAGCAGCCTCAGCACTACTTCTCTGCATGATAAGAGGGGAAACAACCCTCCCTTTGTGATCACAAATGAAAAATCTGTTGCTTGTCTTTTCGCCATTGTTGTTGTTTCATTGTGAACTGAACGCACGGCTATTCTCCAAAGGACAGATTGCTGTAAGAAGGAAGATGACATGTAAGTTGCAGTTGGACCTTGTTATATTCCATAAACGATTGTTGTGTTTGAACTAACGTTGGCAGCAAACTGGGGCAGAACGATGACAGAGAGGAAACAATGAAATGTCCCTCTGGTGTTTTCTAGGGGGATACTGTGTATTTCAAGTAATAATTATTGTGAAAACTCTACGGTCATCTAGGGAGGGAATGGCTGCTTTTGAGGAAAATGGATACTGTGGATGCGGAATAACACGTTCTCCATGATCTTGTGTGGCTGAGAGGGAAGAGCATAACAATATAAATGATGTCCTGTTAATTGAAAGTAAAAGATAATCAGTAAAGCAGCATTTACCTGCTTTTTGCGCTACAGAAAACCTTAAAATTAAATTGATCTCTGTGCCTGCTAAGTAAAAACTACTGTATTTGATATTTACATATAAATTGTACATCCTTTTTACCTGTTAATTTGTGCAGTGAGTGATCCTTACGTACCTGCTTTTTCATCGTAGCAGCATCGAGTGCAACAAAAGGAGAGGTGGATTTTCTAGCCCCGGAGCATTATGTTTAGTTGAAGCTGCAGTCTGTCATCTTGTGATTTATCACACATAGAATTAATGGGTAGCTGTCACAATTACACCACTTTATTGGACATGAAAGTTGGGCATTCCCCCCGCTCCCCCTCTCCCACACACACAACCCCCTAATTCAAATGTTGCCCGCATAGCTCCAGACTTTGCGTAATAAGTTGAGAACACTGCAGAAATCAAAAGCATGTGGTGTTACCAAGTGATCAACTGATTGTTGCACGGCAGTTTTTCTTTGTGGATAGTCATCATTTTTTCCCCTTATTACAGTTGCCTCTGATAGCCCCTACATACAGATATATACAGAAAACTCAGATTAATGACTGCAACGTTACAACAAATCTATGTTTTTTCAAATGTATTTACATGTTGCATCATTCTGAAGTGAAAGTTATTCTTCTATCCATTGTAGACCTGACCTGGGTGTTAAAATTGAATTGAATTGTTTGTTTGATGCAGTATGTGTGTTTCGTGTGTTTTGTGTGTTTTAGCTCTTTCACAAAGCCTTTTTGAAAGTGACAGACAAAAGCTGAGGACTTTTTTAAATAACTAGAGGGCCTGAAAATGTTTTGCAGAGCAGCCCTATGGTCAATTTCACCTTGGTGTTGTTAGCTCCAAAATAAACATCAAGAACATAACTTTGCTGTATTAATGCATTAACACTGCTGTACTGACTTCTGTTCATTGGAAAGCATATCAGTGGTTAATCAAAGACGCATTCACATAAAAGGAAATGTTGTATTTTTTCTCATTTAATAAACAATGAGGGAACTATGAAGGGAACAAAGAAACATTTGCTCTCACACTTAAACACTCACACTTGTTTTTTTGCATTTTGACGAGAGGTAAGCCACCTTAATAATAGCTTGATTAAACATTATATAGATTTGGTTAGATGTTTCAGATTTGTAATGACCGTAGTCACCGTCTCTGTTATCTTGGAGAATTGCTTACACCTGCTTGGTGCTCTGAAAGTCAAAATCACTCGAACAAAGTACTTGAGGAGGTAAGTTGGGGTTGAAATTATTCACTTGAGCCCCCAGACACAGTGTAGTATTTCTCCTCCCGGGCACACAGCAACAGACTCCCCTTTGTGTCCAACATTTCATAGTAGGCATGTAGCAATCTTTAAGATGGCTCTTATTGGTGTGGTAGCTAATGACAATCCGCAGGTGTGGTACTCATTATCCTTACATACGCTACTTTGATATATTCTTGTGTGTTCAATGCCACAGTAAAGCATTATCCTTGTTCATGTTGTTCTTAAAATCTGCTGTGGTCCCCATATAACTTCAGATCATTTTAGAATATTTCACAGAGCAGAAACCTCATGCTCAGTAGACTGGGGGATAGCCGAAGTCAGAGCACATCTACAGCGATGGCTACTGTTGGAACTCCCACTTCATTTATTTATCCTGCATCTCTTACATTAATAATGCAAACAGTCCTTTGTGTACGTTACACAGAAGAGACAATTTTGTATATATTTTTAAAGTAACATTTCTCATCAGTTGCCAGATGACTTGCATTTAATCTTGTCTGAGACATGAAAATATGTTGTTTTTTTTTTTTTTATCGAAACACTCGATTTAATTTGTGAAGGACGAAGAAAAACAACAACATTAAAGGTTCAGTGTGTAATTCCAAGCCACATGCTCCAAAGAAATAGGGGGCAGTATTTCACCTTTAAACTGGGTCCATACAATCTCTAATGTTTATATTTTAGTTGTAGTGGTTTGGCATATTTATTGTATTCTAATATATTCTTTATATTGTGTTGTATTTACTCCTGAGTGATGCCTGTCAGTCAGTCAGTCGGGAGGCAAGAACACCAAAATTCGACCAAACTGCTGAAACTCTTGCGAGCCGGTTAAAAAACACTGTTGTCTTATAATCTTCATGTGGAGCTGATCCCTCTGTGTTTACTGCGCACTGATGTTAACCGGGCCTGTAGTCCGTGTAAAGTTACGTTTTTTTGTTTATTGGCTCAAATCCAAAGTTGCAGAAACTAAAAAGCATATTCGTCTCACGCAGCTGTGCTTCTTCGTCCTCTGTACTGAGGCAGACTGCAGCTACAGTGACTCACTATCACCTCTAGAGGAACAAGTGGTATTACAAGACTGGACGGAGCGGCGCTAGTCAGTTAGATGTTAATTTCAGTAGATATCTCTGCAACACAATACATAGACGTCTTTGTCACAGCGTTAACACTGTTACCGCGTCACACTCTGTTGATAATATTAGTTCATTGTTTTAATGTTTTAGGTTTAAATTCTGGCATATCTTACACATTGAACTTTTAAAAAGAGGTTGCTGAAGAAATACAACTTCCTTATTGGCTGCAGCTGTAGATCTTTTGCCACTGGCTACTTGTAGGTCTATTGTGCCTGTTTTTGTAGATGACACAAAGATCACAATTTCATGATACAACCCTTACTCTGGGAATGCTCAGAATTATGTGCGTGTGTAATAATAATAAGGGCTAAAGGGCATTCCCTCAGATGTATGAAATATTAGACAAACAAAAGTGAAAAGACCTTAGCATTTGTTTTTACAATTTGAAGGGAAAGTTCTCACAGGCAAGCACCAGATAACTCAAAGGAAGCAGATTTAGGGGAACACATGGGCCTGAATTTCAGATGCGAGTGGTTCGAGGGGCAGTTGTGAAAATGAAAATTGAACAGTGGTTAAAGAAACTGTAGATGCACTTAGCAAAGGGAGTTGTTTTACAGTGTTGGAATTACCCCAGAATGAAATCAAAGTCCCTTCTCCACAGTCTTTAAAGAAAAACTCCATCTTTGAAATTCACAGAGCGGGTACTTTCAACAGGGCTGCAAAAACACAGAAAACACAGTGCAGTGCCTGGTGTACAGCACATAATACCGTTACATTCATGCGGCCAAAACAAGTCCTATGATCTGATTAGTTGTCTTTGAATCTTTTTCATACATCAGAGGAGGTTTGGATGTAGAAAGCATAACGGTGCCTTCGAATGACAGTATCTCTTTCCCACTTTTAAATATGGTTCTGAACCAGTAATGGGATGGGCAGCCATCTCTGCAGGGTCATTAGATCTGATGGTTGCCTTGCGTGGTTGTTAACAGCCAAATAGCATGAGGCCATTTTACAGGACCAGGTGCACTTTGTAGTCCAGACACTGCTCTCTTAGCATATCCCCAAATTCTCAGAAGTAGTAGTTTACATGCACTAAAGAGACATAAAGCAATTTTGATGAGGCTAGCTAAATCATAATAGCACAGCAAAGACAAATTAAGTTTTTTTTTGCCGTTTGGCATATTTTGCTCAAATATGTGAGTGAAATGGTTTACAAATGTGCAAATAAAATGGAGAGCTGTGGCAGCCAGTTAACAGAGAAATTTCAAAAATGAAATGTCAAAGTAAACATCATCAAAAGATTTGCTCTAATAGAGAAGATTTTGCTGGCCTTACAAACCTTTATGTTCGATTGCCCATCATGCACTAAAAAACTCTCCACTGATGGAGAGAAATTGAGGCTGACCATTTAAAACTGCAACCAACAACTGCTCACAGACTGACTCTGCCCAACTGTCGGGTCAATGTGTTTTACACCACAAGAGTTAAATGCACTGCAGCAAATTGCCCCACTCGGGTTGTTGTGTACATACTGTGGCCTGCCTCAGCTGTGGACAGCAGATACAGAAGTCAGTAATTGATGACTAAACGTCAACCCGTGTTCAACTAAAAACAATCGGCACAAAAAAGTGACAACAATAATAAGATGTCCTTACAGTTTTTGAAGGTCACATTATAAGGGTGATTTAGCTGGCAGGCGTCACGTTCCTTGCAGCTATCAGACTAACAAAGTGGCATCTTAAATTTTCTGCATCTTTGAATCCTCCCATCAGAACAGCCTCCCCAGTGGCATTTCATCATGACCTGGATAATCTTATGCAAGATAGTGAAACAGCAGTTAATTTGCAGGTAATTAAACCCCAGTGATTTACAGTTGGAAAAGCAGCATATACAGTATGGCTGCAGTCAGTATAGCTGTGTAATGTTTTGAATGATAATATTGCTAGAGCACTATCAGGCTTTTTAATTTTTTTATTATTATTTTGTATTTTGTCTAAGTGTATGACAATGCAAGTTTACTTATATTTAAAACAATATAAGGATGTTTAGGGGAGTGGTGGCAGCTAAAAAAAATGGATATCTACTTATCTTCTACTCATACTGAGTTTTAAATAGAGCTTTTTTTCCCTATCACAGTTGTGAGTGGTGGGTTTAATAAACTGCCATGATGTCTTTGTTTCCAGCAGTACTGTACAGACTCAGCTTGTCACATGAACATGGGATTTTATCATTTGCATCATGGAGGGAGTAGCTGCTTCTGTAGTTTGTAGTTGAAAAAGCGAAGGATGCGTGGAGGTCTGTGGCTTTTCGTTTCTAAAACAGAAACTGATATGCTATATGCAGTCATTTTAAAATGGAGTATTGCATTCATGGTTTCTATTCAAAATGCATGTTGGCAGGTCTTATTTCTACCCTTATGTGAAAAGCACAAGAGCATAACTGTCTTAAAGGAAGTCCTGTCTGAATTAAACATGGACGATATCTAATCAATGCAAGTCAACGCTGAAGTTTCAGCCGTGTATATGCTTTTCTAATTTAACAAGTAACCCCAATAGAATAAAGCTGTTTTATTGATTATTTGAACTTTCTGTAGTTTTTTCCATACACATAGCTGTGTTTCAGTAACAAAAGGAACTCATGAAAAAAGCGTCTTTTTTTACATTTTTTATTGTTGTTTAAATTGATGTAATATATGCTGTAATTGAACTGCCCCCATTTAATCTGGAGGTCATTTAATGGCTGTGACAGTGGTTACAACAACATGCACTTCTTATACGATCATACAGTAATACATTACTGACTATGGATGTGTTTGGTTCTAGGCTTTAAAGCCTTGTATAGTTCATAGTAGGCATCATAAAAAATGTCCCCAATTTTAGTCATCACTGGTGGAGGCCTACTAAAATTTTACTCTTCGGTATTACAGACCTTCTGTAAGGTTTAACTTCACAGTGCTTGAAGTGCTTGTCTGATCTCATGCTAATTTGTTGCTGTGAGTGTAAGCTGTGATTTCTATGACAGAGGCATTTTAAAGGATAACGATTTAGGGCTACATTAAAGGGAAGGTGCAGGATATTTAGAAGCTTATCATACTCCTCACTGATTAAGCCCCCTCTTAAGACATTAAAACTTTTTCAGATCAGAGTTGTTTTTTTCAGAAGGTTCCTGTCAGCATGTGCCTTGTCTTCAACATCTCAGGCACTTGATTTTATATGCTTCTAAAACTGTAGTGAACGTTAATAAGTAATAACACTATTTAACAGGGTATCCTACATGCATTTAGCTGATTGAAGAGATAATGCTTTCAATTCTCTTTTTTCCCTTTTACCCTTTTTTTTTAATGTGTCATCTGGATTTGCAGCTGGAAGGTATGTTAATTCAGCTCATGGATGTCTATGAGATAAAGTATATACACCCTCTCCAACACGGGAGCCTGCCGCTACCTGAACCCTTAGACATTTAAGGATTTGACATAAGAAGGGCATCTACACGTTTAAAAACTTAGTTGGAGAGAAAACTAGTACAAATCTCGCAAACTATATTCTTTTAAAGCCATAACGGCTAAAACATTAATTTGATCATCAAGGTACACCTGGTGAACATGCTGCACTAACTGCGATGGGATAGTATAGTCTGTCTGTAGCCATGAGGATGGCTCTGGAAACGTTTATTTGGGAAAAAGAGTGATGAAAATGTTTTTGCGGCCTGTATTTTGTTTCTCCTAATCCAAGTAATCAGCCTCTCACAAAAGAAAGTACCTCCCTTTGATTATGTCCATGTGCATGTCACTTTATGTCAAGGGGTCAGGTTTACGAGTGTGTATGTTTGACAAGAGACAAGTGACATGAGAGGATTCTTTCTGTACCGTAAAGGTCCTGGGCCAAACTTTTGACTGAAAACTGTCTCAGACTAGCTGGTTGTTCCTAAGACGTCAGCGTTCTGCCAACTGGGCCTGTTTTTTTCATCCAACCATACACCAGGGTGACATCCTTGACATGCCATCATGATTGTGCCTCTTTAAAAATTGTAAAAGTATTTTCTTTGTTTTTGCATAAAACTGACACATTTTTCAAACCTGCTGCACACCTGCATAAGGAGGTTTTCAGGGGCAAAGGAGTGCTGAAAAGGAGTTGTCAATATATTCTGCAAGTGTTAGGCAGCAAAGTGGAGTGATAGCTCTCAAGGGGCCTGGCCTTAAGCTGTTATTCTATAAATATTAATAAAGCCCACTAGCCTGCCTGGAAGGAAGCTATCAGTTTGCTCATGTCACAGACTGGGCCTCAATGTGACAAGTTGGGAAAAGAGTGATGAGATGACAAAGAGGCGGGAAGATGACATTAAGTGACAGGCCTTATTTTTCAAATCTGAACTGGCGTCACTAAAAACAGGAGCTGAGTCTCCTGACCTCTCCCTTACAAAATTGGGACCCAGCAAACTACCTCGGGTTAGGGTTTTACGTTTTGTTTATTTATTTATTTTTCAGTCACCCCCATAACAAAATATAGTCACATACATTATTTGAAGAAATTGCCAAAACATTGATTAACTGATTCATTTTGGATGCATTTTGAGACAGCTGTAAAGAAATGTAAGATGTGCTGATTAAATTTAAGAGAATTTTTGAGAAACTTTAAACTGGACAAAAAAATAAATAATTCACTCAGATACATTTGCCTAATTATTTCACACACACGTTTTAGGATTCTGACAAGTAACCTCATGTCTGACCTATTTTCACAAAAGCGTCTGCAATGTGGTTATTGTGGTTTTTACTTTTCTTGCAATCTGAGTACTCGAATCTCTCACTGGCTTGTTTATCCAAATTACAGTAGCTGGAAGACTAATGGAACCAACAATGTAGACAGACAAAGAAGGTTTTGGCTGCTGCTGAAATTGTTCTGCCAAGATGCACTTGTTGCATGCAGAGATTAAGCAGCAACACAGTGTTTTGGCATGTTAATAGGTGTAGAGTGCTTGCTTTGTTTGCATTTACTTCATGATCTGCAGTACATGAAGGAGTTGTTTCTGTGTGAGCGTTAAGAACAACACATTCAGAGCCATCCATGAAAGCAAAAACATTATATTGATAATTGTTTCAAATGTTTCAAATGAATGTTCGTTTGGGCTCCAGTTAGATGCTGGCATTACATCCAGCCTGCCGAAGTGTCAGTGAGCAAAACAAAATGGGGCCAGATTCAGAGGCACAGTTCTGTAGCCAATAATAGAAAAGAAAGTCAGAGATTAGGATACCATAGCGTTGCATTTCTGCCAGACAGGTCAGAAATGCAACTTTTGAGATCTGAAGTATATGGGTTGTTCCACATTACTCACCTTGACTTGGTCACATGTCTGCCTCATCTCATGTCACTTATCTCAATTATCCGTCCATTTTGATTGTTCTTTAATGCTCTTTAATGGTGTTGTTGTTACTGGCTTGCGTTCAAATGAGGAAGCTATTTTAGTAACATGCATTAATCAGAAGAAGTAGTCCACCAGGACGATTCTGGCTTAGTAGCATTATCCTCAAATTGTGTGGCAGGATACATTAAGTGGCATATAATGATTGTAAAGTTTTTGTGTATTCATGTATTTAATACATATTTGAACGGTTGTTTTATCAAAAGAATACAAACTCAATATACTATGTACTATAGCGTGGTTAAAAGCGTGTAAAAATATGTGGGATTAAGCTTTCCAGAAAGATGAAGTTGCTTTGTTTGTTTATTATCTTTTGCTGCTTCTGTGTATGTCAACAGTAGCACTTCACAAAATTCCTTTTTGTTTTTCGTTCAGGTTGATCTGGCTCTTTGTCGATAGAATACAATTGCATATTGATGTTGATGTGATGTTGACGAGTTAGTCGAACTTTTCACCTAATTGTCAAAGAATTTCATTTGCTTCGCCATTGTCTCTAAAACAGAATCCTGGTTGCATCTAATGTACAGTAGTCTAAGCCTTGAGGTTATATGTGGAGCTGCTTTTAGACAGAGCTCATATCTTTAAACGAAAACAGTTTGTTTCCCCAAAACAATGAATGCAAATGTAACCTAGACAAACCAAACTGCAGGACATTTAATATACATTTCCTCTACAATTATTACCAGCCGCGACAGCCACGCTGGTATTGTTTTCACCTGAGTCTGTGTGTGTGTGTGTGTGCGTCATCATGGCAAAATGTGATTTTGACGGTAATTACCACTAAAGCAGTTTTGAGTACTTTGCCAGGTCTTTATATGTCCGTACGCCTGTAGGCAGATGTTGTCTCTGCGTCACAACTTAACAAGAAACTTTACAGGTGTTGAGATCAAAATGAAGGCCGAGTTCTAAGATGGGTGTGGTCCGAGGAAGAGCGCCAAATGTAGGGGGGTTAGGAAGTGTGGAAGGGGGCCATTGGCCACACCACTTTACCCCCCTGGCCCGCTTTGGTGTCATGGCTGATTTTATCCCATCACAAGGTGCTCTCTAGTCTATACATTCTTTATGAAAACGTTTTTTCAGATTTTTAGATCACACATGCTTACTGAACCAAATGAAATTGTCTTTAATGGTCTATAACAGCCTGGTTAGTTATTCCCCCAGCGTGACAACTATAAATTGCATGCGGACATGATTTAGTCGCCCTTATCCGAAGATTAAACAGTTGCATTTACAGACATGACTTCAATATGGCAACCATTATGCAGAAGCCTTGCTCTCTCGGTTTAAGGTATCCAAAGCCTTTGTATTTAACGGCATTTCACACCAGCGAGGAGATAATTCCTGTGTGGTAAGGTGTAAAACTGAGCAGCTTTGATGTTAAGCAGTGTACTTAAGATTCAAAGTGAGGGTGTTAATTAGTTGACAAAAATCTTTTTGGTTCTAAAAGTTTTTTTTCATTTATCCCTCTGGCCTGAAATGAGGTTGCTACATTGCAGTTCAAAGAAAACAGATAACGGTAAAGTTAACACATGTAAGGCAGTTTACTTGTTTTTAGTAATATTAAAATCACAATAGCATTTTTATTGCACATAACATAACACATCAACATATCATATCAATTTGCTAATATGGCTTGGATGTAATAAAAATGTTGCATATATGGCTCTTTGTAACTAGGTAGTTGCATGTGTCATCTCTGGAATAAGCCAAATTTCATGAAGGCATCCACTGTCAAAAATGTTGCAATAAGATACTCTAGTACATTTCATATAATCAATCATCAAGGTAGCCCAGTAAGTGGTAAGCTAACATTTGACCAGACCAACTATTTGTGGTCCTTTTTATGGATGATGAAAAACCTCATTGAATCATGACAGCTAACTACACAGCAGGTCAAAAGCTCACGGAATATTACAATTACATACATTGACAACTTGTCTAGGCAAGCAATTCCAAATGGGCTATACAGTAGTGCATGCAGTACATACCGTACATAAATAGAAGGGGAGAACCATCTCTAATGCTCCATGTTGCCTATGCCCTTGCTTTTATACTGAAAAAAAGGCTTGTGTGTCAATTATAGCAACATAAAGTTTTCCATCCTCAGATATTTCTCTGTACTGAGTCAAGACGGAGATTTTTTTTCATGGTAAAAATAGAGGGAATGCCTTGCAAAATATCAACATAATTCCTGGCTTGCACAAACTATCGCAGAGCAGCTAATAAAGGAAAATATGGCCACATTAAATGTTAAGTCTATTTTTCTAGTGTACCCACTCTCCATTCTAAACGTTCTTGTGGATCCTCTAATGGCAGATATTCATCAGGCTGGGCTCCTGTACTGTGTCAGGTAATGAGCAACTGTGATCACAATGCGGACACAGCACTGCCATTGTTTCCACTAAAAGGGCAGGAGACTGCTTACTTTAGTGATGTGATGAAGATTAGGTTTGTCCAAACTACCATAAGTCTCTGCACTTCTTCCTGTAACCGCTGCAGTTGTAGCTGTATTGTTTCTTTGATTCCTTCCTTGCCATATTTATATTTATCCACCAACAAAAAAATCGCAAAAAGCCGCACTTTTAAGAGAGCCAATCAGTAATTGTTTTTAATCAGGAAGCTGTGGAGCTTTCTCGTTAGCCAACACATACTTGACATGGCCTGGTTGAAAGCAATTCATCATTTAAGATAACAGCATGGTACAGCAACTGGAGTGCAAAAACCAAAAAACAGCCTTTCCAAGATTATACATATTACAGAGAAGGTGACTGACAGGTCATAGAAACAACGTTGCAATAGATTTGAAAGTGCTTTACACAGGAAGGCTGAGCGTATAACTGCAATAGCTACCTCACGTCCACCACTGTCAGAGTTTGAACTGCTCCCGTCTGGCCATTAATTTAGGGTTCTAAAGGCCAGCCAGAACATCTACTGTGTAAGTAGCTGGATTGTTTTTTTTTTTTTTAAGGAGACTTGCATTTTGTATGTTTTTGAGACCT
Organism: Bovichtus variegatus; assembly: GCA_943593645.1. Taxonomy (NCBI): domain Eukaryota; kingdom Metazoa; phylum Chordata; class Actinopteri; order Perciformes; family Bovichtidae; genus Bovichtus; species Bovichtus variegatus. The sequence continues at coordinate 5,792,487 of CALSCE010009465.1, read as the reverse complement.
TATTCCACACATGCAATGAGCACTTCAGAAATACATAAGCACAGTACACCTTCCGGATCCAAAGTGCACCAGTGTGTGATCACACAGCAGGGCTTCTACTCCATTGTGTTTATATATAAGAAGTCTTTTATTCCCTATGCTATACAGGCATTGAACACAGAATGACTGCACCAGGGAACACTTATTATTTTATAAGATGTTCTCTCTTTTACTATTTAAATCTGCCCATTTGCATTATTGTATATTGTATACTAGAAAACACACCACTAAAAACATACAAATATATATGGTATATACATATTTGTATGTTTTCTAATGAAAAGCTTTCCAGTAGTTCTCTAGGAGGGGGCTTTTATTTTTAATCCTTGTACACTTGCAGAACACTTCGACATGCTGTTCCAATCAGTTCTCCATGACGTCCACACAGTTGGGTTGATGGCAGGAACCCATAATGGCTTGGACCTTCTCCAATGCAGGACCGTTGTGTTGTGCGTCAGCACGGTGACCCCCTGCTGTGAGGATGTAGTGCAAATAGAAGTTAGTGTGGCGCTGAAGTGTGCAATATCAAACCACTGCAAAAACAACATTATAGTGCATATCATTTCAAACGTCTCTTTTCAAACGTCAGCTGCCAAGTTCTGATGTGGGTTAGTATGAGGAGTGAGCAAAAGCAGACGGCAATAGCAGACAGTCAAAAGTGAGAGACTTTTACTCAAAACACCCTGGATGTACGTCACTGCATTGCATTCTGCTTTGTTAATAACCTACGTAAAAGTTACCATTGCTTATGAGGCAACCGAAAGATTTTGGATCCAGGACTGTCCTGGACAAAATGTAAAGCAATGTCACATCTTCGAGTTGCAGGAATAAGAAAAAGACACAAAGCAACAAAGAACTGTTTTTTTTAAACATGTGAATTCGTTTTTTTTCTTGACAAATACTAACCAACAGCTATCAGCTACTAACACGTTTGCTTCCATTGCGTTCAGTGACCCGTATACATATACAAATATAAAAATACACCAGGTCTATTCAGTTCTGTTCAAATAGCATGGTTAAATATTTTGAAACACAACCAGCTGCAAAGTTTTCCCATCTTTTGTGTGTGTGTTGGTCTGTGTGTGTGTGTGTGTGTGTGTGTGTTTGTTTGTTTGTGCAACTGAGTAAAAATAAGTAATGAAAAGAGAGCGCAAGAGAAACTGAGAAAAGGCTGCTTATAAACTGTTTGTGTCTAATTTGTACCTCAGCGTCTTGACGAAGACATGACAGAGCTGGAGCAGGAGGCAACTCAAACAGGCCTAAGGGTCTACCAGCATATTTTTATTTGGTGAAATGGAATAAAAACAATGTTGCTGACAATCAATGTTTTTTTCCCTCTAGTTTTTTTTCTGAGAATTCATCTTAAAGTCTGAGTTTGGGAAAGCGGGCATATTATTTACTTAAATTTGAGCTGTTTTGATACACACACATCTTTTGGCAGTGTAATATTTTTAACCAACGTATGTATTTGTGGAAGAAATATTGCGCATAATAGTACATTGGGACATGTTAGTTAAAAGTGTAAAGCAATGAAAATACAGGTGAAGAACATCTCATTTTGAGAAATGTTCTGACATTTCCTTCTGTTGACAGCGCTGAATGATTTTACAATGTTCTGTATCTCACTGAACACCGAGGTGTTACAATGCACGAAGTGATAGATTGTTTACCTGCCAGTTAAATAAAGCGTGGACCAACTGCTTCTATGCTATTTTGTTTTCTAGGATATTCATGTACACTTAGGTAAAATATAGATAACACCGATATGAATTTTCTTTTATAAATTGCACTTTAGCATAACATAACAATAGATTGTTATGGCCACTGTGTGTGCGTGCAGTTCATCAGAGAGTTTAATGCTTAAAAAGTATTGTGCACTCCGAATAGTTAGTCTTTTGAATGCACAGTCTTTAGTTATTATGCAGGTGGAAATTACACAAATTACACTGAAATCGTGAATATCAAACCTTCACCCCCCGTAGGCTTGAAAGGTGGCTGTAAAAATTGTTTAGATTTCCTTATTATGAGGTATGGCAGCCAGGGTTTGTTGACTTCAAATGTTGACACTGTGGAAACTTAAAGTAGCTACAGCCTGGCTAGCAATCCTAATTATCCTTGCACTGCCATCTGCATCTGAGTTGTGGATGCTCTGTCCACAGCCTGTGCCCTACTGTACTTCACATTGCATTAAAGTGCGATGGTACAGTACAGCTGTGGTCATAGATGGAACAGAAGTCAAACAAAGTTAAACTTTTCAACCCACAGATGTCAGTGCAGATATGAATTTCCTTCATATAAGATTCAGTGTGAAGTTGCTCTTTAAATATTAAAATAAGCTCTATTTAAAGCTATAGCTGATAATATCCAGAGAATGGAGAAACTGCCCAATGATTTCCCTAGCATTCGTGTGCTGAGTAATGTTTTCACGATGTTAACGAATCCTTAAACATTTCTTCATCGATGGAAGGGTTTATCATCACTGGACATCAGCTCCTGAGTATATCGCATCAAATCTGGGCTCATCTATTCTTTGACAAGTGGTGTTCAAAATTGAAAAGAATGACATAACAGTGTTTTGAGTGCTTTGATTAATTGAATGACCTTTGGATAGAAAACACTAATAAGCTGAGCATTGCCGCTCAAGGAAGTTACTGAGCATGGAAACCATTTGATAGTCCTCTGCATAGGCGAGTGACCTTTTACTCAATGATGCAATGTATTCTTGGATCAGAGAACATATTCTTGATTTCACAGCCAGCTTGCATTTTCAGATATCCCACTTGCATGTTCAAGTATTTTGCTGCTGTTTGATATGTAGTACATGTGCACTGTTGAATAAGTAATGTGGTTGCCACAGCATGCATGCATTAACAGTGTAGATCAACAGAGTTGCTCAATGAACATGAAACTACTAACTACCCCAAGTGCCGCCCTTAAAGCCTTTTCCAGTTCGAACCGTCTGCTTTAATGCTGCACTAAGTATTTTTCATGTGAAACGTACATACATGAAACCTATCAGCCTAAATCATAAAGTGGCACTGCAAAATCAAAGTCCCCCCTGTGTGCTCTTACTCTGGTAAAAAGAGATGACTTGCCAGGAGACCGGTAAATATGAGTGAGCTGTTTGCAGTTTATTGATGCCACTTTATGGATATACACGTACATCTTGCTGCCTTTAGTCCTACCAATCTACAAAATCAGTCAGTAGGGATGTCACAATATCCAATACTTCGGTGCCAAGTCGATGGCAAAATTCTGGAAACGTGACGGTACTCATTTTTCTACAGCTAATGTTACCGGAAGTTCCATTGAGTTCCATTATGAAGCTTTATTTACAAAAAAAATTGTATTTGGCAAAAGTAACATAACGTTATCATGATGTGTTCAAACATTATCTTGTAAAATTTAGTTTTTGGTGACAAACTTGAATAAAGACAGTTGTTTGAAGAAGACTCTAATAGATATTAGAGAGGGAATTTTGACCAGTATGCAAATGTTATAAAGAAGTGTATGTTGAACTACATGGGATTTATTGTTTTGTTTTTACCATGGTATGGCGTTTGGTATCAGTTTATATCTGTTAGTTTTGGTAATCTGGCTGTTTTGCCTGCTGATTTTATATTTTTATACGCTCTAGGATACTGTCTGATGAAGCCTCTTGATCTCATTTGACTCCCATGTTGCACCATTTTATATTAAGTCTATTGTTAAATAGTTTCAGCCGCTGCCACTTTTCAGCAGAACAGAGGATTTGTCAGGCTTTAGAGTCTGTCTGCTCCCAAAATATGTCCAATAGAAGCTGATTTGAGAAGTATCTTGTCAAAATGACACATTGCAGGTCAATGTGAAAACATTAACCAGTAGTTTATGCGGCTCCCTTGTTTTGGATCAGTTTAAGGTTAGGAAAGTAAATTACCGGACCGTTTCCTCAATTTGTCCCTTAATTTATGAATATATATATATATATATATATATATATATATATATATAAAAAGTAGTTTTAATCAGGAGGAAAAGAGCTCTGGCACGTCTCTCCGTCTTGCCCACTGTGCCACCCACACACTGCTTCATGTCTCTTTTGCTGGGCTTCCTATTGTTCAATGCAGTGTTTTATAAAATTAACAACTTGGTGGAAATGCTTTCTTGCTTTTTGGGCTTATTTTCAAACAGGAATTTTTAATTCCTCCAGTTTTTAATGGCTTTTTTCTTTTTCGTTTGGATTGTAACAGTGATAAGAAGCAAAGATGGAAATTATTAGTTATTGTGCATGGGCCAACTAGAACTGTAGCATGGCAAATTTGCTATCCCCGCAAAAAAAGCACTCTCAGTTTTCATCTGAAATAGTGATGGTAATCAATAGCGATGGCTCTGATGTATGCAAATGATCATCAAAGGTGTCACGTAATCATTTTGTGATGACACGTTACACATTTAATGAATTATTCCGTTATTTTGTCACCTGCCACTAGATTTTTCACTTTAAATGTAAAATAGGTGTCAAATAATATAATTTTATACAAGTCAACAAATGATGCACCATATCACCACAGTCAGTATCACACCAGTTTTATTTAAGCATCTCATGACCTGATTCTGGCTTCTGAATTCAGCATGAGTTTTCTCAATCAGGGTCTAAAGGTGAATGTACATATAATGTGCTATTGTATATTTAATGTATAAGTTGAATCCATGTATTATTTCTTGGGGTTGGGTTATTGATTGATTTTTTTTTTCTTGTTTCTCTTGCAATAACCTACGGTCCATGTATTCCAGAATACTTACAAATGTGGCATACGTCCAGAAACAATAAAGACCAGATGGTGCTAAGAGATGAAGCCTACATGTCCAATAAAGGCATGCTGTTCATAACACTACACAGGTACCATGCTTTAGATTGTAGTGCTAAAATCGTTTTTATCATTTGAAAGGAGTGTGAGACAAGAGAAGGTATGAAAAAGCCTCAGCTAACACAGGGTGAAGGTTCTGTGTAGACTGTAATGCTGGTATGAATCAAAGACATTAGTTACCTGTATTTTCTTTCCAAGCTCTCAGTATTCCAGGCCAGCTCCTTCATACCAGTAAGTAGAGCTCTGTATGTGCCTGAAATGTTTTTGTGTGTGCCTGAACACAAGCAGAAACACTAGAGGAGCTTATGTGATTTAGATCATGACTGGGAAGGCTGCTGTTGTGCTGAGTTGGAAGAATATCACAGTAAAGGAAACTGCTGTGCTATAGTACATCGCTTGACCCAGAGCAGGGATTATTTATTGCTGTCAGCTGAAAAGCTCATAACTCCTGTTTTAGTTATTTATTTTTATTTGTTAACGTCGGTTCAAGGACGCTTTGTTGCTCTGTCGGTTGAGAACAATCTATGTCTATGAACATTTTTCATTACCATTAACTCTCCTAAAAACAAAGTGCATGGCAACATATTTTAATGTGTTCTGAAAATATATATTTTTGAATGTATATATATATATATATATATATATATATATATACATAGTTTTTACCCAACCTCAGTGAGACTGGTCTATAGCTGGGTTTGTGCCATCCATCCATCAATAACCTGTAACCGCTTATCCTCCTTAGAGGGTCGCGGGGTGCTGGAGCCGATCCCAGCTGACATTGGGCGAGAGGCAGGGCAGGGTACACCCTGGACAGGTCGCTAATCAATCACATGGTTGACACATAGAGGCTGACAACCATTCACGCTCACAGTTGCAGAGTTGCCAGTTTCCCTAACCTACATGTCGTTGGAATGTGGGAGGAAGCCGGGAGACCAAGAGAAAACAACACTGACACGGGAACAACATGTGTGTTTGTTCCTTAATATAGAAAAAATAATCTGATGGGTTTTGGGCATAACTGATGAAGGCTGATCTCAATTACGTGAATTCATATATTAATAGTCGTAGGATATCTTAGATGGATAACTTAGGTGATTTGTAATGATCACCATGAAGTTCAGGCAGAAAAAGAGGTATAATCCATTGCAGAATACATTGAAGCTTGATAGGTATAAGCCCAAAAGGTGAAAACTAAAAAAAAATTAATATAATAGGAGAGGGAAACAAAAGCACAAAACTTAAACAATTTAAGTGCTAGATAGAGATCTGGCCTGGTTCTGCCAGCAGAGTCTAGTCTGATGATGATCTGTTCTCATAGGAGCAACTGCTCATAAAAGAAGTAGCTTTAATAAGCAGGAGCCTATAAAATCTACCGCTTATAAAATCAAATCAATCATCTCACAGAGATTGCTCAGCTGCAAAATATTAGGCTATACGTTATAAGTCAACAAAAGTTCTTAAAACATGGTTAAAATTCATTCATTAAAATTGGCCTTTCATTCTACCACATTGGCCTAGAAATGTATAAGGAATCTGGATCACCTGAGTCTGCAGTTTGTGGGTTTAAAAAAGTAAAAGAAAGTTACATCAAATCCAGGAAAAAGGCAACAAATGCTTTTCTCTGCAGAGAAATATTATATTATTATTATATAATATATCTGTACTAGCTATAATAAACTGTATATTTAAATATGTGTGGGATTTCATTTAACATCCACAAGCAATGATGTTTATACAGTATATATATATATATATATGTATATATATACTTCATAATTAGAAGAATACATCATGCTTCATGATGATTTAGATTTACCATAGCATTTGATTCTTATACTAAGGTAGCTACAGTCTTTATTTTGCAAATTATTTACTAATGCTGAGTTGTAGAAAGTGTCTATCTTATTTCTTGAGTAGTTTGAGTCTCGAGTGGTATGTATGGTGTTTGTACTTTATTTGAATACATGTCTGAGTGATGATCTGCCTGGTTTCGTCTTGTCATTTTCCACATTGGATGAGGACAGATCAGTCGGGACTCATAATATCTGGATCAGTGAACATCATTTTCAATCTGTGTTGAAGGTCAAAGAGCAAATGACCCAGAAAAAGATTATTAACATTATTCAACTTAATTAAGGTGGCAGAGAGGATGTCAAATGACTGCTACATTTTTCGTGTTGGTCACTGTTATTGCTGAAACCATCATGATTAACAAAGATTATCTAGAAAAGGTTAAAATCTGCTGTGTCATTAAAATACATATTTGAATGCCATACTTAAAGTACTTATAATTCAAATATCATTTCAAATAAAATGTCCTCTAATTCTCCTTTTGATCATTTTGATCCTGACATACGTTGATTCTGGTTCTAAAAAAATGAGCTCATTATTCAGTAGGGCTGTCACGTTCAGGTCGATTGGTAGGTTTAGCTTTTAAGATTATTTATAATTAATTTAGGCCAACAGGTAGGCTGCCCTCAGTGCGCTGTGGCAGATTCAGTTAATCTCGAGATAACGTGCTGATTTTTTTCCCCCATTGACCAATTGATTGGTTGAAGAGTGGGTAGAATTTCAGTCGAGCACGATTGTCTTTGGTTTGCTACAGCCCTATCATTCTGTATGAATGCATTTATGAAAACAGAAGTTGAGGGGCTGATTCATAATTACCTGACTTTTTAAATTAAGCCATTGCCAGGAGTAAGTTCTGTACAACTTTAGTGTTTTATTTAATCTAAGTAATACAATGTTTGTATTTAAGTATTCATTTAATTTACTTATTCAATCCAATTTAGGACCACATGGGACTGGAGCCTATGTCTGCATGCTTTCATAGCAAGGAAGGGGAAGTGGTTTGCATTCTAAATGCAAATTCTAAATAGTTGACTCATTTTTAAGGAAACATCAGAGGTAGGAGAAAGAACAAGCCTATAATTGGACAGGACCGAAAACTAATGTTACTGGAATAATCAGCGGTAGCCTTGACACTCAAATGTACTTTTAGTTCAGATCACAACACACAACACTGAAAACACTGCCTGAATGGCATGGCTTTAAAGACGTTTTCACCATCGATTTTGTGTGTTTCTTCCTAATTTTCTGAGGAATAAGCAATGAGAGATATTGACGCGTACCACATCTTAGACATTCAGATGACAGAATGAGTATGACTCAGTCCGTTTAACGTGAGGCAGCACAGGGAAGAAAAAGGGGATTCTCTCCTGCTGTCAAGGAGAGGTGAAACCCCCTCCAATAGGGATTTGAAGGAAACCCCTGCTTGTTTCTAAACTTGTTAAACACAGAGATGGTGTTAACATGCTTTGTTCCAGCACTATTGCACAACCCCCACCTCCACACACACCCACACCCACACACACACACACACACACACCCCTCCTCCACCACCATATCCAAACACTCCCCCTTTTAAAGTTCAGTAAACCTGCAAAGTAACAGCGGAGGAAGCTTGGCCCTGATTTCAGTGCAATGGAGGAGCCGAGGGACCCAAGGGACACTCAGGTTACCAGCATCGAATCCTGCAGTATTAGCAGGGCACAGTGAAATAACAGCCTGCCATCTGGAACCTATGTTAAAGCCATCCGAGCCTCGCAGCGTTCAATCACACTGACCTCAATTAAGTGTTATTTGTTCAGTATTTTTATTCCCTCCTTCCTTTGCCTCCAGATCTCTCTGTCTCGTGTAGTAATGTATGGTCTAACCTACTGTGTCAGATCCAGAGCAATGGCTAGAGTTTAGGTTTTCTTACCAGGTCCTCTACTCTATATGAGCTTCCCCATTAAACTTTAAGCAAGTCCACGTTATGAGAGGTTTCAGAAAGAGAGCTCCTAAAGTGCAGGGGAATAAAGGCCTTTCTTTGTGCTGGAGAGATGCTCAGTGGTATGCCGGGTTAAGAGTGGAGTGTTTTTTTGTGAGGCTTCATGTTTATGACTCAATGAGGTCTTTCTTGACCCCACTTAAACAGGAGACAATGAGCACACGTGAGCACTGTGCAGGTCCTCTAAACCACTGGTAAAATTAAAAGGCCAAATTGGTAGTTGTATACTTCATTATTATAATTCTAATTATAATAATTATACTATAATATATACTTTTTTTATTCCTCATATTTGCTACTACTTGAGACTTGAATTCAAATAATCATATAAGATTTAATATCTTTATTATAAAAATATATTTTTAAATGAACTTTTAAAGCCATTCTTTATTTGTATTTTATAGAAATATCCTTGATTTGATTTGATTAATTCGACTGCTCTGATATGAATTTAAAACGTTGTCCTGAGTACTCACATTTTGAATTGGTCTCAGTGGCTACATTTAGCCTGTAGTTATTACACTTTCAAAAAAGTAACTTTTAATGGCAGTTCTTTCCCCTTAACTCCTCACAAATTGCATATATTCTTGAGTGGCAGTCTTCTTTCGGCAAAGGTTGAAATTCTTACAAGCGAGGCAGTTTTGCAGCATTTTAAGAGACATGCTCACATGCTCACAACATATTTCATCCTGTGGATGCAATTGGGAGCAGTATCTCCTAATCTGCCTCTATTATTGTGACTTTTCAGCTTGTGGGGATTTATTTTTGAAAAATCCTTTATGAATGGTGTAGCTCTTTTAGAAATGTGTTAGAAAATATATATAATATCATATATCTTGAAAAACGTCGTAAAAAATGAACACGGTTTTAAAAAACAGGCAATGCTGTGGTGCGAAACCACATAATTCAGTAGTTCACATTTGCAGTTAGTTATATCCATTCACTTTCCCATCTTGATATATTCGCTGCTTCTCTGGTTTACCAAACTGATCTGTCTAGTTGGTATCTTACATTTCACCGGAGGTTGAGTTAGAGACCAGGCTAGACGATAGTAAAGTGAGGAGTAGATCATTTGGAAAAATTACTAAACTTTAATTGTAAGATCCTTTTCTTTTAAAGGAAAAAGATACATACATTAATAAAAATACTATGGAAAGCCTTTAGTCAGGATGTACATGGTGCATTTCACATTTCTTGAATTCAGAGAGAAAAACAAGAAATGTGTCATCAGAGAACACTAAACTGCACATAACAGCAGCCTTAGTTGACTGTGGTTTGATCTCTTCCACTTTCCACTTTGTGCATGAAGGAATGTCATCATAAATTTGAATCCACAAACATTATGCATAACTTTTCAGTAAGGTTTTATCATTCAGATTTCATAGTTTTATGCTTTTTAGGTTTCATGCTTTCTTGCTTATAAAAAATTCATTGTGGCTCCAGAGGTCTAGTTTCTTCTTGATGCAGGAAAAATATGCAAAAAGTGGAAGTAAAGGAAAGATAAAGCTTAGGGGGAAGAAATGATGCCGCTATCCTAATGTCATGGAGATAAAGTATTGTAGTCATACCAGTTTGAGCTCATGAGAAAATAAAATAGGCATTTTTTTAACTTAAAAAAAAAGAAGTTTTAATTTTAACAGTGTCTGTCACCTGCACCACAGTCAAAGCATGTCAGCAAAGTCCAAAAGAAATAAGAGACTATGAGCCTCTCTCTTATCTGTGTTTACCTTTTGTGATGAGTGAGCACTGGTCAAAAATTGCCTTGTGCTGTGTGCTACGCTGTCAGCATGTCAAAGTCCTGGTTGGGTGCCAAAGATGCCAAGGAGATACAGGCTGCACGACTGGCATTTTGAATCCTCTACTAAACATACCCTGCTATCAGTGACAGGCATCGACAGGAGAGTATGTTTTTAATGGCCGTAGACTTACATCTCAGAGGAATTCCCAAACGGGCAACACGGGGAGCGCTGTGGGTGGCTTCTGAGCTTTTTGTTAACATAAATGTGTAAGTAAGTGCACAAAACCTGCAGAAAACAAATCATGTTCTTCTTACAAAAAAAAAATATTGCATTTCCATTTCCATTTTTGTCCATATACATTTTATGTTAAAAAAAAATTAGACTGCATGAAAACATTTAATTTTAAAATAACTTAATATCTGATGGAAGTGCACATTTCTCTTGGACCATGTTGTTAGCATATACCAAATACAAATCTCAGCTCTGAAAGCATTTTACCCCTGTATCCATTTGGTTAATAGATCCATTAAGCAGCGTGGCGTGAGTGGAGTGTGGCTGCTGTGTGGAGCGCAGGATGACGTGTTAATTCTGGGTAATTTATTACCCTGGGTGTTGCTGGGCGAGGAGCTCCTGACAGATCCTGTCTCACTGGGATCGTCCTCAGCCAGCCTTCTATGGGCATCGCCTGCTTAGCAGTGACTCCAGCGTTCGGTGCTCACATCCGCTGATGCAAGTATGATGTAAAACCCTGAGTGCAGGAAAACAACACTGAGGATGCACATAGTGTGGCATTATATGAGACTGGCAGTCTTTGGAGGTAGCGGGCTAAAAGCACACCTGTGGAGAGGGAGAGGGTAATCAAATTTCCCCCCAGTGTTATGGGCACTTGCTGGCTCTCATATGGTTTTTATTTATGGAAGTATCCTTTTCTGTCTAGGGCCGGGCCCTGATTAGATCATGGATGCTGATTGTGGCCTAGAGCTGTGGTGATCAATCCTAATTTACTTGGAGAATTAAATTTATACATAGGAGGATGCAGTGCCCTGCTCTGATAGATGAAAGGGCATTTCCCTCTTATGCATCAACAATCAAGATGACAGGGGCAAAACGACAGCACATATCCTTGATTTTGTTTCGTTGTGTGTTTTCATAACATGTAGCATGCGGCTTTCCGTGGGGAATCAAAGCTGCATTAAAGACTGATAGTCGATAAGCTGGAAAAAGAAATTGCACCGGCGTTTTTGTGCATAAGCCTCAGCACTGTCTAATGTTCAGCCACTGGGATCAGAGAGTGCAGAACTCTGGTGCCTTAGAGGCAGAGGAAGGGGATTTTGCAGGTCAACACAGCACTGCCAAGCTACCCGTCAGCCATTTCATGTCATAATCAGTTAGGGGCAAATCAGCAAACACCAACTCTCAGTGCCCCGGGAAAATCCTCTCAGGATTCTTGTCTGTACTGTAGCACTAAAAGGATGGCAAAATTCATTTTATTCTTAATGCTGTGCGAAAGGGCTTTTTATTTATTTATTTTTATATGTTGTGATGCTCAGCTCTAGAGAACAAGCACTGTGTGTTTACAGCAGGCCACTGCAGCAGCCACGCCTTCTAGACATAGCATCTTTACAGCCAGAGCTGCCATCCAGTCGATGATGAAGCTACAGAGTGATTAGCCCCACCCAGAGGCTGCTGAGATGGGAGATGTGGGAGGTGTGTAGTTGTCAAAGCAGGGCTTGCGGAGATGACTCCGTTAGGCACTTAGAGTAAGATCATTACCATGCAGGAACCCTCCGTCTAGCTTTGCTGTGTGTGCTGATTTTTTACTGTTGATATTGAACAGCCCCTGGTTTTATCGTCTCTAACAGCAGAGTTGTACATCAGGTTATGTCATGGCTCTCATGTTCATATCGTCTCAAGCCCGCCATGTTAGCTGATTGACTTTACCATACCCAGCTAAGACCTATATTATTGCTGTTGTTGGGGAACCTAATTGGTCCAGTTTATGTGATTGATTGAGGCTTTTACTTGAAACAAATGCAGCACTCTCCACTGTTTGGAAGTTTACTTTGATCAACAACCACATCCAAGCATTGTTCGGCAGAAATTACATTTCATTGTGATCTCAATAGCTAATACATGATGTGATATTTTACATAGACATACCAAATGTCCCAGGAAAATCCATCAAGGATACATAAGAGAAGGAAAGATTAAAAGAAATGGCTAGTTCTATCCTCAGGTAGGAACTCCTGCCTATGACAGTGGTGATTGATGAATCGAAGACCTCACTGAGTCTGTGATCTTTGCAGTGCACTGCCTCACTCTGGACCTACACGAGTTACGTATCACGAGGAAATCTCAGGACCCCCATTGTGAGTGAATTGTAATTGGTATCCGGCAGTAGGATGGTACTATCTTTCAGTCTCTTTGAGGGGAGCCCACTCAGGGATGTTCCAGCAACACAGTTGCCATGTATTGCCTTTGTCTTTATAACCTGGCACACAGGGAAAGAAGCAGAGTGGGGGATTTCCACCGGGCAGCTTGATGGTGGGATTCATGGTAGAAAAGCGTGTCTTAGGTGATCTGATTAGAGGTGGTCATCTCTGAATACAGGTGTGACTGCATCTACAAGGCTTTGAGGACACGCTCATATCCAATATGTTGGAGGAATTTAGGGACAAAGGGGCAACGTGCTGTATGTTGTGCATTATGAATACAGACTTCATCTGTAGTCAGTTCTTGTTTGTATATTGGGCAGGGAAGTGAAATCCAAACACAAGTGGACACTTGAGACACATTTGAGACCATTTCTGATGACGTGAGTCGACTGAAATCTGGCTTGACTCGGTCTAGACGCTGTCTGGATTTACTGTGCTGTATCTTTTTTTCTCTTTATTGTATGACGTCTGTGCAGTAATGTGTGGAGGACAGTGATTGACACCACCTGTATTTGGTTTGGTCCATGATTTATGTCTCTCTTTACTTGAACAGATGCATGTTTACTAAATGTTTTATAAGTCAATACATGGAATTTACACTTACATCACTGTGTTACACTACTAAATGACTCATTTTCTATTGGAGTTTCCAAGAAATTGCAGTTATTTTTAATGTTAATTTTAGTTTTTGAATACAATGACAATTCCATGGGAGTTGCATTCATTCATTTCTGTACCTTTAGTACTCTTCAGAGTCTTTTAAATTACCTAGGCAGCCTATTCTCAGGGTTGAATGGAAAACTAATAAAGTGCTGGGGGAAAAACAATAAACATTAGTTTTCACCTCATTTTGCATCCTCTGTTAAGTGGCAACATCAATTGCATGGATACTTGAGGCCAATACAAAACAGGTCCGTACAACACAACCAGTTATGTTATAATGAGACCAAGGCAAGTGTCATTTGATAAAGCCGTTGGTATATGAAGCACCAGAACGGTAAAGGACCTTCTAAGCCAAGTGGAATTGGCAACATTATATTAAAACACAATGTGCATCATGAATCCAGGAAGCACAGTTGGTGTTATCGTGAAGATTAGTCAGAGGCTTATCTTATTATAAATAACTACAATAACTGTAACCACCAGCTATAATATGAAACTAAAATCATGTTTACAATAAGAGAGTGATTTTTTTTTTTTTATTGTTTAGGTTTTTGAGTGATAACTAAAGGTAAAATGAAAGCAACTCTCATCTAGTAACTGTTATAAGCTGTCATCCATTTAGAAATGCTGTTCCCAGACACTGTTGCCAAATAGCGGAGGACCTCCAATATAGCCTCCAGAAAAAAATTAAGTATGTGAAAGAGTGCAAAATAATTTACGTATTGCCACCGCATTGGCTCCTAATAATGTTTGATTGTCTGTTCCTATCTTCATCACCCATGGGGGTTAGATTATCATACTTACTTCTAGCAGTTACTGTCGATAGACATTTTTTTTTATCTGCAAAGACCCTAAAAATATGTGTGTCGGTGATTTCTGCCTCCACCTCAAATGCAGTGGCGTAAATGGATTTTTATTTGTAGACCTGTCCGTGTGACAGAACTTGCTGTCGGCAGTTTTCAGGGACCATAACTTATGTAGAAGGTAGTTCCAATGAAAACTGTTGACACCAAGGTCTATCGATTATTCAGACAAACAGGGACATTGTATTCTGGAAATATGTTGCTGTTAAAAATTTTTAATGTTTCAATCCTGTGACCATTAGAAACTAAATTCCATTCACCTCCATTGTATTAAGGGTAGTGGCTCGAATACCTGATAGGCAGATATCTTAATACGTACTGAATATGTACAATTTACTTACAGTAAAATGAATAAATCCAGTGTTCCAATCCTCAGGGCTCGGGAACATCACGTAAAATATTTTTGTTCAGAGCATGATTTATTTGCAGCATTTCAGTCCTATGAATCCTTCTCAGGCTACAGCTGCAAACCTCAAACATTTGTAACAACAAGTTTGACAGTAGCAAGTTTACAGTAGTTTGATTATTGCTAAACTGGTATTAGTTTAGTTTCGCTGCAGGCCCAACTATAAATCAAACTCAGGTCTAGTCTTTGCAGGATAATGAGCATTAATTGCAGACTAATGAGAGACAGGTCACTACGAGGATGACCTGTGCACTCAGCAGCCATGCTTGGGAGCACTTCACTAGTGGAGAGGTCCTCTTTTAAACCTGCATGAACCTCACATTTATTTGTTGTCTCAGTTGTTCCTCAGGACTATAGTGAACCGTATGAGTCCAGATCACTTATTTCTGTTTATTCAGTTTAGGATAATGTAACTTTGGATCATTCGTCACATGCTAGCCTTCATCTACACTTATACTGCAATGGCAAGCCAACAAAGCACACACACGTATTTCATTGTTGTTTAGCAGCAATATTGATAAGTGGACATTTGGACATTTCAGCCTGACTCGCACTGCTAACATGTTACTGTGTTTGGCCAAGGTCAGGATACCACATCACTGCAAAAAGTGAATAAATGGACTGCTTCTGCTTGTTCTATACCGGGCGTGTTTAAAGGCATTATTCCAGTGCCTGCTCCCTCTGTCAGGACTAAACCTTGACTTGCTTAGAGTGATTAGTAGCAGGGAGCGTGCAACAGCGGTCCCAGGCTACTTTTGTTTATGTTAAGGCTTTTACGCATTCTGTTTTATTCGCTGCCGGGGCTCGCTTTTGATCCCGCAAGGAGGCGGCTGCTGCCCCCCCCCCCCCCCCCCTCCCCCTGCCAATGATAGTTCCCCCTCCCCTCCCCTGCATGCATTAGCACTACAGAATTCAGATCTGTTTGGCAAGCTATTCAGCCCCACACCCCCTCTACCCAAGTCTTTTTTCCTCTGTTGAAAACACACCTTTCTGTTGACCGAGGACTCTTTTCTATAGAGCCCAGGCATGTGAAAGATTTCCAGAAAAAGAAGTAAGTAGTGACTGTATGGAGCTTTCCTTGCTCTCAATGGACCCTGTAGACAATGTTCTTGATATCTGCCCAAATGTCCTCCCTGTTGCGCGTTGCACTACGGGCTGCTTTTGTGTGTAGATGTTTGTCTGCAGTGTTGTGAGCTAACTGTCATTAATCCTTTGACTACGTGACCAGCTTAGATAATAAATAATAATAAAAAGAAATATACCGAAGCAAACATTTTTTTTTTAAGTTTGTCACCTGTTAACCTACATATAATATATGTTGGTAGAAATACCCATGATTAACTATATTTTTTGCATACATTTTAAATTGTGATTCGGGTGTGATTTATTAGATAATAACATTTATGTTTTTATTAATATTGATGCTATTTTAAAGGTCTCCCTGAACTGAAAAGCCATCGTTCTGTAAAAGATATTCAGCTCATGCACTGTATATCAGCAGTCATTTGTCTAAAAATGTCATCACTAATCAGCCACACATTATGTCTCAATCTTAGTGAAAGTAATTAGTAATAATACTAAGTAATTAAGTGATTTCACAGACAAGTAATCTGTAATCATTTTAGATTATACTCCAAAGGATTTGCCAAACATTGTGCATGTGTGTTACTTTTGCCTTTGCCTAAGAATGTTAGTTAGCGTTTAGTTCTGAATTTTGCATGGGAAATCTTTGACATGAAAAAAAGCAGCGAGCAGTTAATTATCATGGAAAGCAGGTTTGTGCGCAGATAGAAGGCTAGATTTACATGCATCACCACTGAATAGCAATTCTCAGCATACTGCTAATTGTTTGATGGATAGTACAGAGCAATTTGCATTTATATTGTACCCCAAACGCCTCCCACATATTTAGATCCCATATTTAACCAACTCCTGACACTGGAGCAATGGTCACAGCGATCTGTAACCCGCCGTACACGCTGCGGGTGATTGTTTTATGGGTTGGTAGAAGCTATACAACTTTCATTTTACCCACATTTGGCTTAAAGTTGTCCTGTTTAGCATTATTTGGTTTTAGGGAATTAAGAAATGCTGATAATCCAGAACTAATTGAACACAATTAGAAAACCCCCAGTGTTGGACGAGGTATGCATAGATAGACTTTATACTAACAAGCGGACATCATTTAAACAGCAAGCATACATAATGCAACTGAATTTTCTTTCATTGCCAACTGTTTTGGTTTATGTAGTCAGAAAAGTTTTTTGTGTTGTAACCTTGGCCTCTGGGAACTCATAACGGGTGTTATTAGCTACTTTCTAATATTTTCCTAAATCACTCAAAAAAATTACTAATTGGTTTTGATTTATAATAAAAAAAACAATCCTTTTTTGCAGCACTAAAATGGCTACTTTGTTTGTCTCTTGTAAATCATTTTAGTGTGAGTTTAAGAGCCGTTCCACTGGTGGACTGGGGGTATGGAAATGTATATTGTGAAAAAGATGATTACATTTTTAACACAAAATTGTCACAACAGTAAAAGTAAGGAAATAATGGCCTGAGTGTGTATGTGGTTGATTGTTGACGTTGTTACTTTGGCAGCAGCATAAGCTCTTCCTTCTGTCCGGTATAATAAACAGTTTTTAATCTTTGATCATAGGCGATGAAATCATACACACAGCAGTGAACTGTCAGTACCAGACACACGATATGCCTATGTTACTTATCATATGCTGTCAGCAACAATCTGACTATATGTTTTATGGTATTCTGTATGTAGTACTACTGCACATCCACTTTCCTGTGTCAATTGAAATAATTTGTATTTTGTAATTTTCTGAAGCGGCTCAAATGGTCATGAACGTATCTGTGATCACCTTTTCAGACTATTAATTGATCACGATTTGTTCTTAGTTGATGGATGCACCATAGAGACCTTAAAGCCGACTTGTCTTAGTTGATTTGTTGTTCATGTTTTTCATATGTTGGACAATCACTCCCTCCACATTCACATTTCAGCACACAACAAGGATTTTATGCAACATCACTATATCCGATGACTCCAATTGACACAATTCATTGTTTATTGCTCCATGCAACACTTTCTCTGCAGAACTACATAATTATTCTGCTTACAGCTGCTATACATTTGCTTTACAACCACGGACAAACCTGACTCTACCCTAGCCAATTGTAGACAATGCAATTGAAAAATGTAGAGTGTGCAAATGTTTTAAAGCGGAAAACAGACCATCCATCATTTCTTTTGTCTATCCAGAGAGACCTCAATTGATTTTGGATCATTGCATAGATATGCAGTTAGCTTCTTTTTGGCACTATGCACACTCTGCAGCTTTACAGAAACTTTGTCTCTGAAATAAAAGCATGTGATCGCTATCTTTCAGAGATTTCAATCCATGGCAGTCCTTTTTCACTCTTTGTAAATAACTTTTCTAACTGAGTCTTTGTGAATGTGCCCTCATTAACCTTCTCCGACAGTGTTTCAAGCTACTTCTTTCAGTCCCTTGTGTCTTACTATGAGATAATAACACTTTAAAAATAGTCCTCTTATCATTTCTTACTGCTGAGACATAAAACCTTCTGTTTATTATCTTACACGTACCAGTTTATTAAAAATAATACAACGGTGGCATTTTCTTTGTTTTTGGCTCCTTCTCCCAGGATTTAGACCTAGACAGATGAACAAGAACAACAGCTTTTCTCTCTGGCGCTGAGACACAATGATAATGCCAGATGTAGCCTATTTATAAAGAACAACACAGTTCAATTTTACAGTGTGCTTTGTGTGAAAATTCTGACAGCTGCGCTTAAGGTGGATACGTTTCGAGGACCTAACATTTGCATCCCATATCATCTGTCATTGTGGTTAAGCTTGTCGCTTTTAAAAAAAAAAAACTTCTCTGGTTTTCCCATGGCCTCAAAGGTACATCTCATTGCATACCAGCCAATTAATAATGAGGAGGAAGGGCTGTGCAGAAGAGAGATGGCCAAAGCACTGAGCGCAGCTCTTTGGAAACAAAAACAATGCACTTTACTGAACATTCTTGAAACTTTAGAAAGCTGCTTGTTCTCCACTCTTGCATTTGCATAGCTTCAAGGATCTTGAGCAAAAAGGTAAAAATTAGCAACCCATACAAGCTGCATCTGAAATCTTGGGAGCAGCTGAAGTGCTCTTGCGGCTGCAGAGTGGAAGCATTTTCTTCCCCCCCATGTGGCGGAGGCCCCAAGTCATTAATCACCAGGATCTATTCAGCTGTCAATACATACAAAAAGAAACCCCCAAACTCAAGAATGGTGTCTTCAATAAAAAGTTTTTTTTTTAACTAGGGGCAAATATAGTTCACTAGGGATTATTGTTTATTGTTCTGTCCGGCATAAATCTCATACAGTATTCATAAAGAGCTTATCTTGTGGAAAAATCCTTGTCTGAACAACACAGGCATATTGTCAGTAAAAACTCCCCGATTTGCCAGGAGTAGTTTATATCTCTTTTTCAAAGCGCTGTGTTCTCTTATCCAGTGACTTGCATCCCTTTTTTGCTTATAGTAAAATACACTTTCAAGTGTGGGAGCAAGTAGTATATAAGTACAATCCTGCAGCATGAATGATAAGGTTCTCTGCTCATGATATGTAATTATGGATGTATCATCAGGACATTGCATTTGGAAGAAGTAGGAAAATATATGGCTCACTAATTCCCTATGTTCTGCAATTGAGCTTCAATGTAAACAGTGACCGAGCCTTTAATCAAGTTTGTATCCACATTGACATTTGTTAATCCAACTCAATATCTTTAAACCATGTGGTCTCTTTGAGTGTTTTCACACCTGTAGAACAAAGGGAAATAAATTATACATTGTTCCATTTTTATTTCTGGTCCGGTTTCTTTTCAGCAGTTTCAACAGCTTTTGATTAATTAAGGAAAATGCCCACTGACGTGCATATGTTTTACCATATAGATATATATATATATATATATATATATGTATATAGGTATATATATATATATGTATATATATATGTATATATATATATATATATATATATGTATATATATATATATATATATATACT
>CALSCE010009465.1:5659837-5767566 GCA_943593645.1 Bovichtus variegatus | reverse complement strand
TATATGTATATATATATATATATATATATATATATATACACATATATGTATATATATATATATATATATATATATATATACACATATATGTATATATATATATATATATATATATATTAGTATTATTTTACTTAAATGTTTTGTCCTTCAAGGCAAGAAAACAAAAGAGCAGAATGAAAAATTAATTAATAAAGTTCCCTCTCTCTATTGATCCTGTACTCTGTGCTATTTGACAGTTGTAGTTTTATGCTACATATTTTAATCATCTCTGCTACTTTGCTGTAGTCCTAGATTTGTTTGGCCCCTCACTTTTCAACTGGTTATGATTTGTAACTTATAAACAACACAATTCATGGAAGGACACCTGACACTTTTACAGATGCTGGAGGCCCTGCCTTTCTATAGCCACATAAAATAGAATATTTGTTGGAGACTTGCACCGTAAACTTTATAGGTGCAAGATTTGTTGTGCCATATTTTATTAAATCTAATCCTGGTGGTTCTCCGTGCTCTCCCTGTGTGCGCTGAGCCATGCATACACTGCTGGTTGCAAACATGCATTTGCCTTTCATCCCACAGTTACTTGGTTACGTGCGTCTGTATAGTCAATGACTTCGACTTTCAAATGATCAATGATGTTTTATAACATAAACTAGCATTATACCTAATCATTGTTGCAATTGATTATATGTTTGACAATGCATTTTGAAAGGATTACATTTAAAAAATAAGTTTGTCAAGGCATCTTTTCATACATCAAGTATCCTAATTCTTTTGTATTTTTCTTCTACAGAATCACTCAAACTAAACTGGCAGTGTAACCCACATTTGATGTTGAATATAGTGTGGAGGCAGCCATGGAAGTGAAGGAACGTAGACCCTACCGCTCACTCACCGCCCGGCAGGACACTGAGCGCCGTTACACCAGCTCCTCTGCAGACAGTGAGGATGGCAAACCCAACCCCAAATCCTACAGCTCTAGTGAAACACTCAAGGCCTTCGACCATGACTCAAGGATGGCCTACGGGAGCCGTGTCAAGGAAATGGTTCATCACGAAGTGGACGAGTTCAGCCGGCAAGGTTGGCCCTAGCTGTGCCAATATTATGAAATACTGCAGTATTATGTCAATAGAAGAGATTGTCATTGATATCGCTGTGCTTCATCTAGCAGTGCACAATGACATGGAAAAGCCTGTTATTAGGTTAAGGGCGAGTCACTGCCTGGTCTCAATATATGCGTCATTGCTTTTTAATGAAGAGTCTCTTGGTAATTCACATTCAGTCGCTGTAGAGGTCACTCCACATAGTTTGACTATTAACAGAGGTGGCCAGGGATTACATTTACCATGCCAGTGTTAAACACTGCATGGAAGACATGCAAACCTTTACCTGCTCTTACAAATATATAATTGACCATCAAAGTTCAAATCAGATGTGCTGGCACTGTCGAGGTAGCCTTAAATCCAACTGTAGCCTAGGTTAGCAATTTTACTAAATACATGTGAATATTTCATCATAAAGACAAAGGCCATTTCCTTTAGGTGTTGCACTGAAAGAAAGAAACAAAAACCTTTTGTGTCTCTGATTTAATTTTCCGCAGTTACAGGATCTAGTGAGATTCTCAAATCATTAAGGGCTGCTTTACAAGTCTCCTGACTTGCAGTGGTAATTCTAATTACCTTGATGGAGAATTTAGGAGAGAGGAAAAGAAGACAGATGTCTCTGTTTTCAATTATAAAATTTAAATACATGAAAGCTGTGAATTTGGTATGTGGAAACTTCTGTTGCTTATGTATAAAATACTAATGCAAAACATCAATTATATTTACTTTCAAGCACCAATGTGTAGGATTTGAAAATGTTCTACCCTAGTTTCTCCCTCATGGTAGGAACAAGACCCAAAGCTGACATCAGGACACTAAGATGAATGTGGTGAAATGAACATATTGAAAGATGCTGTACATATGTGCTTTACTGTAAATGCTAAATGTACCTGCGTCTTCATCTAGCTCCACACATGTTGCTTGTGGAACTATTGCTTTTAAATGATTACTGCACCTCTCAAGGGCAGGATATTGCTGTCATCTTATTTGCCGTAATGAATACAGTTCATTATGCTGAGTGATGCAGTTAGTGGCAGAATGAATTACCAGTGCTTTGTATTTATTGGTTTGCTGCAGGGGCAGACTTTTCCCTTCGAAACCTTGGCTTTGGAGAGGCCCTCCCATCCCACGTAGCCACGTACAGGACTGACCTGGGAATGCCACACCGTGACTACTCAGTCAGTGTGGGCTCTGATGCAGACACAGAGACAGACGGCATCATGTCGCCGGAGCATGCTGTCAGATTATGGGGCCGCAGCAACACCAAGTCAGGCCGCAGCTCGTGCCTCTCCAGCAGGGCCAACTCCAATCTAACTCTCACTGACACTGAACACGACAACACAGAAAACGGTAGGGCACTTTTCTCTTTTACTTTTCTCCGCCAGTCCTTATCAGGCGAGCTGATTTTACTCTGTGTCTTTTCCCATGTAGATTTGATTTTGATGTCTTAATGGAATAGAGTTGTGTTTTTTTAATCATGTTCCTGTACAATGAGCAGCACTAGATGCTATGTCTTTAAGAGAACAAAAAAACACACGCTAGGCTTTTCTGCGTGGTACAGTCTAAGACTAAATGATGATTATTTTGGTTTGGATTTGTTTCGTTTTTTGACACCGCTTGACTGGAATCCATACAACCACAACATAAGTTGCGTCTTTTATGTCTTTGTAAATGTCTTGGTGCTTTTTGACACTCTGGGTCTATTTCAGGCTGACAAAACAGAAGTTTTTTAATTAAGCTTTTTAAATCTCTGTTTGCATGTTTTCAGAAATTGGCTAAAGGCCAACATATTTAGAATTTGACCTCTTGAAGAAAAGAAAATGACCAGTGTTCCAACTTTGGAACTTTGGAGAAATGTGGAATACTATTACCCCTACATTCCCAGTTCATTGTTTTTCTTCTTTTTGTTGCAGTATGTGAGTCACTGTGTATGTGTGGTGTGGACTTAGATAGGGAATGGTTTGGCAGGTTTCTTGTTGAAATCAGTGCCAGGAAGTGGGAAGTTATGTGTCTTGAATTAATATTTCTGTGGCTTTGTGTTTTTCCCCCCAAGGGCCAGATGAGCCTGTGTGCTTGCTCAGAAGGTCACTTGAGCTCAGGGAATATGTAGCTATGAACCATGGCAAGTGCCGAAAAATGGCAAAAAATAATAGCAGTTCTGCAGAAAATATTCTATTTCAAAATTGTAGATCAGTGTGCTGTAATGTCATGATATCGCGGAATTCCGTTTGGAAGCAGAAATGCGATTTGGATACTCAGCTCAGTCCCAGAAGCGCTTCAGGTATTTGCCGGTAAACTCAGTTACGACTTATTAATTGCTTGGATAGTGTATACACTGAAAGAAAAAGCTCTTGAAGTGAATTCAGTGCTGTGTGGAGGCAGTACCTGGAAGACAGTTTTCCTTTACCCACATGCCCTGTTTGTGCCCATAATGCCTACTCCTTTCTGCCTTTACCTGAATTTCTGCCAAAATTTATTATTTTTCAGTTCTTTTGACGCAGAGATGCTATCTGGTGGAATTTAAGTTCTGTTTCACATTATGCAAAGTTTAACACAAACCTAAATCATGCATTTTAACTGGCAGATTTATGATACTGTTCCCAGGATACTTCAGAGATAGAGGAACTCATCAAGGGGCTAGCGGCAACATTCTAATTGCCCCTGCACAGCCTTGCAGAGAACCTTGTGAATAGTTTTGCATTTCAGAGTGTGTCACATTATGTATTAGCTTCTTATTATAACTGACAGAAATTACTCTTGGAAGTGGAATCCATTTGCTCGAATGACTCAGGGAGAGAACCTGGCATCCCTCTGCTTGATCATATGAGATGCCAGGGGACTTGAATTTGGCTGTATTGTACATAATTAAAGAGAATCTCCTTGGATGGCTGTACAGGGGTTGGTACGCTGGAATTTATTCAGCATACCCGTAGCTGCAGCATCATGCTACATCTGGTAGACCCAATCGAGATTGTAAGTAGCTTTTTATTCAACTCACCCAAGCAGAAAGAGCACTTGTTTTCAGCATTTAATTTAGTAAAGCCTGATAACATACAATTTATATATGGCAAGTTAATTAAAATCCATCGAGCAGGCCTTGCTGTGCTTGTGTGTGCCTTAATCTCTTTAAATCAACAAACCATTTACTCTGCTTTAATGTATTCAAGCCGCTGGGCAGTTTTCCCCCTCTTCACATGTGACTTACTTGACCCTGGTTTTAATGCATGCAAATAAGCGATAGCTATTTTGGAACAATTTTCTTGAGCTCAAGTGATTTTGAGGCTGAATGCTGATAATGACATGGTATACTAAGATTCATTCCAGCTGTGATGTGATGATGAAATATGTTGCTACCTTAATTCTCGGTCCAACCTACTACATTATGGGCAGGCAAGTCACAAATAAAAACTCAAGTTTCACAAAGTGTTTCACTATAGAACGAGCACTTTCAAGTACTGGTATTTTCTACTTTAGTTTTTATTTTTGGAGCTTTGGAAAAGTAATTATGTCCAGGGCATTTTTAATGCATGGGTGTTGTGTCGACATGACTATAGATTTCTGCATACATGAATCCATAATAATCGTACTAATATGTACTTGATAAGTCCCTTTGGAGAAATTCATTTTTTCACTGTTGTTATTTTCTTCATTACACACAGGCCTGAAATACATGCACACACAGGACCTATAGACATGCATTAATGTGGAGAGATGTCAGAGTGATGGGTCTGCCGCATCGCACAGTGCCCCGAGCAGTTTGGTTGGGTGCCTTGCTCATGGGCACCTCGGCAGTGCCCGGGAGATAAACTGCCACCTCTCCAGCTGCCAGTCAACATCCCGTACCGCCTGCTCCTTGATGGACTTGCTGGATCGGCTACCCTCCTGTTCCAAAGCCAAGTCCCACAGACTGCTAGTGCCGCATGTGTATGGGTTGGTTAGCGTTTAAAGTGCATTCATGCAGTGTGTACAGGTTTTTGTGCGTCTCCCAATCAGCATGCCTCTAGTCCCTAGGGAGCCCCTTGAGGACACTTCCAGCAGGTAGCGACTGCTGAGTCATTGCACATCCTACAGAGGCTGAACAGCAAGCAGGCCAGCCCAACCTGCTGAGTTTGTGAGCGGGCTGCTGTTTTTGGCTTTTACCCTAATACATCTTATCCAGATGTGTGCTCTAATCCCAACTTTCCCCCACTGCTATGGCTAGACTATTACATTTCCGTAACCATGAGAACCGACACAGGAGATAGCCACAAAAGCCTGCTGAGGGACAGTTGTTGTTCATGTGTTCCATAACCTGCGGAGAAAAATAATGTGTCTCAGGCCTACACAGTTCCTGTTGATAGAAAGTGCTTGTGTGACTGACACTGGTATTTTTCTACAAACAAAATGTAATTAGTTCCAGTGGGCGGTTAGTCATGTACTGATTTGACTTTCCTTTACTTCATTCTCCCGGGAGATCTGTTCTATATATTGATTAAGGAGATATATATGTATAGTCGAGCTTTGCTCTTACTCTAAAGTGTGATTTAGCGATGAAGTTTGTACTTCTGCATTCTAAATATCGTATCTTAAGTATGGATTTTTTTTTATGCCAATGAATGGCAGAGAATCACACAGTGGAGGACTCATGTTTGATATTTAGTTTTTGGAGTTAATACTCATTAGTCAAATACTGGTAGCTGCACTGTAGGCATTGCTTCAGGGCAAAGCCTCTAGGAACTCCAGTGAAATCTTCTTGAATGTCCTTCCACAACCTTTCAGCTGCATTTAGATTTTCTGCAGCACACAAGCAACTAGTGGAGGTTTCTGTAGCTATCTCCACCCACTTCTAAAATGACTAAATAGACTCTTACTTTTGTAAAATTCATTTTAAATTCATTGGAACACTGCCTTGACTTTTGACTGTGTTTCAGCACCAACAAAATCTTTCCTTTGGCATCGGTACTACCATTAATAATACTAATAATAATATCATTAGTAGTAATAACCTGACTTGGCAAAGTGATTTTACAACAGAATGTGGCTCAAAACAGCGAGTATTGCAAAATTAGAATTCCTGGTGGCAGACGTTACGTAAAGTAAATCTTAAGCCTGATTCAGAAATTCTGTATTCTGGCTGCTGTACTTTGGATGAGCTGAAGAGTGAGTTTATGAGAACGTAAAGGGAATAGCATGAAGTAGATTGGACATAATGAACCTACAATTAACAATTTTATTTTGAGGAGAGGACCAATTTGATCTTAGAAATTCTCCTTAACTGAAATACGCTTGATTGTAGGAAACATAATGGTCATCATTATTATCAAAAAATAGAGAAGTTCTGTCTTTATTATAAGTCTGCAGTAGACTTGATAAGAAGTTTAAAATATTCTGCTTGTTCGTACTTTTCACAAAAACAAGTCTTTCTCAAACCAAGCGAGTATGGGAACAAGACTTTCGAGGCTCCCTCGACTGACTGACAATTTTAAGTAGCAAGCAAAAAAGACTTAAAGATGAATGATGTTCGTGATTCTTAATTCAATTCTGTTATTTGTTCAACATGATTAAATATGAGTCATCAATCAGCATTTTTACCTTCAAAGCACAGTGGCTAATGTGCTGATGTGATCATGCTGTTAGCTGGGGTAGGAGCAATATTTATTGATGTTGAGCTGTCAGATGAAAAGTCAAGTCTTTTTATGTGGATTTAACATGCACAGCCTATTTTCTGCATTTCCATACAAATTTGTGCACATCTGTCAAGATAAGATTTTTTTCTGCTTTATTTGCTGCTGATAAACCTTATATTTTCATTTTGAGATATAAAGTGACTTACTATTATTCAGGTTGTATTATGCTAATGAAGCTGTTCTGCTTTGCACATAATTACGCAAATCCTAAATGTGCTTTTATGAATAGGAACGATGCATACCTACTTTAGCAATACTCCCCTAAAACAAATAAATGGCAACTTCAGCAATTTCTTCTTCGTTCTTCTAATCTTAGTTACAACTTCTACTGCTGTTATGTCTAGAAGTTAGAAAAAAGCTAAATAAATGTAATACAATATCAATAATTAGTATTGCTTTTCTGAACTGAGTTATAAAAAGACTACAAAACAAGAACTCTCGCAGGAAGTGCACACATTTATTCCCTTGCTATCTGTCTCAGATACTTGTCGAAGGGTTCAAGACACTGAAGACATTTTGAACTGTTGAAAGATTGAGGTTAAGAGCTCCAGGGCCACGCTCAGGTACTGAATCTTTGAACATACCATGGCTGTCTTTGAGGGACAGGTGTTCCTCGTACATGTCACAGCCCCAAAAGGCTGAGGGGCTTTGAAAAGCAAACCTCTGCGCAGATTGGAACTTATCATTATTCTTGGCCCGAGCCACATTTTCCTTGCATAGTAAAACACCTACTGTGCTTGTGGGTGATTCTTTAATGTACAGTATTTAATATAAAGAACCTAATTTTTTTAAATGCAATGTTGTATTTACCAAATACCAGGCAAAGTAAACATCAGAGTTTGCAAAAGTCACTGAAACATTAGTGTTGCAATGTCTAAATAAACATTGTTTGGTACCACCACCGCCACAGTCAAGTATGACTTATCAATGTTTTCTAGTGTTTGGTCATTATTCACTGTACTGCAGATGAGTTATGACAGATGAATGAAAATGAGGAATCATGTTAGAAATGTCCCTTCTGTAAATTGATTCTGGTGATTTCTAAAAGTAACCAAAGAACAAGCTACTTTGATACCAAACCGTGCACATTAATCTTGTACCTCATAGACTATGTGTACTGAAATAGCATTGCTGATGGCCACGCCCTCCTGACGTGAATAAGTGAACTTCTTTGATGCACACTCCACATTTAAGATGTGTTTTTATCTTTGAACTGATTCCCCGGAGCTTCGCCACCATACTGGGAGCCTGTGGGGTGAAGTGAAATCAGACTTCCAATTAGACAAGACGCTTCCTGTATTACAGGGCTGGATTCATTAGAGCATGTTTTACAGCAGTGTGGTAGGACCACAGAGATGGGATTTCTTTTTGTGACCTTGGAGTAGAAGTAGCATATTAGCATGTGCACGCTCACACACTCTCAAGCACTCACACGTCAAGGCACATGTGCCGAGCAAATAAGGAAATACACAATTCTTCTTACGTGAATACTTACACAAGAAAAGCAATACAGTTATAAGTTCTAAATAGATTTTTGTTCGGAATAAAATTGACAAAAATGCTAATTCAATACAAAACAACAAGCATGTTATTTCTCTTTTTTATTTTAACGATGTATTTGATATGGTCAGTAAAGCCTTTCTTTTTTTCAATATTTTTTTTGTTTTTATACAGAGGAAGCGTTTTATGTGATGGTCTTGTTTTATTAATAGAATAATCATAAATGTATAATAAAATGGCATGGAAATGACTGCGCCTTCCCGTAAACTGTGTGCGCATTGAAATTGAATAATTATAATACATATATATCAAACATATTTTAGGTATGATGGCTTACCAGACTATAGAGTGATTCTTTTTAGCTGATCACAGTCTGGCTTATAATTCTCTGTATGTTGCAGGTAGCAACATTTAAAAGAATCATATGAGGCTCAAATTGAGAATTTATAGAAAATACTCACATGTCTTTATGTGACAATATATGTGACATAAACATTTCTATCAATACCTGGTAACTGTAAAAGCTTTTTTTTGTCGAAGCCAGTTTTATTATATTAACAGTGCAACTTCCCCTAACACATAACTCAATTCCAGGGTGCTGGTTGAAACAAGGTTGTTCAAAGAATTAAGATGAAAAAGTAAGAGCTATTTATGCAGAATATCATTTTCTCTCTTTGACAGGGATATTTTGTGTTTTCTAAGTAATGAAGAGCTAAATAGAAGAACCACAGAAATAATTACACAATTTATACACTACATAGAATTGAACTAATTATATCAGTTTCCCTGTAGAGACAAAAACAATAGCTTTTGTAAAACACTGGTATTTTGATGCATCATTGCCTTTTCGCATCTTTGCTAGAGACACAGACAGTGTTTTCCGTAATATTGGTATCTGTAATTTCACTGTGTCCACATCGAGCACAACACGCTTCGTGTTCTGAAACGGTCACAGGCATCGTAGGAGCAGAATATCAGGCGGAATTATGCTTCAAAGAAATCACTAGTGGTTTCCCAGCTCACACCCGTGGTTATTTCCACCCTCAGTATTTCTTGTGAAGTTATTTATTTGTTTACTTTTTTGGCAGAGTCTCTGCTCAGATCATGGATTAGTAGAGATATTCTCTGGCTCATTTGCAGGCTAATTTGCTGGGTTTTAGAGGCCCTTGTGGACAGTTTTGGCCTGTTATCTGTGGAGTTGCATACCCGCTCCCTGCCAGTTCCTCTGACAGTCTAAACCAACAGCACATCAGGGCCCATCTTACCACCAAGGCTCAGGGGGCCTCAGTACAGCTCAAAGCATGACATGGAGCAGGATGAGCCCTCCTCCATGGAGGATCATCCTAACCCAGTCCCACAATTTCTGTCCCTCTCTTAGCAATATTAATTTAACACACAGTCAATTATCTATGCTCATGTTATATTTATGTTAGTTTCTGAAAATGCTCTCCCTGCTTAGAACGGGATACAGATAGCATTCTAGATTCTGGATCTGTATCGTTGCATACCTTATTAAACAGATCCAATTGGGACAGATTCAATCAACCCACGTTAAATACAATTATTCAGGTTAACAAGTTTTTGTTATATGATTGGAAAATTTTTTACAAATTGTTTGGTTTACAACAATATAATCAAAAATTCCACAAACCTAAAAAAGCATGTATGAACACCTCTACACTTTTTTGATTTATGAAGTGTAGTTAGAGTCTGATAATTTCCACTAAGTGAGGTAAACATATTTTTTTAATTTAAAATATAGAAAGAGCACTGGTATCACATCAATATTGGCCTCACCACAAAAAAAGCGTAATTGGTCCCTAGATGCATCTTAGTTGCATTTTTGTCCATGAAATTTTAATTTCTTATTCTTATTATTATTCTTATTCTTGTAATGTTATTTTTTCCCTTATAACCCATTCCATTGAGCATACATTACAAAAAAGTAGTATCTTGTCTTATCTTATCACATAATGATCATTTCTTTCTTCCCTATTTTTCTTTTAAACGTTTATTAAAACGTTTGTATGCCATCATCTCTAAAATTCCAGATCGCTCTGAACAACCAGTTATCTCTAGTGAAAGCAATTAGTGTTTTTTTTTTAAGGCCGAGGAAGCAGAGATCATAACACAGGCTGTTGCCCTAGTATGAGATAGAAATAATTAAACTTCCATGCTGAGATTTCTCTCATTACTGGTCACCTTTAATATGTATAAAATTCCGATGCAAATCCAGGTACAGGACTTTTAGGCTTTAGGCTTTACAAAAAGATGGATTAGTAAACATCAGCTCTAGTAATGTACATTTTTTTTACTTTTGTTTGCCATTTCATCATCCAAAACTGGATACTACTTGTTATATATTTTAAGGTTAAAACATACATGAATGCATGTAAAACACAAAATCTATTTTTCACCATGCTTGTATATAAACTATCTTTATATGTGCAGGTTATTTAAAACTGAAAAACTACACACATAACAAGTATCTAACATCACATGAAAGGAACACACGGCACAATAACATTTAGATGAATTATTTGCAACATTGTTTTCAGGGTTTGTCAGTATTGAATGAATCAACATAATAATATGAGCATACTTAAGTATAGGGGCACATTTTACACACACATAAAGACCCTGCAATTCCAAAACCTTGTTGTGCTGGACAGCTGAGATTCTTCCTGGATTATTCCTGTCCTGGTGAAAGTAGCTAGGCACAGTGAAATTTCACAGGCTGTGCATGTTGAATAAAATAGCTCAGGACATAAGCTTTAGATTTTTTCCCCCTTTGCTTTCAGTGGTTCCCCTAAAGTACTGCTGTCACACTGGAAACACTAGTCTTATCTTAGCTGTATGAATTGCCAGCCTCTGCAGCAGGTCACACCAGAGCTGCATTCTCTGTCTTCAAACCTCAATGCTTGCACCACATTTTGGCATAAACGCACTTTGAGCTATTTAGACGATTTAATCTGACTTTTTTTTTTACTAGCTGAGCACTAATATTGGTTTACAGTTGGTTGGATGTGTAACAGTTTTAGCTTTTTTTTATTTTGTGCCAACTGTCCAGGACAGCTAGAAACATTTCAACACTGAGCTTAGGAATGGATTGCAACCTGAGGCAGTTGTTTTTAAAATGTCAAGTTAGACAACTTAATTCAGGAAATAAAAGATAAATGGACTTGTGTCTGTCAGCTGCCTGATAAAAACTTACATTAAATAAATGCATTGACTGTGGTGACTTTATAAAATAGGAATGGTGCATGACTGAGGTAATAATATGTTAAGGCTTTTGCAAAGATGAACCTTGAAAGTGAGGACAAAAGAGCATCTTTTTTCTTAACCTTGTTTATATTGTTAAATGGCACTGCAGTTATTTGTTTTCTAGTCTGAGAGATGACCCTGATGTCCCTGATTTCCCTAAAGTCTAGAAGTAATTTTGACTTTGCTGAAGTTTTAAAGAATTTTCTCTGTATATTTCACCTAGCAAGCGGCTGCAGGTTACAGCTTGTTAGTGTACTTCACTAATTGGAGGCTTGGCGCTTTCGATCTTAGATCAGACTTTAATAGTTGTGGCTTTAATTGTACTCAGTTGCCACCATTGTAATAGATCACATTGTTTTCTTTACGTCAATATTGCTGAAAAGACAGTGAAGATGCAGCATTGAAGAAAGCAAAGGGCTTCCTAACCTAATTCAACTTTGGTAGCAGTCTGTGATGATATATATTTAGCTCCAACTTGAAAAGTCGCAATTTCACAGCTATAAAAAGTGATTTAATTAAGGGGCCCAAAATGCCAGGCCAGGATTTGTTCTATTCATTCGGTAAATCTTTATTTATACAAGGTGGTCCAGCGAGAGTTGTTGACTGTTACATGAGCGCCCTGTGTACACAGGACAATAAAGCAGACATATTACATGTTGCATTTATGAGTGCAAACAAGATAAATAAAAAAAAACACATATTAAAACATAAAAAAAGCGTAATTAAAATGTTATATGAAAAAGGATAAAGTGAGATAAAAATGAGTTTGTCTGCCTTGCTCACACTGTGCACATCCAAGAGAATTGTAAAAGCAAGTTTCATGACAAAGAAAAAAGACAACATAATATATAACGGGTAACAATACAACCCTCTGCCAGAGTTCAATAAACAAAGGATTGAATATTGATCAGGCTGCATACAGCTGCTACTGATCAATTAAAATTGATCAGCCTCAATCCTGATCCTGCAGATCAGCTCAGCACATCCAACAACAACATTCAAATGCAAACAGATCCAAAATATCGACACAAATTGATGAATTAGATTGAGTGAGGTAATGAATATCTATACAGAGAGATACATTATTTAACAGACTAATCCAATGTATTGTTTTACTGTATTCTGTTTATTAGATAATGAGTGAAGCGTATTGGTGCTCCTGACTACTGCTACCATTATCAAAATTGACATGTTAAATAATTAGTGTCCAGTGTTCAGCAATGAAAAAATATATATATTTGAAATGTGCTTTCTGATTTACCACTATGACAGAGTATTAAAGGATAGTTTGGGTGTTCACATTGTTGCCCTTGTCCAGTTGCTAGGACTCCATCCACCCCAGGCAACTTCATTTCTATTTATCGCCTCAGTGGAAATTTAAAATGAAATGAAATTGGCTTACTTTGTTCTGACCAAGTCTCTACAATTGTGCTCCTGGAAAGCTGTTTTCTGTCTGCATATAATTATATTTTATTTATTTCAGAAAGGCGAATTAAGAGATGCAACCTAAATGGTTGCAATATGCTGATACTGGACCAAGATTTCCTATTATTCCTAATATGCCTCATATTACTAGGCAGTTCTTATAACTACTTCTATTATAAACACACCTTATTTGCCATGTTGAAAACTCTCAATGGCTTTAGTTTTACCATGGTATGAATTATATAAGCACTTAGCAACACAAGCCTCTTGACAGCATGTATTTTAGATAACCCTTTGAACTGTCATGCACTCAGTGAGAGCTGGGAGGCACACACAAATCAATTCTTTAACACTGACAAACTGTCTGAAATGAAAAACAGTAGGCTTTTATGTAAGCTATCTGTAAAGCGCGATTTGAGGAGGAAATAATGTTGTAACAGAAGTATGCTCCATTAGCATGAAAGCATATATATTACTATGGTGTTCATACAAAACCTAGCAAATCTGCACAAATCAAACAAATGTGGCCTTTTTAGTACAGGAGAAAGTTTGGAAAATGCAATGGTTTTCAATTTTCTTTCAAGGTTGTGCTTAAACTCTTTACTGTCTTTTATTGGAAATATTGCAGTTTCTTATGGGTATACTTAAGAATTTTATTAGGCCAGGCCTAGAGTGCGCTGAGGAATGACAGGATGGGGATGGTGCCATCTTTGTTCAGCAAAGGCCCCAGGCAAGCCACATGTAGCCCTAATGAGTCGCTTACAATTTCAGGCTCCGCTTCCTCTCAAACACCAAAAAGTAAACTTTTGTCTTTTTCCCCCTCACTATTCGGGGACCTTAAGAGGATTGTGGGGTCATTATTTATTCATGCCATTGTGTTTATTCACCAGGCTCTGTGTGTTACGGGAGAGGGAATAGAGCAGCTAGTGCAGATGGAGTAAAAGCTGATAATTATCCTCTATTAGCATTGTTTTTTCAGCCATGCTTTAAGTCGGCTCACTTGATGATCGAGCTATGATAGAGGTCCAGAAACAGATTACCATGTGCACATCTTTGATGTCTGGGATCCTCTGCAGAGGGCTTGCCAAAGGGGTGTGGATACATTTACAAGCCTGCGCCTGTTTTTCTGTGCTGTTAGAGAAGATATCCTGTCACAATGTCAGTTACAAACTCTTGTGTTGACCAGGAGATCCTTAAGAACAGCCATCACATGCCTGCAGGATGTTGTTAACAGCTAGAGGTGAGGAGATTGGAACCTTTACATTTTTATCCCAGAACAAAGAAAGCCCCAGGGATGCTTGAACAAGGCTGCATGGAGGGATTTAGCAATGTCAGAGCTCGTCAGAACTAACATTGATTCAAAAGACTAGTGACGTAGAAAGACATTTAGGCTTGAGTTTTAAAGACTAAGGAGTCTTGAAAATGGATCAATTGGTGATTACTCAGTTCTAAAAGAACAGTTAGATAACTTGTCTTTATTGTAGTGCACCAGTTTAGCTGTCTTGACAAGGTTCAGCTGGCCTGCACATTGTGTTCTCCATCTATAATAAGTGTCCAATGAGCTTTTCTTATGGGTAACACTTTTCTATGAAGGTGAAAATGCAGCAGTAGTAAGGATGCTCCTCAAGCAGAAGAAAGTTCAGTTCATTTCCAGTCTGATTCATTCTTGTGTTTGTCACAGAGAAGTCGTAACAGATGGCGTCTTTCAGCGTGATTGCAGGGTAGACTGTCTCTCCAATGCAGAGAAATAGAGTGGACTGGATGGATGAGAGTGGCAGAAGCCACGCAGGGTAGAGGATGACTGGAGAAGGAGTCTGTGCTATATCTAGTCTCAGCCACTCTGCCCCGCTTTTCATCTGTCTAGGTGATACTCTGGAAAGCCATTGGCATCAGTGCGTTTCCATTTTTATTTTATTTTTTATCTTAGTTGGATATTTTCCTCCTCCTTCATGCGGAGGAATAGATTAGCACTCAGTGTTTAGATCCTTAAATGTGTGTAATTTAAAGAATAATTGGGGTTAGAGATGTTTGTTCTATCTGAGGCGCAGAGCCTGTGAACATCAACAACAACGTTTATGGGAATTGTGACAACTGCTAATTTGATCTTAATCACCAATTTCTAACTATTTCTACCATCCAAACTATTCTGCAGGCACCACAATATCTGTATTAATGACCAGAGAGTTTTTTGCTTGTTTTCTGAATTTATCCCAACCACCCATTTATAATTTGGCATTCAATATCTCTTTAAGAGCGTACAGTAGTTGTAAGTAATGGATGCTGGGTTTAAAGTGCTGATAGAAATGTTGTGCCTTCTGTGGTAATGCTTTTTTATCACACAAATATAATTTCCATTTTCTCAGTAATGGTCATGTCTATAAAAAAAAAACATTTATTGGTATTTACAATTTGTTTTCAACCTTATTATGCATTATGTTCACTCTCCGTTATTATGGTATTGATTCCTAGAAGGTAAACGGCACTGTCAGAGAAATTTTTATCATTTTTCCAATGTTGGTTCATAAAAGCTCTTTTTCCACTTCCTCTGCAAATGTGTCTATGTGTCGGTTTGCATCTTTCTTGTTGTTTAGTTTGGGGCATATTGAACTATGTGCAGTGCCCTGCAGAATTGCAGTTTGCCTGACAAATTAATAAAATCACATTACCTGGGGAAATCTTTGTAATCCTGCAGCAGGCATGCTTTTAGCGTAACCTCTGGTAGATGTGTAAAATCAACTAATACCTTGATTTTGCTTTATTAAAAAGTGAAAAACAAACATCACTTCTGAAGAGGAGACGTATAATTACAATGCAGCTCATCACTTGCATTTGCTGCATTAGGCTTATGACTTCTTCTAACCGTCCCTTTGAGCTTCACACTGTCTCATTTGTTTTTTCTTTAGTGAGATGAGATCACATATCAAGTGTTAATTTCATAAAAGGCTAGTTATGGCTTGCAGCTGTGCAATAGAAAACAATTATGTCAATTTGGGAATCATAATGCCAAAAAACTGAATTAAGCTTGTTTGTATTGCCTGGAGAGATCCGATAAGTGTAATTATTACCTGAGCACATACACCTATAACTTACAAGAACATCAGTGTTCCCAAAACACAAGTAGGAGTAAACAGAAGTAAATAAAAACATGGAATTTGTTTTATGAATCTCATGCACTATAAAGAATTGTACTAATTGTATATCATCATATCAGTTGTTTTAGCCACATCATGATTACAGACAGTTTTAACTGCAGTTACTTTGTCTGTCTGAGACACATATGAATCCTTGTGAAGTCCATTGCCTTTATTGATCATATGCCCTCAAGTACTGTTCCGCAGAGAGTGTGAAAAGTCTGCCTCGAGCCAAATGTACAGGGGAAAATAGAGATTAAAATATATTCGTACTGAGTAGTGGAGCATGTAGTTACTAACCCTGAGGACACAATCAGTCCTATTGTCACTCAGTATGTGTGTAGTTGTTTTGGCATAATTGTTAACATCATTTCTCATTGATCAGATGTAGTATACTTCTACTTTATCTGATAACTTCTAGATAAGACATTGTATTTTAAGTCAAATATAGTCTTTAATATTGGCTGGATAGCCAGTACTATCTACAATCTACTGTATATATTGCAATATTGTACATTTTCTGGAAATGTGATTAAATACCTGAAAATTCAAGGTAGTAAATGTCTTGTAAATCCAATATCACCCTAATGATTTGCAGAGTTGCCCATCATGATCTAATACAGAAAAAAAACACATTAATCAGCACAATCCCTGATGTTTGACATATTTCTAATTTCACAGCATACTGTATAAAGTAATCACCCAACTCTAGCCAGTCTGTTGTTCTGTATAGTATAATATCCACCACATCTTTCATCATGCTATATTGCAAAAAACATCAAGCAAAGGCTTTGTTTCCTTCAGTCACAGACGTTGGATTTTTCAGGCCTTCAGGATTAACCCTGCCTTTCCAGAGTCTTTGAATTTCAATTCAAACCAAGAGCAGTGATATAGAAGGCAATAGGGCACATTTAATCAGTCATGGCAGAGCTCAAATACTGCTAGCCAAAAAAT
Source organism: Bovichtus variegatus (assembly GCA_943593645.1). NCBI lineage: Eukaryota > Metazoa > Chordata > Actinopteri > Perciformes > Bovichtidae > Bovichtus > Bovichtus variegatus. The sequence continues at coordinate 5,750,523 of CALSCE010009465.1, read as the reverse complement.
CAAAAAGGGCATCAAACCTCCTTTCATGGGTTTAGCAGCTCTAAAGCCTTTGTATCTCACAACATTTCGAGGACAACTTGATCCCCACGAGTGAACAGTTGTGTTGCAAACTGTAAATGTGGCCTCTAGAACTGAGGAACAGGACATCATTAGTGGGACAAAGTTGAAATGCTGAAAAGGGAATTGATGATGTTGAGGCAATTCAAAAGCTATTAGATATCCAATTAAGGCACCTTGTCAGCCAAAGTACCTTGTAGGCACATATAACTCAATTAAATGACCATTATTTGTATTAGGTTTGGCATAATATGCTTATTTATAAACCCTTTGAACAGACTCACAATACATCCTTAATGCTTCATAACATACTCACACTACAGTATGAATTAGTTATTATGACTTAGTGTTCAAATCTACGCAATAGGAAAACTCATGGCCCATTTTCACTAAGAAGTACAAAGTACACACTGCTCATGATTCATTATGATTTGTACACCCAGTTTTGCCCAATCAGTTACTTAAACATTGCATGTAGGAAGCAAGGTCTCCAACACTCCAGATCATTTTTATTCCATAAACTGTGTCAGTGTCAAGAATGCTGAGATATAACTGACCAGTTTCTGTGTACATGAACACAGAAGTTTGTGTGCCACCACTAAAACGATACACTGGAGAAGGAACACGTAGCTGCCGCCTTTAGATGTCTCCAAAGAGAGTTAATCAACTGAAAGGGAAGGCCTTCCTACATGAAAGCTGTCGTTGCTGACAGATGCTGGTGAGAATCAGACATTAATCTTAAGTGTGCCTTACTGACATTGCTCCCATTACCTTTTTTTGTTTTTTTATTTTTTTTTATCTGTGCAGTTAGATTTCTGCTGATTGAAGAATGTAGAATGAAAGTGAACCGGACATAGAAGAGTTCTGTCTGATTTTGGAGAGAGTTGTAAAGGTGCACCTTCACCAATTAGTGTAAATAGCACAGCACAGAGGTGCATGGAGCGTAGTGTGCTGTCGACTGGGTCCGAGCACGCGGGCGGTGGACGGCGCAAAATGTGGTAAATGTTTTTGAAACAAAAATGGCAACACTCCGCTGCTGCACGCTGCCGATTTGCACTGCAAAATACTAAGCAGGCACAGGTGAGGAACAAAGCCTTAGATAAAACACCACTTTGCGACATGCACGACGTGCCCACACAAAAAAGAGCCGTCCATTCCGCTTTGACCTCCATATGCAAATACTATAGGAACAGTTAGAAGAACAGGAATTCACAGTCTGTCCCTCAATGGTGGCGCTTTAAACATCACATCTTGGAGTGAATCCCACTCCACCTACACTGTTTGACAGAATTGGTGCCAGGAGCAAATTACGCAACATTTTACTGATCTGCCAAACTGCCAACCTTTCACACACCCCTCTACACAAAGCCACAACGCAACTGTCCAAGTCAATGTAGTAACACAGTATTACAGGTTTGTGTTGTTGTTTGCCCCGGTGTTGTTGTAGAATATTAAAATGGGAATTTAGCATTAGCATTTAATAAAAATGCTGTATCTTGACTGCATAAATCCTATGCAGACCGGCGGGCTTTGTGATAAAAATGGAGATTCAACACAATCTGCATTTTAAAACAAGAGTCGCAGTGTAAGGATGACACTCAGTCCCCGCTGAGACTCTGAGTCATTCCTCTGCGTCCTGTATGCTTTGTATGCCACATGGCATCAGTTGATGGTACAGGACAGACGCAGAGATGTTTGTTTTTTCGTTCATCTGCAAATAAAGTGCATCTTTTATGGATGCTGCCTGCAGCTGTAGTCCTTGAGCAAACAGATAATTCCTGTTGTCACTGAGGAGTCGCACATCTGCTTCACCTTGCTCGATATTGTGGGTGTGCAGTGCATTTAACAAGGTAGGTATAGATTTCATTTACCAGTTTGTGTTTTTGAAGAATAAACTCTTCTCTTCTTGAATATATTATTATTGTCTATGTATATCTTTGGAATGTATAGCAATTGGATGCCAAATTAAAAAAGATTATCTAGGTTCAGAGAGACAAAGAGCGTGAACTAAAAGATCAGAACTCTCCGGATTAAAAAGATCTTAAAAAACTCTTCTTACTCCATTTTCTCTTCACTCGACTACATCCTCCCTGTAAATGATATTTACCTCTTTTAATTTTTCTCCCTTGGATAGACAATCTTTCTCAAATAAAGGCATTTATAAGCATAAATGTTCATGTGTATATTCGTTACAGGGGTAATGACTGATGTCTGTCTTTCTCTCATGCAGAAACTTGAGCATTGAAATTATGCTCATAGTTTCCAATGCATGATTTGCATTAACATACACTTCTGCATTAATAATTTCAGTTAGTGTGGGTGTGTACATCATCAACAGCTGTGCTGATGTCTTCTCCTGCCTCCACTTGTTAGTCAACACATGAACATGTCCAGAAGCACACAGACATGCATACACAGATTGATCGCATTAACATAATATACAGAGGTTGTCAGACGTCTTTTGGAGCACAAGGTATATCAACAAATCCTTTTGTAGTTTGTAATTGTTTATTGATTTTAGTGCTGAAGCAATTAGTTGATTCATTGATTAGTTGATAAATAACGTAGAAACGATTTAAAGAATTTAAAAAGCTTTTTTTAAATGGGAAGATTTACCTTTCTCAGTTTTTCTATTATTGTGAATTGAATATCTTTGGGTTTTGGACTCTTAGTCAGACCTAAGAGATTTGGATATCTAGTGATGAGCACTTTTCAATATTTTGTGATAATTATTAGAACAAATGATTTATTCATTAATTGAAAAAAATAACCTGACTAATCCATATTAGAAATAACTGTTAAATGCACCACTTAATTGTTATGAAGCAATATGATTACTACTAAAGTGATTCTGATGCATTTGTGCGAAGGCATACTGTAGATATAAACGTGCAATGAGAATGTGCTTGGACATTGATTTTGAAGGCAAAACATGTTTTATATTCATGCATCTATTGGCGGATGGTTTGCCAATATTTCATGCAGATATGATCTTTTCAACAATGTAGACTTTCTCCCAGAAACTGATTCTTGGTGGTTTGGGAAGCTCTGACACAGCTTCAGGCTATGCAATATATAATGTAAAACATTAGACATTTGTGAACCAGTGTAGCTTTTCTTTGTTTCCTATAAGCTACTAAGGTAGCTATCATTTAAATATCTGTAGTTTTATTATACAATTGCAGGGAATGGTGAAAATAAATTAACCATGTTTTAGGGTAATATTGAATTTCCAGGATTTTTACATTAGTGTTAGCTAAAACAAGTTATTCCTATGTGCTTATAATAAATCTCAGTTAAACTTCAAGAAAATGTACTATATCACTATGTATATTGCCACAATATTTTATGTTCATATAAAATGATATATATGAAATTAAATATATAAGAAAAATATATTTTTATTACATATATCCCACCACCAGATCTATATTTACTCTGCTTTGCAGTCACTGTTTATCAGGGTGGTCCCATAGCAGGAGACATTACCCTGCAACCAAAGGATCTCACACTCTATCTCACCCAGTGCGTGCCTGTCAACATTCATGTGTCTTCTCAAAGTTTTTCAGTACAACATAGAACACCTACTTGCTTATTTATTGGAAGTTGTAGGGTTGTAAAAAAAATTGATGCATAGCTGTCCGCCCACATTCACATGTTTCTGCTGCTGTTCAGCTTCTGTCTAATACCAGTACCACATACTCTTATCGTTTTTCCCTTGAAAAGAAATGTCATTCTTTGAACTAGGGCTTTGATGTAAGGTTTACATCTCTTGCCTGAACCACATTTCTATGTTTTCCAACTTTGGAGCCATTATATTTTTTCAAGTATTTGAAATGAAAATCTCATCAAAATGAATCCAATTATTGTGAGCAGAATGTCATATTTCATAATCATTGAATGTTTAGTTATACGATTAAAATACAATCCCTGTTGGATTTAATTGTTACACCTTTAATTAGTCACTTTGGATCAGAACATACATTATATTAAAATATGTATTGGGAGACATTTATTCAGCATTTTCTCTTTTGAGAAGGTTTTGCACTAAATACTACTATATCATTCGCTGTTATTCTTCCCTGCAGATCACAGTCCCCAATGTGTTACTCCCTTTGTTTAATTGGATTGCTAATGAGTTGATATAGACCTTTAATGCAGTGGTTGGGGGTCTGTGTTTGCAGTCAGGCCAAACCAGGCAGTGATTGGCACTGAAGCTGTCAGGAACTAAAGCAGTAGCGCATGGTCCAGGGGCTCCTAAGTAAAGGTCCCCTTTTGCTGCTGTAATATAGTGAGTGAAGGAAAAGGCAATCAACTCTGTCAGCCAGTGAAACTTCTCTGGCCATGTCAGGCTGTGGCTTCTCGCCTGCAGAAGCCCTGTCTGGTCTGTGACTTGAGGTGCATGTGTCTTGGGCATGGTCTGCACAAGCCAGCGTTAATTTAACACAGTGAGACAGTAAAATCTCTGTGCGCAAGACTAATGGCTGCTGAGCATGACTACCTTGACCTCATTTAGGTTATGACTTTGACCATTTCTAGAGGACTTTCATCTTTTCTCGTCTCATTGATGAATTCTTTCTTTTAGGAAAAGGCTTTAGTATTCAGTCCAGTGCAGCTCAATTTTGTCTTTCGTGTCAAGAACGTCAGTCTTGCCTCCGGTGTTTCATAGCGGACGATACCAGCTCAATGAGTGGTACACTGTTCAGCAGAGTGTTGTTGTTATGACACACGCTAAATGTAGAGTCTTAGATGTAGTAGAGGGATTCTGGGAATGACTGTAATGATGCTCTTTTCAACAGCTTTTCCTTTCTCGGTTGTACATTGCAAGCACAACAGTGGTCACGGTCATTAACCCACAGCATGGCCACTGTGCCTCTGCACCCATTACCTGCATGATTGCATGAGAGGATTGACTGAGAAATGAAGTGTGTGGTGTGAAGTATATATAAAGCACAAACTGTGACTCTCTGGGGCAGTGGACATTTGCTGCTTGTGTAGGGCTGTGGCTGATATGTTAATATCACTAATTGTTTCCTAATTAGATGCGAGTCAGTGAGTCGTATTTTAATACTCTTCAGGGATCATTACGGAGCGAGAGGAAATTTATCTCTCCTGATGGATGGCGGTCCAGTCAGCAGGAATGTCGACATCGGGAACGACGGACGGGTGGGAAAATGGGGAGAGCACCAAACTGATGGCTTTGTTCGCTGCAGTCATGTTACTTAAGTACTCCATTTTCAGCGTGGCGCAGAGCTGCATCGAAAGTTAATCACACATTAATAGGAGCTCTGTGGAGATTTAACATTCCATGACAGCATGGGGATTGGAGCCAATAAGCCCTGAAAGAAGAAATTGTATGATATTCATATGCAAGAATTAGGGTTGCATATTAAGGAGCTATAAATAATCACAACTGTAAATTATTCATATTCTGCTGTTAAGGTGAGTGGCCAGTCTGATCTCTGTGATAGTTTATATTACTGACAAGTAGGAAAGCTGAGATGAGCACGCGGTACAGAAGAAATAGAAAAGATCGGTTCAGGTTGAATTCATTTCTTGGCTGGCAGGGGTTATATGTGTTTCCACAGGAGGGGGTATTAACAACCCCGCCCCTCTCCAGGGACATATTATTCATGTTCCTTCTGCACAGTACACACATTTGAATATGCTTGTGTAAGTGTTGTAGTTTGTTGAAGGGCAGTTATGTTAGATGGTGTTATTTTGAAAACATTTCAAAACTAAATTTTTCTGGAATTGGAAGTTTTTTTTTTGTTGTATTTTAGTAGATGTTTCTGACTAAACATGCTTTTGTATTGTACTGTATATAGAATATACTTTAATATATACATACACGCTGACTGAAAAGCTGTTTTTTTTTCTTTCTTTTTTTCTCTCTTTTGAACCAGCATTGAACCTGGAATTGTTCTCCTGTTTTGCATTTAACATCCAAAAAAAGGTGTTTTGTTGTTTTTATTTCTCTAAACCAGTGCCAGGCATTTTTCTTTTCTATTCTCTCTCAAAGTCATTTTAGTTGTTTGTATTGTTCTTCCCAGCTGGGGTGAGGTGGCGGAGACAAAGGCAGATGTGTCCCTGTTTGTTTTTGAAGTGTCAGAGTTAAGTCGTGTGTGTGTGTGTGTGTGTGTGTGTGTGTGTGTGCGCGTGCGTGTGTTCATGTGTGTGTGTGTGTGTGTGTGTGTGTGTGTGTGTGTGTGTGTTTTCTGCTCCTATGTGATGTTGCCTGTGTTTGGGTGTGTTTCATTTCCCCTCCATGTGTTGTCTCTGTTTGTGGTCCACAGGTCCTCCGCTGCATTGTTCATCCGCCTCCTCCTCCCCTGTTGAGCAGCTCCCATACCCTCCCCCTTCCATTGCAGCCAATGAGAGCCAGGGAGGGTTGCTAGGTAACTGTGCGGCTCAGCCAGCCCAGGACTCTGACTCTGAGGATGAGTTTGGCCCCAATTCATTCTTAGTTAAAACTGGCTCAGGGAACCTGTATGCTCCTGCCACTGCAACTGCTGATGGTGAGTTGGTTTTCAAACTACTGTTGCTTTCTGGAGGTTAGCCTCCCCCTGCTCCTGGACATGTTGTGTTGTAGGTCATGCAGATGGCTATGGGCAAGAATATGTCCCAATTCTTTTTTCTCTGAGCACCATGAGAGAGAGTTGAAACTTTTGAGTCGATATGTAGCCTCAGGAAATGCACAGAACGCTCTGAAGCAAGGTCTGCAAAGTTCAGAGCCTCGCTCAAAGAGATGGACGATTTTGGTTCAGTAGGAGATATTTGTCACAGATATTTCTCTCCAGTTTCAAAGTGTGCTGGTGGGAGTAACCATCTACAATCCCTCTATATCATTTTTTTTTTTTTTTTTTTTTTTTTTTTAGAAACAACAGCCTACGTGCATCCTTTGCACCTCAGATAGGAAGTAAGCAAGAAATAAAGACTTCATACCCTAAAGTCCCTGCTTTATCATCATATATCACTGTGAGGACTGACTCTTTTGAAGTTAGAATAAAAACAGTGTTAGCCCCAGGAAAAACATACTGTAGTTTTTATATTGTGATAACCACTCAAACAGTGCTTCTTGAGTTATATTAGGTTTGAAAATGCCCTATGTGGTTTCTCATTAATAAATGTCAGCTTCTCATTCCTCTTGAAACACTCAGTGTTTCCTGCTGTGGACTAAACACTCATTTAGACTGACAGAATGACATTTATGCTCAAACTGCTAACATGGTGTTGACAGTTGAGAAACAAATAATCAGTGACTGTAAAACATGTACACTACATTTACTAAGTAGCAGTCAAAGTGTGTTGCACATTGTATCAGTTAACCTACTCAGTTATTTACTGTGAAGATTGTATTTGGCATGTTACTATGGGCACTAATGAAATTGTGTGTGGCAGAGAATATAGTTTGGCTGGTCTATGAGGTGACATTGTGTTTTTGAGTTGCTATAATATTTGTTTGTTGCTGTATAACCTGTTGCTATAGATTCACAGACATCATGTGGATTCATTACTGGCTTTGAAGGCCTGGATGCTCACTGATGTACTTTGTTTATGGCACCACAAACACTCACTACATGGCATATGCAAAATGCATGGACATAAGAACAGTTCAAGTATTTTTCCTCAAGGTAACCTTAGGAAACCAGATTTAGTATTATGGTCACACAATTTCACACTTGAAAGTATAGCAGGTTATATATTCCTGTTTATGACCCATCTACATGAAAATACAAAATGTTGTCATTCAGACTCAGCGATTTATGCCGCACATCTCCCATAAGTCATCAATTTGCATGCTGAGTAGGGTATTTTTTTCTATTTGAATGCTGAAGCATTTCAAATACAACAGCTACTTGCCTCTCCCACTGGCACGGCAAGCACAAAACAAAATAAAATGGTCTAAATAATTGATCAACCTTCCAAGTTAACTACCCAAAGGGTTGAATTATATCAAACTCCAAAGTGCCCCAGCTGCCTGCTCAGAAAACCTTTTATTAATCCCGTTGCAAATCTCCCCCCTAATTTCACAGTAGTAACACGCTGGTCACCGGCAGTGACATGACTGTGCTTAAGGGGACATGGGTGGAGGGAATGGCCTTTACCGCGGCAGATTTGTCTCATAACAATGACACTGATTTGCATAGGTTGGCCTCGGGCTGTCAGAAAGGGGTAGGAGAGGACTGAGGTGGAATATCCTCATCTCAACAGTAGTTGTTACCTCATTCATCCACAGGCTTTAAGAATCCTTTTAAGTTGCAAAGTACAGCATGTTTCTGCGTATCTGTAGCCTGTGGGTGCAAAGTCTTTTCCCACTTGTATATCTCGGTAACATAAAACCAGCACTCTTGATATTGATTCTCTTGTCCATTCCGAGGACCTTTCACCTTGCTGTAGTAAGTAGTACATTGTGCAAAACAAGTTTTACTTTGAGATTCTTCTATTCTCCACTGTTTAATTGCAGAACATCTCTGACAGTAAGGAGCCAATTACAATCAGAAAGAGGACAGAGAAGAGCCTCCACTTTGTTTGTTCACTTAAACCACCTAATGAGCCATGTAAGCTTGCTTCATGCCATGCCTTCTTGCGCATTTTCCACATCACATCCAAATACCTTATAAGCTCGCAGATTTTGTTTATTTCAATTGGCTTATCTTGCATTTTTGGTTAAAATGTATTTTACTCTTTCACGCCAGTGAGCAACGGCAAGGTGCTTCCATTGGCTGTTCTTTGAAGTCGCCGCTTGAATTTAATGAGAAAGTGATTAATATAGTTGATTCAGTAAAAAAAAAAAAAAAAAAAAAAAGGAAAGACTATTTGCATGGTTAATCCTGATTTAAATTGGATATTGTCTTGTATATTTAGTATTTGCCTTGATTGTTTTCCACAAAGGAAAGTGATGTATGATAGCTTTCTATGTAAAATATTTCCAGCCCCACAGCTTTGGTAAAAAAATTATTTGACTTAATTCTTCAACCCAGGCTGGTTTCACCATTTCAGGGAATGAAATGACTTCATTAAAACTTGTTCAATGTGTAGTGAGACAGTTCCCTTCAGCAACATAAACCTAATTTTCTCAAGGTGACGAAACGAGAGTGAGATAGGTTGTGGTGTACATTTGCCATTCAGAACAGGGCTACACATAACTGCATAGCCGATGTGATTAAATCAAAGATCACACATTTCCTGAGTTGTCTAATCACATTTCTGGAAAAAAAAATTCTAATATGTTCTTTTTTATGCAGAGGTTGGAATTGAAAAAAAGACGTCATGTTGCCAAATGCAGTGTAATATGGAATTAAGTATGCAGCTCAGGTTTCAGGGAGAATTACATGAGCAAAAAAGGTAATTTAAAGCCACCATGGTAAAATAAAAAAGCTAGAATATCAAATCAGATCTCTTTGACATACAGGTCAGTCATTGAAGAAATATTCAAATTCAGAGTTGACACGGTGCAGGACATATTTACTTTTTTACTGTCAGTAAACAACCACAGAATGCCATGTATGCCTAAAATAATTGTCTCACAGTGTATCTGTTGCACTGGAAAACGGGCGGCTTTTTATCACTTGATTGCATTTGCTCAAGGTCATCTTTGAACCCACATACAGGACTTCAAATGTTATGCTGGATTTGGAACAAGTGAATGCTCTCAGCAGCATATTGTTATTCACATTAGTAGCCTCCAAGGCTGCAGTATTTTATTTTTATTTTTGAGGGATCTTGTTTTCATTTGGAAGAACACTGAGCCAGGGTTTCTGTAAGGCTGACGAGGCTGCTCGCTGAGGCCTGCGGTCCTTTTGTGTAGCATGTGTTTCACTGTGGCCCTCGGCTTTCTCTGAGGGGCTTCGTCCTGGGGAGACTGCCAGTGGGAGCTCGCTGCCATGCTGAGCCACAAGATCTGAGACACTGCAACCTCCACGTATTAGCATTTCTTAATGCAAAACAGCATGGGGTCGGCCAGTGTTGGCTTTCAGGGCAGCCGGGCTCCCCGGTGAAAGGGCCAGCACACCACCACCTCACAGCTGACCAAGCAGGAATGCTGAGCTGGGTAGAAGGCTCGGGGACGTGGTTGTGTGTGAATTCAAATAAGTCTTCATTTGAACTGCTTAATCATCCCCTGTGTTTGCAAGGACGGGGGAAATATGGTTAAAAGAGGTCACTCCAGAAAGTAATTCATCCACCACTAGACACCATGAGGAATGAACTATCGGAGGCTGAATAATAATTTAATGAGTAGCACATGGCCCCCGCATGCCATGCCCCTGTTTTTCTGAATATGTGAGATTCCAGTTTTGAGTTGACATATCAAAAGGAATCGGTCCCTCTTGATGTTGATGTCGAGTTATCAATGAACTGGAGCCAACAGACAATTTGTCCAGTTCCATTCAACTTGCTGTTCGTCAGTGCACAGAGACCATGGATAATGCATTTTGCATACCTACATATCTTCTTTTCATTGACATAAATTGAGATGCATTACTTTCATTCCATGATAATTGCAGACCATCTGTGCCCTCTAACAAAATCTTCAACCGCTTGATGGATATGCAGTCGAGTGACACACAGAGCAGAGCATACATAACCACTTGTCTTGTTCTTGCTAAGGCAGCTCAAAGAATGACAGAAAATCCATTTGATCTCAGAAAGGGAGAGAGAAGCCCAGACAAGTCCTAATGGATTAGGTTGCAATCAGCGGTAAACCTCAGTTTGAAAACATGGTTTTTTAAATTGTTTTTCAATTTAAAAAAAAAAAGCCTTTTTTTATATTTTATTTTAGATTTGTATGTTTTGAATTTACTTAGCCTTTAGGGTTTGCATTACTATTTTACTCCACATGTGCATAGGATATACTGTATTAAACTAGTTATTCTAGTTTCATACCTTATTTGGTGTCCTCAGTGAAAGCTGGTGACAGAATGTTATTTTCAATAGCAAAAATAGGTATTTTTCTCCTCCGGTTAGTAATGAAGGTGAGCTTATATTCATATTCCAGAAGGGTCTTTTCCCCCTTATCCCCATCGAGAGAGCCAGTTGAGAGCTGAACGTTATACTCACCATGTGTTGTTTGTGGTACCTGTTACTTCTCAAATGAGTCCAGGAAAGACAGCTAGTATTCCCGCATGAATCTTCCCTTCAGACTTTTCTAATGGTGTAGGAAACAGCAGGGCCAGCAGAGAGAACCAGCTTCAGGGAGCCAGGAGAGTGTGCAGCTTCACTGCCTTCATGACAAATTCTATTTGTATTTTTATAGACAAATGCTACTCAACTGGAAATTTTGCCTCTGTGATTAGCCATAGGGGCTGTAGCAGTAAGCAAGATTTAATGATTTATCTGGGCAAGGATAGCTTTTGATTAATTCTGTATCAAATGGCTCACACCTCAGTGCGTCGACCGGGTGTCCGTGGCATGTCATATCATTTTATTTCATCAGGTGTGACCAGCGGGGCTGTGGATTTTATCCACTGTCCTTGTTCAGAAATAGACCTTCTCCCTGGACACTGCACAGAGGGGAAAATGAAGTCGGAACCCAGTTTTCCTCTATACTTTATGTAACCAAATGTGGTAAAAGTGATGTCACTAAAATATCTTTAATGTATAGATATCAATGAATGTAGGTATGCTGAAGGTTTAGCATATTGCTACATATCAAAATACAATTTTTTTTTAGCATTTACATTTGACATCATTAGAATTAATACAGTTGGTGTTCACTGAAATGACTGACAGAAAAAAAAATTCTCTCATATACAAGTTTGAACAAAAGGTTTATCGGCCAAGTAGAGTACTACACACCTGTACCTGTAAAAGAAGTATGCAATCTCTCAGATGAATCAGATGAATTATCATATTTATGACATTTTGAATTATTTATTTCATGGGCTTTGTTGATTTTTATCACCTTTGGCTATAATTCAATACAGTCTCCAAGAATCCACACTGCAGTGTACATATAGTAAATGCATTTCATGAATAAACGGCACTCAGATAGCACATACGGTATGTCTACCAAAGCTGTACAATCCTCTAAATGTGTTACTTTAATAATAGAACATATTTTGAAATTGTTATTCTTACACACAGGGATTCACTATCATGACATACTTGTGTCAGATCTTTAAAATTTTAGTAAGTTCAGTAGTTCATCATGGGTTAATAGTGAACACACTCAGCAATCTGACGTTGTTAACTAACACTTCTTAAAATCCTGGATTCCAAATTGTACAATTTAAACAGTTTAAATATCCTGGGGTTTTTTTTCCCCTGAAAACTTACATTTTATAGTGTAGCTATTTGATACCTCACAAGTTGGTCAGTTGTCTCCAAGCAATTATAACATCTTAAAATTAGACATCTCACGGTGGGGGTTCAGGTCCTGGCTAATGAAGTGGATTTGCTTTAATTACTTGTCTAGAATAGCGTCAGGAGGCCTTAACCAGTGCATACATCTGTTAGGAAGAAAAATGATGATCCCACATTCCCACACTGAATAGATATCTTTAGGCTTCTATGTGGAATGCCATGTGAAAGTTTGGCTATTGTAGCAAAGCCCCCCTTTTCTGTCTTCTCCGATAACAAATGAATCTCCTTTTCTTACCAATTTCGTTGTGCAAAGCAGGTCAATAGAAAACCATTTATTTTTTCTGTCCTTTCGATAGTAGTGAGTAATTGTTGCTGAATCACCACATCTGTGGGGGTCGTCTTGCTTCTCGTCTTTCTGTTTATCTGCACAAAAATAACAGTGACTACTTACCTGGCTATTGAAGGGTCATTGGTTGGACAAGTAGAACACATGCATACAGCCAGGTAGTGGATTTAAATCATCATGCCGTGCTCATCTAAATGATTTCTGTAGAACATTTGCTACAATGCATTACAATGGTGATCGCTTAAATATGCAAATGCATTGGTGAGTGAAGTAGGCAACCCTTCTGTGTAGACTGTAAAGCATTTGGAGGGTACTACATGTAAATAATTCTCCTAAATACTTTATAATAGTGCATGGGCAAATCATAAAGCAGCAGTGGTCTGGTTCTTTATTCCAAAAACTAATATATCTCTAGCTCTTAAAAGTAAATATACAAACTTCCAGCAGATAATAGTATTAAAACGTGTTAACATGCATAGCAATTTACTTATGTGTTAAAATTAGTAGGAGTCTTAAAGACAAGGATGACTTTTCCTACATTTAGTAATAATTAATACATCTTGCTGATACATTTAGTTTAGTGATGTAGTTTAATTTAAAATGAATGCTAATTCTTTGAATTATGCTCTAATAACATTTTAAAATCTGACTATTTTCTCAAATCACTAAAACATTAACACATGCATTTCTCAAATACACAGTATGTATTCATTTGCAAAAGTAATTTGGTCTTTAAACAACTTGTTCCAGTTGTGTTTCTTTTCTAAGCGGGGAGTGGACAAATAACAGAATAAATATAAAATATATATATATATATATATATTGGTTCTTTTCATTTCTGAGGTCATTTTTTTGAAGCCGTAGCCTGACCCTTAAAATACATATTTCAAGTATGGTCCTCAGAAGAAGAAAAAAAGTAATACCAAGTGTAAGAGAAATGAATCACTTGTTGCCCCACATTTTCTTGATCGTCATAGGAAGTAAAGTATTTGTTTACCGAGCAGTAAATGCATTCCAGAGCAGTGATGCATTTGTCCTTGTGATATATTTCTCTGCGTATGTCTGTGCTGTCCCTGTATTGAATTAGCATAACCTTATTAATGGCTTTAGGGATCAGGTACATTACTGAGCAGGAGGGAGGTGATCAACAACTGTGTGGATCTACCTCGTACCAGTCTATTGTTCATCAGGACTGTGCTGCGCCTCGCTCTCAGCTGCTCAGCTAATTACGAGCGCTCCATTGTGCACAAGTGTGTTCAGTACCAGAACCATCGATCAGAGCGACAGATGAATGATATAACACTCAGTTTCTGTCAGGTTCATCCTATAGAACATGTGGACTATATGGCATTGAGCAAGGTTCATCATAGATACAGAAGGGGAAATCTTTTTTGTGGAAGGATAATGGGAAATACAGAATAAAAATAGAACTGCGCTGAAATGCTATAAATGTCAGAATGTGTGGAATTGCCAAACTTCTTGTGAAGCACATGTGTGTTGAAAACCTTGCAGGAAGAGATGTTAGCGTGACAATGTGTGCTAGACAATGAAATGCAACACACTACATTTTGGTCTTGTTTTCCTCGCCGAGCCATTCATTAGCACATAACATTAGACGACAATAGGCTCTCTTTCCACTTCCTAAAATGCCTCAAGCACTGGAGCTTAATGCTACTTTGTTCTCAGCAGAGCCAGTTTTGCACCTCAACAGTTTGTTTATCTATCTACCTTGATTGACACATGCTGATATAGCAGCTTCATGTTCCTGACCCCTAAAAAATGTGAAATGACACTAAGCTTTTTCTGGCGTGAGTAGGTATCGCTTTATTAACGGAACTGATTATACAAAATAAGCCTTCTGTGTGTCTATATTCCACTCTCTCTGCTGTAAATTGGCAATTTAGTGTTGTGGATAACTGTGAAATAAAGGAGGCCTGCTGCTATAAAGAAAAGCCACTTTCACTCTGAGTATAGCCTGGAGTTCATTGATTGATGAATGGCTCAACAGATGTTGAAATAAATGGATACACACTGACATTGGTCTTCTATCTTGTGAAGTGCAGAGAGTATCAAATGGTGCATATAGGACCACTAGGCACAATCTGTTCCTATATACTTCATATCTAATAGTTTTAAATCCCCCTGATGTAAAGTAACAACAAAGCTGGTAAAAAAAAGAAGAAACATAGAGTGCGTTTTTGGCTGCTAAAAGCTCTGGAACCATAATTATTGACACGCATCACATAATGGCATATTGTTAACAAAACAAGTAATGCTGTTACTTGTTGGTTTCTGGTTCAAAACTTACATTTGCTTCGGTTGAGCTGTGTTCATAAAAAGACTATAGATGCACAAAGCATTCTTTGCTGGCTTAACAAATGTAAAAAAACAAGAAAAAAAAGAAAGAAAAGAGCTTAAAGAATTGGTCAGTTTCAAGAAGAGGCCAGATCGTCTGTTTACACTGGAGCCCGTGTCTGGTCTGAGTAAACTGTCACAGGTCTCTGTGGGCGGCAGACAGCACACTCTGATAGAGACCAGTTAGGAGAAATAATGAGCAGGAGACAGACTTTTTTTTAGAGTGGCTCACGTAAGGGCTTTGCAGCTCTTCAGTGAAATAAATCTTTAGGTGTTAATTTATCGACTGCTGGTGAAAATATGGCTAATCATTCGTCAGTTATATTGTAGCAGCTCAGGGAGTTAAAATAACACCATAATGCTCTTCTTACCCTGCTAGCACACACACACACACACACGCACACACACACACACACGCACACACACACACATGCACACTTTCACAAACCTTTTGAACTATGCATCCTCAATGGATCTGCAGTAGTTTTGAAGCTCTATTCTTTTTCTCTAACATGTTTTATCTTTTGCTTTCAGACGGAGCCTTTCAAAACCATTCTCGGCTGCGGACGCCTCCTCTACCGCTCTCCCACTCCCACTCGCCCAATCATCAGCACCATGCGGCCTCCATTAACTCCTTGAACAGGGGCAACTACACACCGCGGAGTAACCCAAGTCCCGCACCCACAGACAGCTCCGCTCCTCCTGAGGGTCCGGCCAGTGGTCAAGACTGCACACAGGACAACTGGCTACTCAACAGCAACATCCCCCTGGAAACAAGGTACTGTGTAACTTGTCTTGCTCGCAATGTATAGAGATGTTGACAAGGCTGAGCTTGAGCTGGTGCCATTGCGTTGAACACATGCCGTCTGCTCCATTTTAAATGACCACATTGCTAACAAGGAGCAAAGCAATATAACGGAACATATCGTGCTTGGGGCAAAGGCCTACATTTGTGATGAACATGATTTTGTGGCAAACAAGAGAAAAGTGCTGCTTTTGTAAGAATGTTGGAAGCTATTGAGTTTAAACAGCAGAGTCCTTATGATCATGTTGGATATGAAACAGTTTGTAGCAAAATTACATTCAGGCTCCTGTGAGCAGGCTTCATAGCTCCTCCACTTCAGCCCCGAGAATTATTTATTTCATATTAATCAGTACTTAGTTCTCTAGCACATTTCCCAATAGGAGGCCCTTGTGTGAAGTAGATCTGTCAAGTGTTATTGTAACAAAGGGAATATCTGTTGGTATTTCTTTGGCTGGGCTTTTTGCAAGACGGTATAAAAATTGAGGAACGCAAGGCATATTATATCAACCCTCATAATTATCACATTCTCTGCGAACGGTAGAAAAACAAGACCTTACCTGTGTGATCAGGTAGCCTGCTGAGAACTAAAATGGAAGAAGTCTCTGTCTGTCCGTCTGTCTGTCTGCCCTTCAATTTTCTTGACAACCGTTCATCCGATCGGCTTCACACTTAGATGTATTGCTCAAGACTTAGTCAGGATTATTTCTTTTTTTAATGTCTTTATTTAGATGTTTTCATTATTAGGATCTTTTCAAAGCAATCCAATGAAAAATACATTCACCACACTGTTATATAGTCTATAGTATATAGTAAACACATTGCCATAAAGGAAACTGTTGTTGACAGGAGAATAGCTAATAGCTAATTTGGCATTGCTAAACACCAGCCATGAATTGAATTACTGTCTCTTCCTTCAGGTTTTGTGAGACGGTTCAGTCAACAGGAAAATGAGCATCAATTTTAGCTGGTAGAAGGACAGTTAGTGGTATAATGAATGATTACATGGCATCCAGCTCCAAAGTTAATCCTGCACAGGTATTCCCTGTTGAGTAGAGAACAGATGGTGAGTAGAGTGAATCTGCAACAGGCAAGAGTGCTGCTCAAACCACATATGTAGTTTTTATGACCTAGTGCCTTGAAAAAAGATTAACTACTAAAGTTCCAATAATGTAATTGAAACCATCAGTAATATCCACATGGGCACACACATATTTAACGTCACCTTTACTTAGTTCATAGTAATACAATGGCCCTCTGTCGTCACTTTTGTGAAATGTAATGGTCCTGATAAATTCTGCACTGTTAGGTCTTATCCCGCTCTGCCACTGGAGAGATGCCAGCAGTTGGATGGCCCTTTCCAGCCTCACCATTTTCTTTAGAATTTCTGCCAAGCATCTCTTTCTCTCTTCATTAAAAGTTGCATTCTTCCTCAGAACACAAGCTTGAGAGACCATGAACAGACTGAGCTCGAAGGGGCAGGGCTCAAAAACAAGGCTTTTCTCTTGTACTACTGAACGTGTTCAGCCTGCCCATTGCATGTGCACAGTTAATTTCTCCATTGCAGTGCTGCAGTATTTCCTTATGGAACAGAGCTCATGTAAGGGAGAGTGAATTATGGGAGAAATTAGACCTGCGCTTCTAGAAACCTTGGAATGAACTAAAAATGTATTTTTTTTTCTTTTGAGTGTTGCAACCATTAAATGAAGAACAACTGTACTTAAGGATACTCTCCAGTGTGGAAACTTTAGTGACAAGTTCATTTGTAATAAGAAAAAAAAAAAAAAAAAAAAGTGTTTTGTCTGAAATAAGTGTTAGAAACCTTAAGGTTCTCATTTGTAAGTGATGCATTGTTTTCTTCCAATCACGACCTTAAAGGAGCCAGAATACTCTAATGTTTATCAGAGAAGAGCAAGACGCTTGCAGAGAAGGGCAGGGCTCTTACAAAACAAGGTATGGCAGTTCCAAATGAGGGGAACAAGAGAGCTAGATGTTATTTGTCTCACACCGTTGTAGAAGTAGATCCATAAGGGCCTTGGTTTCTTTGTCCCACACTGTTCGTCTTGATCTCCATTTGTCAGTTGTTGTTGATGTTGCTTGGTGATCACATTCTGTATTGGCATTTCTGTGTTTTTGCACGCACATCTCACACTAGTTTCATATCCATCTTTCCACCTGTATGTAGAAACATAGCAAAGCAGACATTCCTAGAGACTTTACAGGACAACCTCATTGAGATGGACATTCTGGCATCAGCACGCCATGATGCCTCGTACAACGACGGGTATGTTGCATGTTTGCTATCTGGCTCACACTACTGTCAGAATCTGCTTTGCCATGAACACAATAGTGCCCGTGCTATTTTTCCATCAAACATCCTCTGTTTTGAAATGCTGTCAATCATCAGTGTATGTCTCCTGCAGTGCTCGAAACGTTGCTGTATGTGTCCCTTTCCTGTTTGATACAACTAACAATTTGCATTAAGCCACATTGTTGGGTTGTATTTCTTTTGATTAATGTTAAGCATGACCGCTTTATGAAACACAGTTGCCCATGTTATCTCCTATTGCGAGAATAGGATACGTCACAGATTTGTCCTGATATATAAATATGGTCCCAGTGAATTTCCACATCACACATTGTAATGTGACATTCAATCACGTTCATGTCACTGTCACTCAGGACCTTCTTGTAAACTAGACAGTAAAACGGCCTTGATGACAGTGCCACTGGCGCAGACTCTCTGATGGGCTGATCATACGGCTCTTGGACATGCAGCAATACACATGTTTCCTGAGATAGCCAGCCATGTTCTTCAAGGGCGAATAAATCTGCTCCACTCCATGCTGCAACCTTATACACTGCATCTCTCCTGTGGACAGCCTTGACACATAGTTACTGGGAATTACTCTTCGCCACGCTGGCATGAATACGTAAACAAGAGCCAGCTGCGGTCACTAGTCCTCTAAATTAGATTTATTATTGATTCACAGTTTCGAATGAGCAAAAGGCAGTATGCTTTAGCATTCCCACTAATCTGGCAGAGGTGTGACTATGGTAACAGTATTAAATGTGCTTGGAAACAAAGGTACTTACCAGTGGAAGGGACTGCACTTGGATACACCGTAACCTACTGTGTTATGATGATAGACATCCCTGAGAAATTAGCGTTTTCTGTTAAGACTAACAAAAAACTCTTTGTTTTCCAGGCACTTCCTGTTCAAACCAGGTGGAACATCACCAATGTATTGCACAACATCACCAGGATACCCTTTGACCTCCAGCACGGTGTACTCGCCTCCCCCTCGCCCTCTGCCTCGTAACACCTTCTCTCGACCTGCCTTCAGCCTGAAGAAATCCTACAAGCACTGCAACTGGAAATGTGCTGCTCTCAGTGCCATCCTCATCTCAATAACACTGCTGTTCCTGTTGGCCTACTTCATTGGTGAGTCACCTCTGATGCTTCTACACAAGGGGGGTGAGCACCTCCACCTATCCGCCGCCAGCCCCACCCCTCACTTAACTACAGACACAGGATGAGTCCATGCTCTATTGTGTTCCCTCTATCATCCGTTTTAATAGCGTAGAATCTGCACTCTGCGCCTCATATGATCACAGTTATATAAGGACCCATAGATTGACTCCTCGCCCACACACCTCGTCCGAAATAACATTATCATTCATAGATTGGGTTGACTGAATCTGCAGAGATGGGCAATCCAATTTCTTGCTCTTGTCAATAGGTCAGATAGGGAAGGAATTAGAAAGACATCAGCCATCACACAAGAGAGGATTTGCACATTTAGAATATTCATTTCATTTGATTTAACATTCCCTAACCAGCATACCCAGGTCCCAGCTGGCTGAGGACTATGAGCTGTGATATCTGAGTTAAGCTATTAAATCAGTTCTGCTCTTTTTTGACTCTTTTTATGCTGTCATTCACTAAGGGAATGATATTCATATCTGATGATCCTGGCTCTTATTTATCTGTGTGAGCTATATACAAGGCTGTTTACAAAAACATTTCACTTGTAAACGGTCAGAAGAAGCCGTTGATAAAGACACAAAATGAAAAACTAGAAAGAGAAGAACATGTAAGTGGATTCTGCAAGTAATTGCTGTGATGCTGTTTCTCTGTATTTCTCAGAGATCACATATTTAACTGTGTTCTGAACTCTGTCTTCTGACTTGGGTTTTATGTTGATTTTCTTTCTGGTCTGTTCAACCATCCTGGATATCAGTGCCCCTGCTAGCTATCTAGCTACCCAGTCCATCTTCTGTTTATTCCAAGCAAAAGATGTTCCTCTGCCAGTAATAGTAGTAACACTTAATGAGTGACAGAGATTTTTTTTTTTAATTTCTTCTCAAGGGTTGAATCACTATTGTTAAATAAATCAGTTAAGCATAGCAAAATACACATTTGTTTATGAGAGGATATGTGTTTTTATTACTTAAAAACAAAAAAGGGTACAAGGGAGTTCATAGGTTCGTAGCAACCGACAATAACAGCAGCATCTGCAGCAACAGTGCGGTCAGTGGGGAATGGGAAACAGCAAGGATTGTGGGTAAATCAAAGTTCAAGTTAAAATGTGAGATTGGTAGGTTTGGGTCGATTACGGTCATATAGCATCAGGTTTAGAGTATGGTTTCACTAAGTAAACCACATGTTGAATGAATTGGTGCGATGAACTTGGCTACGGTTGGAGACGAATATATGATGAACAAGACCAGAGTAGAATATTTTAAAGGAATGAGTGACAGGGTTCAGGACAAAGGGTTCCTGTAGTGCTATTCTCGAAATGTAATGTCAAACAGGTATGTTAGAGGTCTGGATTTAAATATTGTTGAATATCTTTGTTGCCTCAATCGGCAGACAGTTCTACAGATTTGGTGATCTACATGAAAAAGCCAGCAGTACCTTTTTTATTCAAGTAATGACTGTTCTGGCTGTATACATTTGAAAGAGTTGATACACACACTTCAGTTTAATATATTTTCCCCATATAATATTCTATGCATCTGATTGGCTTGGAATACCTGTTTAACATATAAATGGTAACACTGTTGAATATGTTCTCGCACAGAAAAAGAAATACTTTTTCAAATAGAAGGATGGTGAGAATATTGTAGTTCGTATGAATGAAGTCAATAAAAAAACATCCAGATCCTTCTGCACAGCCTTCATCATTGAGATAAATTAAATCTTCATTGAAGACATTTGTTATAGATATGCATTATGCCGTAACAATCAAGAAAGCAATCGTTTCTGCTTCTCCTTGGGGCCAAACGAACCAAAACCTGATTATTAATTTTTTGTCACCAGAGCCATTTAAATTGTTTAATTTGAAATTCAGAACAGTGCTGGATTAAAAAGAATCAGCTGGTGGCTGCTGATGGTGATTATCTACGTAATCAGCAAATTTAAATCAATGAGGGTAGGAGTGAAAAAGTTCTGGTTTGGCTTGTTTTGGGCTTCAGCAGTGTGGTTTGGCTGAACAAGTAGAGCTACAGTATGTGTCTATAGTGTACTGCTTTGACTTGGCCAAAAGCCAGATAACCCCATCAGCCTGATAGTGCTTAATCAGACTTTGTAATTATAGCCTACACAACTCAAACCATCTCCCGATGCACCACAAGTAAATATGTTGGAGAACCAAACCTCACCCTAAGATCGGAATTTCCAATCAAGAACGAGGGCTATATTTAATTAAAGGCTGATGAGAAAATACATTTAATTTCAAGTGCAATTAATTATTGAGGCCTGTAATTGGGAACTCTGGGTGGGATGTCTAATGAACCCAATTATGCATCATGACAGATGTTTGACTTGCAGCATGGTTTTATTTGTCACAACTTTGTAAATCGGCACATTTTGAAGTGCAAAAAGGTCGGGGGTTTAAGATGGCATTATTTTCTCTGTGGTCGCTCGCTCATTATCACATCTGTTATATGTTCCTCATTTTAAGGTCATCAGTATCCTCCTGTGTTCACTTCTATTCACCCTGGGTATCTAGCCAAGGACAAAGAGTTTGGGATCTAGAAAATATTACAACCCAGAAAAAGCTTCTCTGCAACACAGATTTGAACTGTTTGTCTGTATTTCAGTACTTCAGGATATTACTGCGTTGTTTGAATTGGCTCTTTATTATCCCAATGTGATATTTGCGCTATCTAGATTTGTCAATACTGATGTTACTATAAAGGGGGAAAAATGCTTAGTCGGCTTTAGGAGACACATAACTGCTTTTATTATGAACACAAAATCAATCTTAAATATTACCTATATTTAAAGACCAAACAATGATTCAAGTAGAAAACGTTTTTCTATTGATGCAATGAATTACTTTAATGGCCAAGAAAAAGCTTTCTGCTCTCAGTGAAAATGTCCTTAATTTAATCCCATAATACCAAATATTTATTGGAAATGCTGCATTCACGTGCCATGATGCACAGTTTACTAAGTCTGCTGGGCTATAGTCATATTTTAGCATCCTAATGTTTCTTTGAGAGCAAATGTTTGTCCTACTAATGTGCCAACAAAACTTTGCATAACTTTGAATGCATTGTATGGATGCAAGACAAGTAAACACAATATGTATTTTTATGTAACTGGCAAACAGGCAGTTGAAACAAAACACATCATTGCTACTAATTAGTGAAAATGAGCAAGTATGTTAACCACATTTAGCTGCAACGCATGTGACATTGCACTGCTTGCTACATATTGTTGCAATCATTAGTATGATGCTTTTCCATTTTCCATTTGCATATATTCATTACAGTCACATTGGCAATTATTGTGTCATGTGCTCAAGAAAGTATTTACGTAGTGACAAGCAAGTTTAATTCATAGATCCCAAACCCAGCTCTGACATTGACCTGTTGTGGCAGATGGAGGGGATTGCTGTAGTTTTGCTTTGGTGAGGGCACAGAAAGTATGGATCTGGATTGGCTGCAATAGACAGAGAGTTGTTGGACTTTGCACCACATATTTATCAGTTCTACAATTATTAAGGGCATGGTGATAGAGTTGAATCACAAGAGTATTTGTGTAAAAAAAACCAAAAAGAAACGGTTATTTTATTCACCTATATACCTTCCCATTTAGTTTATTTTTTCTATCTACTATTTTCTTTTTAATTCCTCACTACGGGGATGCCAGAAGTCCTGATGCACCAAAAGTATGAAACTCTTGTTTGATGATGTACTAAAAGTGAAAGTGTCAGCTAAAGCATTAACTAAACGAAAGCATAAGCTCCAGTCGGTTATACAAGAGCTTTCATTTTAGAGAAATAAAGCATAACAGTTAGAAACTGGTTCATTTCTTACAACTATTTACATGGAAATATATCATTTACATGGAAATATATCATTTCTGTAATGAAGTTCTTCCCAACATGGATATTGAAAAGATTAATTTACATTCAATTCAATTCTGAAGGAATTAATACATACGTCCAAACCCAGACATTGTTATTTACAGTTCATTGTTTTGAAGGAAAACAGCATGTCAGTGACAGAATGACTTTGTGCTCGAAAGACGGGTGGCTGTAGGAGTTATTTACCTCATCAATTTACCTGGAAATGTGTAATTGTGTGCAAATGAACATGATGATGATGATGAGTGGTGATTTACACTATAGACTACGAATGTAAGAGAAGTGTAAACGTAGTTAGATGATTAATGAGCAACTGATGGCTGTCGTGTTTAACACCTCTCTCAAAGAGATTAAGTGACCATATGGTTAAAGCATTTCTCAGTCCAAGGTGTATACGAGACTGTATTCTATGCTGGCTCACTCCTCAAGATAGTTTGCCTTTTTTAGATGCTCACAGTATTTGATGATTTTGAGAAAGTAAGATGAGAAAAAAAGGACTCTTCTCATCTTAGCTTCCCTTGAATTGTGCACTAGTTGGAAAGTGCTCTTCAGATCAGAGGATAGAAGCACAGGAATGCTGGCAGATGACCCACAGCAATAAGTGCTGACTTCCTCAGATTGGCTGTGAAGTCTTCTACTACAGTACATCTATTCCCTAATTGGCACATGGCGTGACCCAACTTCCTGCCAAGAGATAAGCGAAAGGAGGGCACAAAATGTGCTCAGGACAAAATGGGCGATGCTACCGAGTGCAGTATTCTTGACAGGTCAGTGGCATCGCTGGAACACAGACACAGCTTGTCTTTGCCAGTGGCCATCTCATTAGATAGTGCCTTGTTATTCCTACAACCTGTCTTCAGTTTTCAGCCAATTGCAGCAGCTTTCTGAGTGTCATTGCACAATGTTTGCAAAGTTTGAAAAGCAAGCAAAACAAAATCAGGAGGCTCTTCACTGGCTCATGTCCAATGCTCTGCATATCACAGATACCAAGAAGGCGTTGAAGTAAATCTTTTGGATTTAGGATGGGAGGGGGAGGCATCTTCAACCATTTTCCGTTAGAGGCCTCGGGGACGAATGGGATGAAGAATGGGGCTCACAAAGACGTGATTACTAGGACACTTGGAATGACACCGTGCTTGGTGACTTTGCGTTGGTTCTGCCAGCAACATACACTGACTCTTTTTCCATTTTGCCAGTAAATGTAGAGCTACAAATCAAAAGGAATGTCTTTCTGGAGCTTACAAAATGACAAACAAAGCCATCTGTCTCTTCACTGGTTGTCCTCCACTAACATAGGCACTGGACAGACACAGAACAGATGCTGCTATTGCAGTTGAACTTTCATCATCTTAGGGATTGTTTGTGTTGTTTTTTGCCTGATAGCAACACTATTGCACCTGTCTTAATTTCACAAATTCATCTACATATTTCAGTTAACATGTGGTACTGTTTATCTGGTGTGCATCATGAAAATATTAGGTGTTCTTTAAACATGTCGTGCACATCCAGTTTTATGAAAAAGACTCTTAATGTTGGGCCAACTACTTAACGAGATCTAAATGGAGGAACCAGGCAGGGTGGTGTTCTCTAATGCATCTGCGTTTGATGGAGGTTCCACTGGGAATGACCCAATGTATTCTATTCATCAGACACTATAGCTCGGTTTGATCTGCCACTCGTCATGTTTATATAGTGTCAAAGTCAATTGGAAGTTATTCGCTGAGTCTGAACAAGTAAACCTCCTCTGATTCTTAGGGGAGCACTTATGATTTTGAAGTGGGGACATTTAATACGATATCAATTGCTTAATGAAGCAACGTAGGGTCAGTTTGGAATATGACTATTAATAAGGTTTTTTTCGGGACTCTGATCAAGACCCAGTAGTGTTGAAACATTGGGCTGGTTCCAATATTAAAGGTTGCAAATCCATCTGTGTGTCCCAGTCCTTTTTTCCTCTGAAGTTTGCTGTCCATTCTCTGAGAAGCACCTGATTGTGCTGCACATTGCTGGACGATGCACAGAGAACCCTTTTTTGTCTTTTTCAAGGGTTTCCATGAAGAAGTGGCTCGATAGCTATATGCAACATATCTTGGTAATAAAAACAACAATAGCATCATATTTAAGATTACAGCTATATTAGTTGGAGTTTCTTGTGTCTTCCCAGTGTATGTTTTAAGGAATTAAAATCTTGTGGGATGACTGGTAAACAAAATTATGTTAAACAAAAACTCTATACGAGTCCATTTGACTTTTGTTTTTGGTCACTTGTTAATTGCCACAGTTTACCTAACTTATTCAATTACTAATAGGAAAAAAACTATGCTTTTAAACCAAAGAAAATAAACTTTAGGTGTGATCAAACAATTTATATATAAACCTCCCAGTTGTGTATTTATAATGTATGCTTGTGTTGCAGTAATAGTGCAACATAATAATACAACCGTTTGATCTGTAAGTCCACTAGCTAATCAGATTGTTTTATGTATCCAAGTAATGACAGGCCCTGTCATGCTCGGTGTTGTCCGAACAGTCACTAACAGGCTTATTGGTGACATGAAGTACTTTAAGCTTTTATAAAAAGAAATAAAAGGAAAACGCATTTTAAAAAAACAACATTGAGAGGACTGGAGAGGTCTTATTCTCAGCTTCGGTCTAAAACTGGCAGATAATTTTACTCTTTATAATTGGATTGCGTGGTTATTTACTTGAGGAGCTTAAGAGAACCAACAAACCAATAAAATAGCTATATTGAGTCTCTGGGCCTTTTCTGCTGACTGTTGGCTTCCAAGGTGGCTTTTGCCTTGCTAAGCTCATCTTGTCCATTTTCTTATTGGTGATCTGTCATGGTCAGCCCCTCCTCCTCTGTCCTGCACTCTGCTGCCATTGTTCCAAAGGACATTTCTTTTGTCGACCTTGTAAAATATCACTATGCTCCCTCCACTGTGTTCACATTTAAACACCCTGGTGTCTCCCTGCTGATGTGTTTTTTCCTTTTGTCCCCTAGTTTTGCAAGGGAATGCAAAGGTAATGGGGTTGGAAAAATGACAGGGCACTGGGGATGGTCCATGTCGATGTTGGTGTGGTGAGACAGATGTTGTCCCATGAGGTCAGCATAGCATTCATCTTCTCATCGCACTGCTCAGCACTTTTGAAGAAAATGCCATTAACCATTAAACCACGTATTGTTCTTTGTTCTTTGGAATTTACTTCCTGAGCCTCAATCTCACAGCTGCCACCTTTGGATAATTACCTCCCCACATCAAAAAAAAAAAAAAGAAAAGTTTGTTACGAGTCTTTGGAGTAACTTTGAATCTAATTTAGAGAGTATACTTTTTTTCCTAGGTGGAATGCATTTAAAGTCATCGTTACATAAATCAATTCTGAGGTTGTCTTATGTTTAATATTTCAGCCATGCACCTTTTTGGATTAAATTGGCACCTGCAACCCATGCAGAGGCAGATGTACCAGCTGTCAGAGGACAATACAAGTGGCCTACCTTTACCTACTGACCTGAGCTTGCCACCGCTCGGCAACACAGGCTTGGGAACACCTGACCGCAAAGGAAAAGATAGTAAGTGCAATCTTTTTCTAAGGATGATGTATTATTTTGAATACACATGATCAACTTGTACTTAAGCAACCCAACCTAAATGCATTTGATTCTTTTCAGGATGATTTGTGTGACTTTCAATTTACTGTGGCACTCTTTCGCACCCACATTAGAAAAGAACAACATTGCACAAGAAAAAAAAAGTTTTTCAAATCTTGAAGTTTACAGATGACATTTTGGAGCTCAAGCAAGTTTGTTATTATTTTGTCATCCAGTTTCACATTGTGTTCTCGTCTCCATGGTATGCAATGAGATCTGCATTGTAATCCTATGAAAGTTGTTGTAAGTGGGAAAGTGTTATTTGTTCCTGGAGGGAGAAAATGGGGCAGCTTAAGGGACTGAGTATCCAGGGGCTGGAGGGGGATTAGCCACTCTGTCCTCTTCAGAACGGATGTGATCCTTTCATCTCCTAGTCTGGGCTGCCTTTCCTGGCAGCCAAAGAAAGCATGTGCTCACCCCACGGTACCAACTGCTCAACTCGAGCAAAGTTTGCTCTGTTCCATTCTCGAACAAATGGGCCCAGATTTAACCATGTGATTTGTCAGCGGCAGACGACAATAGGTAGAAGATGGGGTCATTACCATATAGATGGATCCAGGAGTTGTCTTTTTCATTTACCAGACAGCAGAAAGTGTGTTTAGCTAACAACAAGCATGACTACAGCTGAGCTTAGACCCTGCGCGGCAGCTGTTGCTGATAGGGAATCAATAGCCATAGTTTTCTAAATAAGACTCATTCTGCAGTGCTGCCACCAGAAACAATGATGAGCTATCTAATGTTTTAGCAAGGTGATGTAGATGTGCACCATGTTGAAATTCAGGCCAGTTTCTCTCTTTCTGAGACTTGTCTTTCCTTTAAAACATTATGTTGTAGTTAAGCTTGCAGAACAACAACCATTTATTTAACCACAAGGCCCATTATCACGGTTCTCGGCTTATGATTTATTTAAACAGCCTGATGAGTACACCATTAATGTGCTGCATAAATACAAACACATCCAAACATGTGGAAAATGAGTCTGTGTTGTCGCATTATGTAAAGCCCAGATCTGGTAGACTGGGAGTGTGTCCTGTCTACTCTGATAAAACCCATTGCCACTGATGGACTTTTGAGAACACTGCCATCTGCCGTAGCACGTGTAACCTAAAGCCGTGTCTGCTACCAAGTCCTAGGGGCAGTTTGTATGGACGTCTGCTTTGGTAGACATCGGTGCTGACATTAGCTCATCTACATGGGCAAACAGATGTTGACATTTCCACGGAGTCCAATGTAAGGTGTATTATAGAGCATATGGACAATTTTTGGCAGTGGATGTGCTAGTACCTGAGTGGGTACTAGCATGAGATATCCCTCTCTCATGTAATTACAATTTACAATTTATCTACTAAAAATCCACTTTTTCGTACCATTTTCACTCCATATGTTCAATCTGTTCACCACTTGCTTTGATGAACACTATTTATGAAATGTGTACAGATCATAGAAAACAGCACCACGTTTGAGCCAGAAACCTCAACAGAAAGAGCAAAGTGTGATCCCCAGTTTAATGATAGTCTGTCAATGCTTTGAAATTCTCAGTGCTACCAAGTATTGACGCATTAAGTAGTCCATCGTTTCATTTTAAACGAGATTTTTGTTTTTTGCATTTCAGAAGAATCAACACAAATCGCTTCAGGATATAACTAGAATTGTTTTTGAGCACTAGACTGATGTTCAATGAGATTATTCTTAGTTACTCTCCCCCACTGGAATTGGGACTGGAATTGCTGGCAATCGTCAGAGGGGTCGTTCGTAATATTTTTTTTCTCTGACTGTCAGGGATGTGATTGAATATATGTGATGTGGTCAGACTATCATGCTTCAGCAGACCAACTCCCACTACCTTCCATATGCTGGATTAATGGTGTGATCTCTTTGACCAATTTACTTTGTGTGCTATGCAGGCAAATTGGACAGCTTGTTCCCAGATGACAGCTATATAGATATGGGGGAGATTGACGTGGGGCGCAAGGTCGCACAGCAGATTCCTCCTGGTATCTTCTGGAGGGCCCAGGTCTTCATTGATCATCCCATGTACCTGAAGTTTAATGTGTCCCTGAGCAAAGATGCCTTAGTGGGAATCTATGGAAGGAGAGGCCTACCTCCGTCACACACACAGGTGGGAATTATTCCAATGTCACTGACACCCATTCATTTGTTACTACGGTTAATCTTTGTATTCTGTTGTGCTTATCAGTTGTATGAAATGAGAGCTTTTAAATCTAAATGTTTTTGGGGCTTTAAATTGTCATATGTTGGTTCTGT
This sequence comes from Bovichtus variegatus, assembly GCA_943593645.1. Taxonomy (NCBI): domain Eukaryota; kingdom Metazoa; phylum Chordata; class Actinopteri; order Perciformes; family Bovichtidae; genus Bovichtus; species Bovichtus variegatus. The sequence goes on along the minus strand of CALSCE010009465.1, from coordinate 5,721,361 downwards.
AACAAATCATTGTCTTGTGTGCTTAGACAATAGTAAGTTGTAAAAGTGAGGCTGTGTGAAACAATTTACAATCATGTCTGCTAAGTATAAGGATCAGATACTTTTTCCATTCTTCCTCTGCCACAGAATATAAATTGGGATATTGTTTAAAAAATCTATCCAGAGTGTTTCATGAACACAAACCAATTCATAAATCTCTCTATTGTATTATGATTCACTTTCTTTGTTGCAGAAAGGATTTATGGCACATTTCTGTCAGGTTCAATATCATCAATGAATCACACAAAGATACGGGGCTCAGGGGCCAAGAAAGGCAGATTCTTCTTTACACTCATTTTCCATCTATGTGCAGCACAGAATCGGATGTATAATATTATTATAAATATCTGACTGCTTGGTTCACAGAGGTTAGAGTTCTGCACTAAATGTAACTACAGTTCAACAAATTGTTCATGGCATGATTTGTGTTTGCATTAATGTCCAATGTGATATATTTTTCAGTCAAAAGATCATGTTTGTCTCTTCTCTCAATTTTTACTTCAAAGAAAATAATCTAGTTTCCGTGCTGTGTCTGGTTGCACATAGAGTGGCAGCTAAGTAAAGATTTTCTTCCTTATGTAGATGAAAATGAAATGCCGTCTCATTGATATTCATTGAGTCACTACTGATATGAAGCAAATCTTCGCAGATGTTATTTGGTAAATACTAACTTACATTTTCCCCCTGCTTCCCTTTTTTCACTTTAATATTTTTAAACAAGGCTTTCATTTAAAATATGTGGATTAAGAAATGATCACAGCCCATCCAGCCACGATGTGCCAAGACTTACTCAAGCTTCTCTGGAATGATGAGTTATTCATGCAGACCAAATGATGCTCTGCTTTAAAGAGGGCTAAAAGCACTCAAGTCTCATGTGTCACTCTAATGGCGTGTCTGCGGTCCATCTATCAGTCTTTCTCACTTTCTGTGTGTCTGTCCGCAGTTTGACTTTGTGGAGCTTTTGGATGGGCGGCGGCTCCTGGCCCAGGACATCCACGGTCTGGAGGGGCCTGTGGCTATGCAGCGGAGCCTGGTACCCATCACCACACACGACACTGGCTTTATCCAGTACATGGACTCGGGCATCTGGCACCTGGCCATCTACAACGACGGAAAAGAAACTGAAACTGTCTCCTACCTCACCACCGCCATAGGTGAGCGCCCTGGGCATGACCTGCTGCTGAAACCTGTAATAGCAATCCACATAATCCCTATAATACCAACCAGCAGCACTCCACTGCAAACACCCCAGACTTGGGGCATAAGTCAGAGACAGTTTTTGGCAGATTTCAATAGCCAAGAAAAGTGCAGGTTAATCAAGGTGAAGTTGAATATTACAAAAATCAGAACATCAGTGCTATCCTGCCATGCCCCTGAGTAGGGCATTGAAAGATCATAATATCCTCATTAGCCTGAGAGTCTTCCGAGCGAATCAGGGGTCCAGCTTCTGGGAACCATTTGCATACAATTCAAAGTATGATTGTACCCTCCTGCTAGTGCCATTTTTTGATCATGATTTGCTCCAATTTCCATCTACTTTCCATATATGAAAGTAGGGAAGCTATTTCTCTCCTCTGACTAACGGTGTGTGGCACGCGGCGGTGTTTCACACATACGTCCTTCTATGTGGAGGTGATTTCGTTTTGTACGTTCCCCTTTGTTCTCCCTAAAGTGCCTTTGATTGGCACTGCTGTATCAAGCAAGGTGTGAGAGGGCCCGAGGTGTCGACTTTCACAGGGATGGCAGCTGGGAGCTGTTCTCACATGCTCTTTAATTAAATGCTCCTGGGCCAGAGTCCATCTGTGACAAGGGGCTGTGCCAGGCGGCAGATCGATGAGAAGCTGTCCTCAACACCAATGTAACACCAAGTAGAGACAGGCAAGAGATGCCCCCCCGCCTTGCTGTGCAAACAACAGCTGTAATTCAATACTTAATATATGATATGACAGAAGGAGGGGGAGTCGGGGAAGAATGTTTACTTTCGCTTATTTCATCTTTACTGGGTGTGCATGAGAGGCTCCTGTGGTTTGCATCGGAGAAAACACAACTACATAGGGTATTCTCTGCAACAGCCAGGAATAGGGAGGGGACAGGGTGTGGCAGAGTTAGTCAGAGCTAGAATTCTGCCTCTGTTCATTTGTATCAGACCTGATCTGCTCAGAGGGAGGCAGAGGGGCCCTTTCTAAAATGGGTCACTGGTTAAGTGCCCTTCAGCAGAAATTGAATCTCACCAACTGCCTGAATTGTATTGAGCCGTGGAGGAATAGAGTTGACCTTCAGATAGAGCAGCTCAGGCACAGAAATATATGTGAACAATATCTAGAACAGGTGCACTGAGACCAAGCAGCATTGTTTATAAGACACTAACAAATGATTTGTGTTTTGAACAGTGTTGGGAGGAAACATGTCTTATTTTACCATCAGTGAGGCACATTGTGCTCTTAACATTTATTAAATAAAAGTTTGCTTGTTGCAAATAACCATGCCATTATAGATCTGTGGGGGATGGTGCATCCCTGTCTTTAATGCTGCTCCTCATTACTTGGCTGTGGCTCCATGGCAATGTGAAATGTGTCCCAATGAATGTTTTGTATCACAGCCCTCTGGAGCATGAAGCCATTTGTCCTTGCTGCCTGGTGCCAGACATGCTTCATCCCAGACATGGCTTCCTTTACAGGGGGAGCAAAGCAAAGGGAATCAAAGACCCAGGACCAATGTCTTACTCTATATCCTGTCCCACTATATAGCAGAGGCTGTCTCTGTACACAACCACCCATCATTCCAAGGTGCTGAGCATCCTCTGAGAGCATGGCAAGCCGCTGATTAAACCTGCCTACTGCACGCTACTCTGTCCTCACGAACTGGAGAGACTCACACAATAGTTAGCTCCCCTGATGTGAAAGGGTAATGAATTTCAATGAAGCTCTGCTTGAATCCATGATTTATGCGTTGGCCTATGTCGAGTATGTGGCTAAGAGATATTCATGGTCTTTCCTCTCTGCTCTCAGAGGAAACACAGCCAATAGACATGGGAAGTGCGCAGTCGACTAAACTGCGTCAGCATTCAGAACGGGAGCACGGAAGTTCACGATTACTCAATTAAATATGTTCAATTTGACGGTTTGTTGCTCACCAAAGAAATACCCACGATGGATAAAGATAAGATAACCTATAATTAGAGGCACATTAATGAATGCCTGCCCACTTAATACGTCAGTGGATCGCAGTTTAGGTTTGATCTTTCACTTCAGTGCCTTGGTTGGTGAACACTAAATTACAACTCTGCTTAGTTTTTTTTGTCCCTATATACACTAGCTGCAAGATTCACACCAAGAATCTCTCCTGCATAATTGTACTTCTGGGAGGCATTTTAATGGCCACACATGCTGGTTTCACTAGCTTTGAGCAAAAAAGCCCAGGCCTTTTACTGAAGGTTGTTGGAATCCATCAAAACCCCACCAAAATTCTGATTTGCCTCCACCACCACAGTGGATAGTCTCCCCTGCATCCCCTCACTAACCCAACATGGCAAAGGCAAACCTGCAGCATAGAAAGCATCAGCAGCATTTCTCTGCTCACTACCTCCCCGTCTCCCTTTTCACTGTAGTTCTGGTCTGCCTCCATCTCTTTCTCCCTCTCTCTCTTTGTCTTTTCTCTCTGTCTTGCGTTGCATCCTCAGTGATGATTGACTCTCCAGAGTAAAAGGAAGCTGAATCCATGGCTCACATTTCTAGCCCTTTGTGGAGCACAAGAGGTTCTTTGTTCAGTAAGTTTTGCCTCAGAGCCTCTGCTGCCTGAAGGCAATGGACAAGACTGAATATTTTTCAGCACCATTTCAGGCTTAATTCAGTGAGCATCATGTTTCAGAATTCTGCTGCTGTCGAGCGCCTCAGTGTTCACTCTCATTTCTAATAAAAGCGTCAGAATATGGTAGTTGAAATAATTATTTTGCTGATTTATTTGATTTAGTTAGAGGGATCAATAGAGAAAATGATGTGTTGTGCTGATTGTTTGCATCACATAAAACTGCCCTCAAACAAAGAAAGATAATAGTAAGCCACACAATCAGTTGGAGGCTGCATAAATTACGTAAACACCACACTGCTTAATACAGTATAGCTTCCTTTGAAATTGTATTGGTTTGTCTTTATAGAAAACAATTATGTAGGTGTTTTGTTGAAAAAGGGGAGATATGTTTTCCATTAGCACATGATATTCTAGGAACTTGAAAGATAAAGAGGGGACTGAAGGCAGAGTTAACGCTTTAAAAACATTTATTGTAATGGCTTATGAGCAGGTACACAGAACAGTCACATTAAGAGCTGACATGGTTCTGCCAGGAGGTCTTCATCACAGCAAAATCATTTCTAAATGAGGGCCATCTTGTGTTCAAAATTTAATTTGAATGTTCCGCGTTTTAGTTTTTCAGTTGTAAGGGTTGCAATTGTCTCACAAGCTACTATTCAATGACATGCTAAAAGACAACACAGCATTGTGTCTTTAATTTTTTTTTTACAATACCTGTTCTGTACACATGGTGAGGCACCAGTGACTGTGTAGAAAATGCTTTCTGGATCAGAGTGAATGACTGGGAGTCTGTGATAAAATCCCACATTATTTGATTTGAGCCCAACTACAGGTGCCAAGATACCTTTTGTATAACCCAGTGCAATTTTCATTGTTTCATTTGTTTAGTTTATTTATTGTGATACAGAACTGGTGGACAGGTTTTTTTTCAAACACCCAATTCATAATATAATGAAAGAACATAAAGACAGCTGTTGTCAATGCCCCACAAAAGAACATTTAACAATATAAGTCGCTATTGTTGTTTTCACAAAACAGAAAAGGTAGATGAAAAAGAAACATACGTATAACATATATGTTTATATATATATATATATATATGTATGTATATATATGTATGCAAATAATTCAGCTTGTAGTCATTGTGATGACAAGACAAAACAGGAGCACACAGCAGTCTGCCTGGTCTAATCTGTTTCTGCAAATACCTAAAGCAGACTGAAAATCAGACCACAGAAGAATACATGATACAGTTACATTGCCCACGGCAGGGGGGAAAGGCAGGTTCCAGTGTTGCTGACACTTCGAATCGCCTGTTAGCAGTGTGCCATAAAAGCGTCAAATTGGGTTTGTCAAATGATGCTTGTCACTTATCACATCCAGTGCATTTGGGGATTCTGTGAATTTATTTGCTTTGTGACTTTTGCTAGAAGCCCCGATGATCAGAACTTGTTTACTCTTTTAGTGTATTCCACCATTCGGGAGAAACATTAGTAACACTCAAAAAGGTTTTTGCAGCGAAATGGAAATGTTGACAAGACTGGAGCATGTGCTTATCACTGTCATAAGCAAAGGGATAATAATCAACACAAAGAAAATGAGTGGGAGGAAAATTGTTTTTCAAACCACATTACTCAGAAAAGCCCCTGATTGCTCTCTTGCAGATTCTATTGATGACTGTCCCAGTAACTGCTTCGGTAACGGAGACTGTGTAGCTGGAACATGCCACTGCTTTTTAGGATTCAAAGGACCTGACTGTGGGCGAGGTGAGTCAATCCCTCAGTCATACCGTCTTTATTGATCCACATCATTCATACATTACATTTCTAGGGTGCCGACCAAATTATATTCACTGCGTGACCAGAACAAAGCAATTTTCATCTTACAATTACTTTTTATTATACTTCAGATCTTTCTTATTAAATTAGGCAGTACTACTCCAGATGATTCATTTTTACCTATCCTAATGGACTATTGTGTTATGCATAAAAGAACTCTTGAAACAAGCTTAGAGATAAGAGCTTTAGATTACAGGGCTGGTATTAAAACATTATTTCAATCATTCAAACCAAAGCTGTATTAATTTTTTTGCCAAATTAAAAAAAGCATTTTTTTTACCCAATGTGTTAGAATGACAGCATTTTGCTTTGGTTACAACTTAACACATACCGCCATCTGTTATCCATATGTTGATCTGCATCGTATTTGACACTTTTTATTCAGCTCTTTTTTTCTTTTTTTGTACATTTTCAACAGCCACACAACAGCCATTGTGTAGATATTTGTTGTGAGCATGGGGTCACATCTGCAGTGGATGTCAAGGTTTAGTAATGTGTGCTGCAAATTGTACCCTCCCTGGGAAGAAAACCTTTTAACATTTTGGTCAGAAGCTCATTGTCAGATGGAGGCTTTAGCACACTTTGAAGCTATGGTTGGAGGGGTCCATTCAAATGGATGTATGCTGTCTGCTCTTTTCAAAGCTGCCTGTCCAGTGCTATGCAGTGGGAATGGTCAATACCTTAAAGGTCGCTGCATGTGTCACAGCGGCTGGAAGGGCTCCGAGTGTGACGTTCCCACCAACCAGTGCATTGACATCACATGCAGCAGCCATGGGACCTGTATCGTGGGAACATGTATCTGCAACCCGGGCTACAAAGGAGAAAACTGTGAAGAAGGTGATTGTTTTGATAAGTCATGGTAATGTATCCTACACTTATAAAGTCCTACATAATATGGCTGTTGTAACCGCCATCTTAACTTGTTAGTGCTTGACATTTTAATAGAATACTCATAATGGGAACGGCTATTAAAGTTGGTATGGCTTATTTAACAGTCTATCCAGTAGTAAAGACGGGACATCCTTTAAGAAGATCGTTATAGCCATAACACTTCACAATATGCATCCGAGGTGACTTCTCCTGTATAAATCATGGATATAAGGCATTACGTTAATCGAAACAGCCCATTTACTGCTTGAAATTCAGACGCGAAGTCTGATGTTAATCCATTAGGAAACTCCACATTCTCGATGCTGTATACGGCTTGACCAGATAAGATTGAAGGAGCCATTGTGTTTGCCAGCTCTTGAAGGCTCTCAATTCAAGATGAAAAATGGACCCTGTGAGTTTGATAAATGGGGGTTTGTGACATCCATAGGCCCCTATTCTATTTTGGGTGGAGTGTTGGCCATCAGGAGTGGAGGGAAATGTGGACGAGGGCCCTTTAACATTTTTACCTTTCTTCCGTGCGACCTTCAGCCACAATGATTAATTGCCAGGAGAGAGTCTCTTGTCAGTTAGCCTATGATCTTTGTGCCTTGTGCCCAAACCATCTGCTAAGAGGCGAGAGATCCTGTTTGTCTTACTATGACGGCCTTTATGCCCATTTATGTCATGGTAAAGTGTTGCTGCCGTGGTGCAGCCTGCTGCTCTCAGTGGCTAGACATTGCTCCTGCTTGGGGCCCATTTGCCATCTGTGTGTACCATACAGATAATGTCTGGAAGAAAGAATGTTATTATTCTAAATGCATGTTCCCATAACTCTTGTGCCTTACAAAGTGACCATTCATTTAACAAGATGTCAAGGGAAGGGATGCTATAGAACCAGATATTAATTTGATATTTGCATACTAATTGGACTTATACACTGTACACTGATGCAGTATACAAAAAAGCAGAGGGAAGCCAGTGCAAGGCTTCTTTAGTCACAGTGTTCTTCAAATAGTCTGTAAACTAGAATCGAGGTTGCATGGGGAGTCTAGCTGTTGCCCCAGGCTTTTCCTTAAGTTACCCCGTTTTTTCCTTTACATTTTGCTAATGTGGGTTTTGTTTTTTCCAGCTTTCAACTACTCATCATCGTGGCTTTCATTTTGGAGGAACATGCTCCTATTAAGGCACCTTCCCTCTTGGGAGGAATTTTCATTATGAGTTGATGGAGCTGTGCCAACAGGAGCGTGGGCAGTACCTGTAGTTTCTACCATAAGCCCGAGTGCCATTTAATTACTCTGACTGTAAATCTTGTCTGAGGTGTTAGAAGAAGTGGGCCTCTTCTTGTCATTTCCTGTGTGCAGCTGAGCTGTGGCCCACTGCAGTTGTCATTCTACTGCCTCAAATGGTGACGCCAGGTTGCCTCTGAAAGAGGGAAACAGCAGGTGACTGGTGTGTCTAACACTGTCTCTTTGGAACCCTTTTAGTGGACTGCCTGGATCCAACATGCTCAGGCCGAGGGGTATGTGTCCAGGGAGAATGCCACTGCTTTGTGGGGTGGGGCGGGCCAGGCTGTGAGAGCCCCAGGGCCTCCTGCATGGACCAGTGCTCTGGACACGGAGCTTTCCTGGCAGACACCGGAACCTGCAGCTGTGATCCCAACTGGACGGGCCATGACTGCTCTACAGGTGAGTGCTTCCCTCAGATGAGAGTAAACATTGGCAGAATTCCCCTTCACAGATCAGTGCCGATTTAGCTGTGATCACCAAGTAGAAAAAAAGTCAATGTGTTCACAGAAAATATTGCATTTGTTAAATTAAATTAGCCTTGATATACTTGAATGAATGTAGCAGCTTCTTAACGATGGATGGTAATTGTACCTGTTTAAGGGTAGGCACCTAAATAAAGCATAAACAAAACAAAATCATATTTAATTATGAGGTGAGTAAGTGAAAAAATATATATAATATATCAGTTCATTGTTTCGCAGTTTTATCACAGCTGCGTTCAGATAAGAACCTCAGTTGTACATATTTTTGTTTTGTAATCTCTCTATGTAATCTCTCGCATTTATCGCTCTTCAAATCCTGACACATAGTCAATATTATACAATCAGTGAATATTATACAGTATCCAGTATCATTTCTCAACCTTCAATATTTGCAATTTCATTTTAATACTTCACAACTGACAAACAGCAACAATATGTAATAACATCTCTGTCAATTAATCTCTGATAAAATCCTTGCCATTTTTGTGGGAATTTATTTCACTGCTTGATTCAATATAATAAATAATTGCTGGGCTCCTCAGTGAAGTAAACATTTCTGGTTATGTTAAAAGAAAAATAGCTCACATAAAAGCCTCAATTGTTCACATCATTGATCAGTTGGAGGCCCAGAGCTAGCAATCAAACCCTGCTTGATTTTGCTCAAAATGTATTTATTTTACAAATGGTTTCATCCTCATGCTCCACATGGTTAGCTGGCAGCCAGAGAAAAGAGGGAAACACGCATAGCAGGGATATTGTCAGAGGCATGATCTAATGCAAGTTAATGCTCTTTCTTGAGTTCTGGCTTTCTCTGCGTTGGCACAAGGCTCGCAGCTGATGATAGCTCTTTCTGCTCCGGAGGATTGTTCCCATTGTGTTCATTTTGTCCACGGGGAATTTTCTCTCTTGGTTGTCAAGAATAGGCTGAGCATAGGATACAGTTTCACAGCTAGAATACACCTTCTCGAGGCTCGAAGGATAAAAAAAAGTCCTGCGCAATTTAGGTTCAGCTCTGGCAGCCACCTGCTTGCTCACATTTATCAAAGAAGTATTTTACTACAAAACCTCAGTGAACTCTGTGGTATATTGTTAAAGAGCTGTCAAATGTAGGTATCTCACATCACTTACTTGAAGTGTTGGCAGATGCAAAAGTTCCAGATTTCTTTTTCTTTTTTTTTTTTTACTGTAGCCAGCTGAAGAATTTCACAATTTCCCACAAATATAAATGCTCATATGAGACCCTGTGTTAATTTTTTATGGTTAGATTAAAGCTGCAGATAGCTCAGTTTGAACAGGCCTCTGATGTGTTGATAATGTTTTTTGTAGAGGCTGATGCAGTTGCTGCCTTCAGCTGCTTTCCTTTAGACAACATCATTTGTATTCTTACAAGATATTTCTGAAATGAGTCCAGCAGTCGCTTGGATCCCTGAATCCCTTCATATTCCAAGCAGACACAATGACCTATTAGGTAATCCCAGGGATTTTGAGGGAAATGGGCAGTTAGTCTGAGTTTGCCTCGCAGAGAAAGAGCTCTGTAAATGATGATGAGTTGGCTCTTTATCCACCTTTATCCTCTTCATTGTAGAGCTTTCTGTGGTCTAATACAACACTAAGCTTGGTGGTGGGCTAGGACAGCCTATAACCTTGCTGTCTGGGGATGGAAAAAGATGGAAAGCTTTCAATATGTCTTTCAAGATTCTTTAACCCCCCCCCCAATACTTTTAGGGCACAAACTCATTTTCTCATGTGGCTTTGGAACAGTGCAACCTGGGTGTGCACAGTTGGTAGTAATGCGGTTACAAGCCATAAAACAATGCCGGAGGTTTTATGTCCTTTAATATGTGTGTTTTCATATGCCATTTTTGCCATTCTCCCACCCAGAGGAAAGTTTGTTTACACCGCCCTTTAGTGCAAATGGTAACGGCCATCATGGGGATGGGGTATTTCTCACTGTGGACTCCTGGCCACGGATAATGAGGGTTTGCCTGCAGGCTGTAATTGCATCTTTTTCACGTTAAAGGTTTCTCCTTTGTTCCAAGTGAACGGTTGTCTCACAGTCAGTCGAGTCTGTTTTCTCTGACCTGTATGTGTTCCAATAATTCTGAGAAAGGACCTGGTAGCATCCGTTTTTGCATAATTTTTTTTTCAATTTATGTGCTAATGAGATCACTCAAGATGTTCATTATATTCATTAGCACCACCTATTTAGCTGTGTTAATATTGTCTTTGGAGGATATCGAAGGCATAGCTCCACAATGAATAATTACTAGAAAATTACTGATGACCAGACCTCTGTAAACAAATCCTGATATTCTCTGTTTGCGTGTGTAATGTTTTTTGTTTGTGTGTGTTTAAACATTCATAAGGGGCACTGCTTCAAATGCTGCTAGCATACGGTACCTTTAAATCAAAAGTCAGATGTAAAATTATGATTTGCATAGTTTAACAAAGTGCTGAGCTGTAATTAGCACTTTGAGATGAAAATAACACTCAAATCTCATTTGAAGCAATGACAAAATAGGCACTGTAAAGGCAGTAACTGACTTATTAAAAGATTTTAACTCCAGTATGGTCCCCTGCGGTCATATTTGAATTGGCTTGGCTAATAAGTCAGGAATACATGGCTATTGTTCCTCCTTCCCCATACTGCTAAGCCTCTTTTTTTCTTCTTTTTTTTTTTTTACATAATAGTTACTAAAGAGGTTAACATTTCAATGAGGTTCATAATAAATATGTCACTGTTTGATTTATTTGAGCTTTCGTCTTGTCATACTCTCCCTCAAGTTCCTGAGACGTGGGTAATGTCCCAAGCTCTATCACAGCCTGTCAGGGAGGTCTTTCAGCTGCCACACAATAGCAACAGCCAAGCTTTAATGTAGCTCTGTCTCTCAGTCTCCTTCATTCCGTGAATTTACTTCTTCCTCTGGTACACGGCACTTAGGTAGAATAAAAACAGCATATTGTCATCCTAGGCCTTTAATCATGCCTTGAACATGCCTTGAATAATTCTGTGGAGCCTTACTTCCTGCCTGTAGCCCATAGCCATGTGGCAAAGCTATAAACAGAGCATGTACAACAAAGGAAATAACTTTTACAGTTTAATCAAAAATGTTAGTGCTGATATATATTTTTTCCAGCTGTGTGTATTTTTCCCTCTTTCCCCCCTTTGTGTCAGAAAGAGGTGAATTTTCAAAGAGGAGACGAGGCTAGGAGAAGAATAAGTCTGCTAAGGCCGCTACAATCCATGTCTTTTCTTTATAATGGACTTATTAGATTTGTATTGTCAAAAAGGATTGCCCCTTATGAGGTGCAGGAATTTCTTTTCAGCCGCCATCAGACAAGGTAGTGGAGCGTGGCCGCCTTTCCTTGACAATAACTCCTGGATTTGTCTTTTCTTCACCCTTGTTGTTCGCCTTGTCTTCCATTTCCATCCCACTTCCACCCCCCTTCCTTCCTTTCTGTCCGTCTTCCCCCACTCTCTTTTTTTGTCTTTTTCTATGTCCCTGTCTCCCACAGAGATTTGTGCAGCCGACTGTGGTGGCCATGGCATTTGTGTGTCGGGCACCTGCCGCTGTGACGACGGCTGGATGGGAACTGGGTGTGACCAGAGGGCGTGTCACCCTCGCTGCAACGAACATGGCACTTGCAGGGACGGCAAATGTGAATGCAGTCCGGGCTGGAACGGAGAACACTGCACTATTGGTAGGATGGGAAGAGGTTTTTGCTTGGGAGCTGGGCTCTGTTGGTGTATGTGTGTGTGTTTGGGGGGCCAACAAAGGCCTAGGTTGTCTGTGTGTGTGTGTGTGTGTATGTGTGTGTGTGTGTGTGTGTGTGTGTGTGTGTGTATGAAGCGCTGGATGTGAGGGGAAGGGGTCCAGTTGGAGAAGAGAGGGAAAAGCATGCTTAATTGAATTTGTGCAACTCGGTAAAGCATGAACAGGTTTACTCAAGGATCTGAGGCTTGCCTTCATGCATTTTAATGTGGGAATGTGCTAAGGTGTCCTTTCATTTTACTCATCCTTTTTTCCTCATCTCTTTCTTTTCTCCCTTTCCATTTACTATTTATTTTGAATTCTGACATGTCAGTCATTGTGAGCAGGTCAAGCACCACTTCTAGCTCTATGTTTATTATAATAACAATTGTTCTTCTGTAAACGCTTGCAGAAGTTAAGTTTGCAAGACCTTGACTGTATGTCAAAAGCTTTCTTTGAAAACCTTGGCTTGGCTCATTTAAACCTACATAAAGTTTTTGACTGAATTTTCATTGGGTTGCCAGAGAGTAAAGTCATTAAATTTTTCCAGCAGTCATGCCAGCAGTGGTTCATAGGTTCATAATGTTTGCTCTTTTTAGTTTTGTTAAAATCCTTGACAGAGAGAATAGTTAAGAGGTAGAATGAGCCGACTGAACTCTGCAAAGTGTGCTCCGTGCTTTATGTTGAGAAATGACTTTCAATATGTTTGCTATTTTGTAGTCCCTGAAGAGGTGACGTACCTCCTTGTGAGCATTTGCTTGTCATAAGGAACTAGTGGTTGCAGTAAAACGTAAATATGATCAACAAACAGACGCAGCCAAGCTGTTATCATAAGTAAGCAGTAGTTGACCTCTGTTTGTGACCTTTCTCCTCTGTTTGAAGAGCCCACTGCCAATAGGACGGCATGGAGATATCTTTGAGTTCTGGTGATGGATGTTCTGAAGTTTGACAGTTTTATTGTTAAAGTGTAACTTGAGCTCATTAAGACGAGTGTTTGAATGCACTTAGCTTCATAATATTTGATGTCAGGATTGTCAAACCTCCAGAGGACATGCTATGTGATGCCTGCTTTGCAAGATTGCTACTTTACCATTCTTTCCCCGTATTGCATCAATTCTCTTCTCTTCTCTTCTACCCTTTTTTTTTTTTTTTCTTACTATTTTTTGTTTTATTAGTGGAAAGTAACTGAATGCATTTACTCAAGTGAGATATTGGTACTTCACTTGAGCATTTCCAATGCATTCCTTTCGTTATACTCCACTTTACTCCACCACTATATTTATACACATTTATTTGAATGTTGTAGTTAGTAGTTACTGATTTTACATTCAAAATATGTGACAATCATATACAATGTGATGCATTCATCTAGGTTTAACTACCTAGCCACTGCTTTGTTGACAGATGCCACCTAACATGGTAGCTTACTCATTATCACTCGATGATCCAACCACTCATCAAGAGAAAAACAATAGCCATCTCTTCCCCCTCTGCCACAGCATTTCAGTCAACAGAAATGTGCAACTCCCACTCGTATAAGTCACTAGGGAGATGGGACAAATGTTGAAAATTCTAGTCTTGTAGGTGAAAGCTTTATTTGATATTCAAATAGGTGGAGATCATTTTTTTCCTCACAGTATTCTCATTCATATCTTGGGGCAGACCTGCTTGAGTACAGAGCCTTGACTCAGTCTGTGAATGTTTTATATGCTGGCCTTACATTATTGATGGGCCTTTTATAAGTGCCATATTGAGATCCCCACTCCCTCGACAAGAATATTCCTCAGTGTCATCCATTAAGAAGCCAAAGATCTCAATTTAAATCAATTTTCATTATTGAGAGTTCTGCGTTGGCCCCAAGCCCCATGCTGTGGAGCACAGCAGGTCCAATTTGGCCCCGCCATCGCCAAAGCCTCTGGTGACCTCATCGTCTATAGAGGTGTTTCAAGATTAAAAGCACTTTTTGTTGAACATCCTGACCTCCTGTACGATATTGCTTGAGAGATTTAAGGGTGGTAATATGTGCATCAATCATGTTACTTTTGAAATACTCCCCTGAGATATTCTGCCGATGCCAGCAGTTGATAAATGGGGACAGAGTGAAATGTTCTTTCTGAACATGTCACTTTTTTACCCTCTCTCTCACTCTTTCTTTATTTCTTTATCTCTTTCTCTCTCTCATTCTCTTTCTCTGTGTTCCTCAAACCCCCCCCCCCCCCCTTGTCTTTTTGTTTTCTGTCACCATCCCTCTCCCTCTGTGTTGGATCGTATTTGTTGTGTTGCTTGTAATGCATGATTTTGCTTCATGGCTGCACTTTCCCTTTTTTTTTTTTTATTTACCTTTTGTAATGTAAACTAACACCTTGCCTTGCTGTCTTGTCATGGAAGTGGCACTGTTCAAACCTCCCTTATATGTCCTGTCTTTTATCTCCCAAGCTCACTATCTGGATAAGGTAGTGAAAGGTATGGCATTCCTCCTTCCTTCTATTTTGCCCTCCTCCCATTGTAACTCCAGCTAGCATTAACAAATCATGCACACACACCATGCTCTTCCCTTACATTGACATATGCAAACACTAGGCACCTCTTCTTGCCCCAAACAACTCATTCAAAAGATCCCCACCTCCCATCAACTTTTTGTTTGCCATGTTGTCACACAGTAATCTCCACTTAGCACTTTCGCACCTGGTGAGTCAAGTTGTGCTGCTTTCTATACATGTTGAATATTTGGTTTGTGTGTGGCCTTGCTTTCTCAATAGGGGGGTGTTGGAAAAGGGGCTTCATAACCTGTGCCATACATTATGGATGAGTGTGCAGCTGTGAGCAGGGCCTGATAGGTGCTGAGGCCGCATCCTCTCTAATTAAAAGGGTTCATGGTCTGGTTGGTGCAGGGCAAGCAGGGGGTGGAGGCTCTGCAGCAACCCTGCCTTTATGCCTCCAGCACCCTCTCTCATTCTCACTGTGTCCTTGGTAATGGACCACCTGGCATGAGAGCGGCTGCCAGAGGAGTCCTTCGAACACTTGCAGCCTCACGTTTGGAGCTGTTTCGGGCAGGCTCAGGCAGGGCTCAGCAGGGGCTCCTCTCTGAAAGGCCTGCCAATTAAGTTGAACTGGTGCCAACAGAGAGCGGATCTTTATTTATCCTTGTAATAAACATTCAGAGCTTACTAATCATCTGTCTCCACTGGTCTAACCAGACTTCTTTTGTCTATTTGTTCAATAAAAGGACGCCTAATGTCCAAACGTGTCTAGGAGGCAAGACACTTTCTAATGGTATTAGCCTTCAACTGCAACTTCCTGTCCTCAGGGAGTCGAGGAGAAAATTAATATAGAACTATTATATATATATACACTTTTTAATGGTCCACAATTGATCCCCATTATTCAAAAGTCTGTATCGTGGTTGCTCCTTTTGGTGTTTCCATTTTTTTTTTTTTACATATATTTAAAGGAGCCCTCTAAATTATAAATGCAAGGATGCAATTGAGAAAGCAGAATTGTAGGTTGCCATGTTTCGCGATTCGTTCATGGATGAGAAGAGTCAATATGGCTAAAAGCTTCATTTTATTTTAATATTACACCTTTAAACAATAAAATATTATATATTAAACAAAAAGGGGAGAACAGAAATGTTGTGGATATTATTTGGCAATATTTTGTCAGAGTTGTTCCATTAAATTGAAATTTAGTTCTGCTTCTTATTTTTTTAAAAGCCATTTATATGGCATAAATGTGCAATAATATGCATAAATGTGGATTGTTTATTGGCCCATGGCTGTTTTATGACACATGCCATTATACTGTCCTTTCTCCGTATTGCGGCAACCAAAATGCAACTGATGCATTACTCAGCTAACAATGTGAACACCCATCTATTCTTGGTTTTGGCTTTATCTTTCAGCTTCCTAAATACTTAAATAATACTTAAACACCTCTGTTTTGTTTCTTCCTTCATCCGATGTTTCCCACTTTAACACATGTCTCCCATTCACCGCACCCGTCTCTCTTCCTTTCTCGCTCTCTCATGCTCACACTCCTGTTCTCCCTGTGTGATGTAAGAGCTTTGAGACAGCCGCCCCAGTCTCTTTAGTTGATAAAATGGGTCAGCTTAGCATTCTCTCTATCAAGGCACAACAACACAAACTGTGACAGACTCGTGCGTTTGATATCCTGAGATGTTACCCTCTGCTTCAGCAAGGGGATACGAATCACAAGGTACCAGATAAATGCCAAACAGACCTAGAAAAATGGGCGAGATAATCCTCTGTTGTATGCCCTTGTGAAGACCTATTCGGAGAGAACCAGAGGAAAGTTTCACCTGTCGGTCTGCTCCAGCCTGCTTTTAGCTCCCCTGGGGTCACATGCACGGGAACGCAGTGCAAGCAAAGTCCTCCCCTGCATAATGCTAATATCCTTATACACCTCCTACTGTTTTATGTCGCATTCTACTTCTCTTAATGACAGTATACACACTCTCCATGAAGGGATAATGATACTGATTGCTCAGAAGAGTCTGGAGACAACTTGTTAAAAAAAAAAGAGAGCAAAGACTGATATAGAGCTTTTCTCAATAACTATAGCTGTTTTGCTGCACCTCATTCTTCGTTTGCAAACAACAGTAGCAGTAATGCGTTAATCATAATAACGGTCATATTTGAAAATCACATCACACACTAGTTATGTGCAGGAATGCCAGTATATACGCCACTGCTCTCATTATCCAGCTGTAGTAGCACAGATACAGGAGGCCAATCTACTGTAGTAATGAGTGAATATTGATTTAGAAGATCCCTCTTATCTGATTTTACTGCAGAGGGATATTAGAAGCTTCACAAAAGGTGTATTGAATTAATCAACTTCAGCTGAGAGTCATTATAGCCACCCTAACCCATTTAAAATCCTAACATGACTTTAGTCTATCACTATCAGAGAAATATTAGCAACAAGCAAGCTCACATTGTTGTCATTGTTATATTGTTGTTGCTTGTTCACAAACAGTATACTGTGTTTATCTGTTATCCATTAAGCCTGCTTTATTTAATATTCTGTGCCGACCTCTGTCTTTGTCCTTTTTCGTTTCACAGAGGGCTGTCCTGGTTTGTGCAATGGAAATGGTAGGTGCACTCTGGGTAACAATGGCTGGTTCTGTGTATGCCAGCTGGGCTGGAGGGGCACTGGCTGTGACACCTCTATGGAAACTGCCTGCAGTGATGTCAAGGACAACGATGGAGGTAAAACCACAAACACACACAGCAATGCTTTCTGACACTGGCCAAGCATCAACAGGGACTCTTAAGTAGACATGATTTGACTGTAGAATGAACCGCCTTTGTGCTTGAGCATATACTGTACCTGCTTTATGCTTTCCAGGCTCAGTTGTACTCTTATGCAGTTGAGGTGAGGATGAGGAATGGCTTCCAGTCAATCACCTGAACAACAAGTTTTTTTTTTTTTTAAAGCAGAGTAGCTTGCCTGCAGCCCCGAGCATGCGCTGGCCCCAGGAGGAAGTCCCTGCTCTGCCCTCTAAACTAGCCTCGAGGGGCACACACAGAGCCAGCCAGGGGGCTGCACCACTCTTGAGGCCAAGAGAAAGACGTGACTTCCTTTCTTCCAGATCTCATTTTGGGCTTGAGCTATCCGCTAGCATCCCTTATTCATGCAGGGACTGTTTGTCTCCCCCCCCCCCCCCCCCATCACCATGCACTGGGCTCTCACTGGCAAATAAGGGGTGCTGTTGGGGATTTGACTGACTCCTGACAGCAGGGTTTATTTTTATCACCCATCTGGCCAGATAGGTCCCTGAAAGCAAAGGGTAGCGAGTCCAATGACCCACTTTAGTAAAGTAAAGTGCATTGCACAGCAGCTCTTTCTGTCTAGTGTAATTTCATCTAAATCACAGACAGAGAACCACCAGCAATTCTAGAGGTGTTCAAATGTTCGCCAGGACTAGCTAAACATAATGTGGCTTTAATCATGTAGTAAAACAGCAATCAATGAATAATGCCCCAGTGACTCAAATACATATACACTTAGATTCGTTTGCCAGGTGTGTGTCCAGGCTGTTGTTTAATTAGAGAGTGTGTGTGGGACTTGTTTGACCTTGTCAGATGGCCTAGTGGACTGCATGGATCCAGACTGCTGTCTGCAGGCAACCTGTCACACCACCTCTCTGTGTGTTGGCTCCCCGGACCCCCTGGACATCATCCAGGAGACACAGATGTCCTCTGCACAGAGCAACCTGCAGACTTTCTTTGACCGGGTGCACTTCCTGGTGGGCAGAGACAGCACCCACATCATCCCTGGAGCTAACCCCTTCGATGGCAAGTGAGTGACTAGTGCATTACTCTCACCAGACACCACGCGGTGCTGCATTCTAAAACAGGACGAAGGCTGTTTTTCTCCTGAGAGTCAAATTAAAAAAAAAATTATGTTTCATGCATTAGTTTCTTGTGAGATCAAACTCATTCTGTTGAGTCAGCTAAATTAGTCATTGCTGGATTTAATATGTTTCACATTTAAATTCAGCTACTCAGGATGGTTTGATGGTTTACATTTCCATTGGAATAAACAGTGATCTAGTCTGAATTTGCATTATGGATAGCATCACTTTTGTGTTTTTAAAGTAATGACATTTCAGGTGGAAGCACAAATCAATCAGTGGCTTTCGTTATTAATGTAGGCCAGCGCAATTACAATGTTAAGGTTATTTCACTGACAGATGACAGAAAATGTTTGCGCTTTGTTCAAACCCAAACTAAAATGTCTGCGCTACAGGCAGTGGAGGCTGAAATGGGCAGGGTCTGGTGGCGTGCATAGGTAGAAGTATGATGGACAGATGATGATAGACAAACATAGAATGTGGCAAATAGCATTCCCTTGCATGAAAAGCATCTCATATTCATGTATTGTGATTACTTTTACTGTAATCCATCTGAGGCCCACTCCCAGAGGCAGAGCCCACGACACCCCAGCCATGGAATCTGAGACGCTTTCATATCAGGCAGGATGGCTGTCAAAGTCCCATAAGACTCCCCTGCCTCTCTTTTCCTTTGTCTCCTTCCCTTTTCATCTTTAATCGCTTGTGACTCTGCGTCACCTTATTTGCATCCGACTTGCTTATGGATCTCTCTCATCCTGGCTTATTATACTCCTGTGAAACAAACAGACAACCGTCGGAACAAAAATAAATTGAGAATAAAATAAGTTGTGAATATTTCAAATTTTTGTCTCTGGTGATAAAATTGTATAAAATGGTGTCAAAAACAGCAGACAGATCAAACAAACTTCACAGCATGGTGTTGTTATTTGAGGCTTTTTTACCTCTTCTTTTCAAAGTGATGGCAGAGGGTTGTAGTTTCAGACATTACTATTTTTAGTCCAGCAGAGCTGTTTTTTTGTTCTTGAAGGGAAAATTGATTTCAAAAGTGTCCCTGCTCAAGCAGGATCATTTCCATTAGTATAATGTGCAGCACAACACATGTTAGTATTGGGTGTTTGTTGAAATGTGTGACTAATGTGCCCCCATGTTGCCCATCTTACCTCATTGTTTGCTGTAAAACATTTTTTTATCCCTACAATTTTTGTATTCAGCATGCAGCTCTTTTATATCTTAGTCATTGGCCATTAGTAGTCACTCAGTTTGCAGTTAGAAAAAGAAAAATGTCTTTATGAATTACATCAACTTTCATCAAACTTGAACTAGTGTCAGCCGATACTTAAGAAAAAGCACTTGTAACACACTTTGTGACATTTTGCCTCATTGACATTTTTCTGGCTTTCAAGAACCACTCAACATTTTGCAGTTCTTCACTGGACAGAGGACGAGGCGTAGAGGGTTGAATAATACTCCTGTCTCTCTCACAAGGAGATGCAGCCATAAATAAGTAAAGTCAAGAATCCAGAGATGAGCTGCAAGATTGGAGGCCTCAGCTCACCTAAAAATATCAGTGATAATCTATTATTCATGCTGGGTATTCATTCCCCACCCACTGACAGATATGAGCGGTTATGACAGGGTGCTCTGGGCTTCAGATGAGCCTTACAGGCACGGTCTCAGCATCTTCCTGATATGCTTGCCCTGGTCACCTGATCATCTTTTTATTGATTCATTAACCGCTTCCTCATGCTAGTAGACATGTTGGAGTGCTATTTCTGATGTTTCTCACCACAAAAAGCTGCATAGGTGCCACTGAATAAAGCATCTGCCACTGCATAAAACGTCTCGACTCTCCACCATGACACATAATACAAGAGACTGCCGAGGCCCAGCAGCGGGTGCTGACTGGAATAGTAAACAGGGACTTTGTCCGTGGAACAATTTGGGCAAAGATTGATAGCTGGCTTATAACAGCAAGGCAGAAGCCGTTCGCTTCATTTACAGGCTGCACTTTTTTTATTTTATTTATAACTCTTTTATTAGCATTAGGCCATTAGTGTAAATCTCTTGTTTGTTTTCTTCTCAGTGTGCACTTTCCCTTTTAGCAGCATTATATATTTGGAGAGCTAACATTTCATATTGACGTCTCTTTATTTTACATTCTTTGTGTGCTGGATAACATACAGGCAGGAAAAAAAAGGGCTGCAGTGACATTTGCATTGCCCTATAATCAAGTAATTTGCGTAGGTAATGATGTTTATGTTTCTTCTGCAGTGATGGTACCATTTAGTAGCCTTGCTCATTGAAAGTTCTCTCTAGTTAAGTCTGGCATGCGTATTTGATTTTGTCTCAAAGAGCAGTATAGTTTCTTCACAGTTGCACGCACAAGTATTTTTCAGATTTGTGACAATTATGTTTCCTGTTGTGACATTGATTGGAGAGTCATTTCAGAACAGCTTGTTCGAATGGTGCAAGTCAAAAATCATGTCAAAAGCAAGTGAAGCGATGAGGGGCATCAGCCTCAGCCTCATGCGTTAACATAACTTACATGACATCAATGGCAAAATCCCAAAACTTAGCTAGAGTAAGTCTTGTTATCCATAATACTCCCTCTTTAAAAAACATAAACTAGAGATGATTTCCTGCTGAGTTCATTTTTCACAGCTTGTCCTCACGTTGCCCTCTGTGGATGATGTATGATAAACTGGAGGTTGGAGATACTGTGAAGTCCCTTTTGACTTTGTGAATCCTCTCGGACTAGTGAAATCTCATACGGAGGGGAAGTTTCTGCAGCAAACGCTTCACGCTTCCTTTGCTTCTCTTTCTTTCTGTTCTATTTGATGTCAATATTTAAATCATTTGTCTTGACAGCGAGGAATCATCTCCCCATGTGGTTCACAGAAGCAGGAAGGAGATAGTTCCACTTACCCAGCTCCATCTGAAGAAAATGTGGATGATTGCCTCTTCAAACAAGACTCTAAAATAAACTGTCGGCATGAATGATTAATCGTAGACAACCAGGCCAGTGCTGGGTTAACTTTAGTAGTAATTCTTTGTAAATGCATCCAGATAGATCTTTGGGTATTAGTCCAAAGATTCAGAGCAGCATCTCCTTGCTTGTTTACTGTGCAGTGGTGGACAGCCAAGGTCTTCTGAAGGGGACCTGGCCTAATTAACATAAAACTGGGTTTCTGGGGACCAGGATAGTGTGGGGTGAATGATCTTGCCTCTGGTAAGGACATGTTAAGGGCAGCTACTAACACGCTAGTGTTAATTGTTTCCAGTACGTGGCAGTGTTTAAGACCCAAATGTATTAAAAATAGCCATGGTCTAATGAAGAAGTGGCAGTAAAGTATTTGTTAGGGGACCTGATTTTTTGCAAACGACTACAGAAACGATGGCTGACCATGAGTTGGGCCTTGCTAATGACATGGACAGAATTGGACAGGGGAGACGTGATACAGCAAGGTCTCAACTCATCAGTTCAGTAAGATTAGGAGGTGAATTTGGGTGACTTCCCACTATTGATTGGTTGGGACTGATGATCAGATCTAATTTATGCAGCTTCTGGAGACCTGGTGTCAGTCTGGAAATCTGTCAAGGTCTTGATAACCAGCCAAGCAAGTCTTGCAATCTGCAGTCCTATTATTTCCCTCTCTTGCATTCTGTAATGGAAAAGATAAATCCTCTTTTTTAATTAGTGCAAAAACAAAGTAAAGCTTCCTTATCTCATTATCCTTCTATTCTGGATAGAAAAGCCCTTAGAGACACCCTACGAGGTGTTAGGTTGCTCTGTTTCTTTTATGGCTGTTTGTTTTTATTATTTACAGTATTTCCTTTTGATAACATCTATACTTACTGTATGTTTATTTCACAAGTATTCCATCATTGTAACTGTGTTGGTCTTTCTCACTCCTATGCAGACATGCTTGTGTCATTCGTGGACAAGTTGTGACCTCGGATGGGACACCGCTGGTTGGCGTCAACATCAGTTTCATCAACAACCCATCCTATGGTTACACAATCACTAGGCAGGATGGAAGGTGAGAGCCCTTCCTTATAGTGAAACACACACACACAAACTCACACACACACAAACAATGGATGCAATGTAAACTTCACTAACTGCTGCCTAAATATGATTATATTTATATTATTGTCAAAGACAGTGTTGTTTAGCTTTGCTGAATTCTAATGACTGGAGGAAAAACACAGTTGCCACTGCAAACTGTGCCGCCATTGATCTGCTTTGTGCTTTCATTTGGTCCAATTTTGGAGTTCTCGGCTCAATTCCCAGAGAAATCAAACAAAGCCCTTCTGGTACACTCATAAGTTATGCTTCAGTAGCAGCAGGGAGGGGAAAGAATAAAATATGCCAATTCAAAGCAGCTCACTGGGGCTATGAAACATAGTGCAGATGGACATTATTTATTTGACAATGGAGGATTTAGAGAATTAAGTGAGACATTTAAGTTTAGGCCTGCAATTAATTTGCCCTGCATCTGTTTCCTCTTTTGTTGGAGCTTAATGTCATGGTTGAAAAAATAATCCTCACCTAAATTAGTTGTGTGGTTGATTTAAATCTGTGTCCTTAAGATAATACAAACAAACGCACAGATTGACATAGCTCTTTACCACTATCTTCCTCGAACAATTCCACATATATTTTGCCTCTGCAAGATACAGGAAACCTTGTCAATAAACTCATCGCCGTACCTCTAGAACCCCTCTGGAGAAAGTATTGAAGTGTTTTCATGAAACAAGTGGGGAAAGTCAGAGTTCTCTGTTTGGCTTTCTTTGAGCGACTCTATGCAAGCTGCTTTGGCACCAGTAGAGTTTCTCAGAGAAATCCAGACAAAAACTTCAGACTGGTTTCCATGTGTTTCTTGGAGTGAAAGAGAAACGCCAGAGTGAAAAATAATGGGTAACAATGTCTCTATAATTTCAGTTCTTTTCTGAATATGATTTTTGGAACAGATACACATACAGCACTACACAATCACAACCTGCAATCCCTCTGTATCTCTCATAGTAGTTTTAGTAAGGCATTGTGACAAACCCA
Source organism: Bovichtus variegatus (assembly GCA_943593645.1). Classification (NCBI taxonomy): domain Eukaryota; kingdom Metazoa; phylum Chordata; class Actinopteri; order Perciformes; family Bovichtidae; genus Bovichtus; species Bovichtus variegatus. Next base: position 5,697,849 of record CALSCE010009465.1, on the reverse strand, counting down.
GCCCCTCTATCACGGCGCAGCATGAATTGGTGTTTGCTCTCCAAGCCCCACTTCCTCCCGACACTTTTATCAGTCACTGACACTCTAAAGGCCCACATCTTTGCCGCAGCTTTGATTTTCATCATTCTTGCTTCCCCTCATTTCATTCCATCTTCTTGTCAGTCTCCTCTTTTTCCAAGTTTTACAAAACTCTTTCATCTCCACCTCATCATCTTCACCTTCCTCACTTATTTCATCTGCACTCCATCCCTTCACGCTATTCATCCTCCAATCTCCCATTGCCCTTAAGCCTTTCCTTTCTGGTCACCACTCTTTCACTATTTCCTGTACTTTCCTTGAGCCCAGGTCTCATGTCCTTTCCACTGCACTGGTTTCCCCTCATCTCTATCCTTCCTTCCTTTTCCCAGTTATGCGTGTCCCATTTTTCTTATGCATCACTCCGTTTTTCCCTTTGCAAGAGCTCTATACTCTTTTCTCCCTTCCAGCACATGTGTAAACACTACTCCATCTCCCAGGTTCCCCTGTAAACATGCCCAGTCTCCTGCAACTCCCCTGCAATCACTGTAAACTGGCTCAGTGCAGCGTGAAATCAGAAATGCACCTGTTCAGCCACTTAGAAATGGGAAAGCTGTCTCAACTCATTTTTATGATGTGTTCTTTATTGTCCAAGGGCTTAGCTTTTAAATTACCCTTTCCACTATCTTGAAAAGTTTTCTGGCCTAAACAAAAAAAGAGGTTTAGCTTTAGTTTCTCTACAGCTGTGTAGCCATTTTCTGACTGGCTGAACATTGAGACAATGAGAAGGATGCTGATGTGGATTCCAGCTTATTACGTTATTACGTGCTTGGACCTCTATAGGAGCTATGATACATTTATGGGAAATCCAGAATACACAAAGGGCCAATCTAATGTCCCAAAATGAATGTGTATGATGGCCACACATTTTTTGTAGTTGATTGTTTTCCTGTTTACACACATAACCTATTACCTAAGCATCTATACAGTCCTTATTTACTCCTACAAAACTTGTGTGTCCTTGATTCACTTTAACATCAACTAAATACTGTCCAGCTCATTATAAGTATACACTGGCCGAGAAAGGATTGCCTATAATTTGCATGAGCTGCGGCAAGTCCATTGGCAGGGCTACCTCTTTGAGCCTGATGCATTCCCTAAGGGCACAGGCAAGCAAGGCGGTTGTAGGTAGCTTTATAAGTTTTGTCACATGGCTTAAGGGTGTTGTCATGATTGATAACAGCCAGTGAATCCCTTCATCGATTGGCCACGCTGCCCATGGCTATCTGTCCAGAAGTGTTTTGAGCGTGCGTAGCTTTAGCCTGCCAGGTGTCAGGCAGACTGACCGGCTGCAGTTGTACGGCTACTGACGGATCGCAGCAGCACAAGGCTACAACTGTCACAGCCCCATCAGCTCTGCAGCCTCTGTACTAATGGACAAACTCACACCCAGGCAAGGTTTACCGCCACAGCCAATCAGACGTTTAGCCTCAAGGGAAGTTAGACTGAGCAGATTATTTATAGTATCTTAAACCAACAGGGAGGTTACCTAATTTAAAGGCCACTATTTGGACCTGCTTTTTTACCTGTAATTTGGAAAAGATGCTTCCTGTGTGAGGATGAGTCCTTGTCCCAGGGGCCTGTAGGTGACCAGGTGGTAATTGGCTCTCAGAGAGAAGTGACAAGAGCTGCAGAAATCCAGCGCAGGTGCAGTCATGCTGTTGCCACCATGCAGCAGTTACAGATGATGAAATCGCCAGAGTGCAGCCTGTTCACTGAGACCCACTCAAGTCAGACCAGAGGCCCTTAAATGCAACAGTAGATGGGATTGCATTGCAGGGCTTTTAGACTGATGTTGGAGTGGACAGCCTTCATCTAAGGGATCGATAGAGAAGTGGCGGCTGCCTCCATCCTGCAACACAAATCTCTCCCTCTCTCTCACATATAAATGTGAGCACAGGAGCAGTGCATTACACACGCATGGGGGTGAAACTGCCATGCCTGGATTTACAGCATACATCTATTATTTTCCATTCTTCAAAGAAAATCTACAGATTATGACATGAATTAAGAGATGTGCGTCTAACATTGTGATGAATCCTATTGTATTTTCATCCTGTGTGTGCCTGAAAGATAATGCTGAATAGGGAAACAGCATCCTTTCTTAAAAGCATTCTTTGATAAAACATCGAATTTATTACGGTTTGATCTATTATAACTACACATAATTAGAAAATAGTCATTATATTCACAGTAAATTGTTGAATGGCTTAATCCTCAACACACAACAGATTACATGCATTGCTAATGGGAATTTTTCACAGAATTAATTTGAAAAATATATAATCCATTTTCACTGTATGTGAATAAACATTCCTCCTCTCTGACTTTGTGCACGTCTGTGTTATAGTTTTGACTTGGTGACCAATGGGGGAATAGCCATAGCGCTGCACTTTGAGCGCGCTCCATTCATCACCCAGGAGCACACTCTCTGGTTGCCATGGGGACGTTTCTTTGTCATGGATACCATTGTCATGCGGCATGAGGAGAATGACATCCCTAGCTGTGACCTCAGCAGCTTCACCAGGCCCAGCCCAGTGGTGTCCCCAGCGCCGCTCACCGCATTCGCTGGCTCCTGCGCCGAAAGGCGGACCGTCGTACCCGAAATCCAGGTGACTACCCCCCACTCCCCACCCTCTTCACTGCCCTGCAGGTTGTGATCTACATGGGTCTCTCCTTCAAATGATTCATGACACACATCTGGGGTAGACCCCTGAAGACTGTTCATCAAGTACAAGTGTAATAGTAACTCTGGCTCATGGCAGTGCTGTGATTTCATCTCTCTGGTGTAATTGGTCGGCAGAACTTGGGCGATTTACAATGTGCATTGTACTGTCTCAGTGCAGAGTGATGATGATTACCTCACACACAGAAAACAGCCCGGACATTTTTAATTTCTCCTGGGTTGTAGTCTCCTAGATTAGGCATACAAGTACCACTGTAAAGGATTTGCTTTTGTCTTTCATGACTTTATATATTGTTATATATGTCTGCATGTGTATGTGTCTTGTTTTTGAAAGCCTGCCCAGACCTGTGTGTGCCGGTTAAAGTGTGGCTACTGTGTGTCTAGCAGGCATCTCTGTGCCCTTCTAATTACGTTGTCTCTGACTTTGCTTCATAAGATTTATGGCATATCAGTGAATTTAGTATGCAGTCCTGTCTATTTATAGTAGCCTTTTCTTTGCTATCCCTTGAGCTGTAAGAGCAGCATACAGGAAGATCACCCAATTTATACGTGTCCTCATAAAATGAAATTCTGATCAATTAACCCAGCATGGCCACACTCTGTGAACATTTAAAAAGAAACATGTCATAAGTGACGTGTCCTCTGACCAATGTCGCTTTGGGTAGCTCTTTTAATTGTTACTTTACATCTTGTTCTGTTCTGTGGAGACAGGCAACGAGAGGTCACTTAATTAAAGCAGAGAGGAGTTGGTCCACCAAACCAGTGCTGTCAACCCTTGATCTTAAATACGAACAATGTACAACGTCTGCTGACCTACTGTTGTATCATCAAGAGGTTACAGGTCTGACCTCAGTGGAAACTCCCAAGGCCACCACGTTTTTACTAAACCAACATTTATTACTCTATATATTATAGGACTGTGCAAGCTCTGAGCCCAAGGGCACTCTGGTAATGCCATAGTCATATGGATTGCAGGGAAGACTGTTGTCCTAATGAAGGACTTGCTAATATTAATTCAATTATGAAATACTCACTGGAGTACATAATGAAGAAATCCTTCATTGGATTCCCCGTAACGCATGAATATAATTGTTCTCTAATTGACGCTGTAATCTTCCCATGGGTCCATATATTTGGTTGGAGGCAGGGCTATGAAAAATATGTAACAAAGGTTTTAGTGGCCACTGACCAAGGATTGACAAATTGATAATCTGCGTGAAATAAAGGACACACGGAGGCATGTTATTAGTCCTGACACAGTAACACTGAAGAAAATAGATTTCTAAGCTCTTTAGAATTTACAGTTTCTGTCAGCTAGCTTAAAGATTTATGTTTGCGTTCTGTCATTTCTAAGCTTTGTTTTTTACTCTGTCCATAGTCTCTGCAGGAGGAAGTCCCCATACCAGGGACAGATATGAACCTCGGCTATTTAAGCAGCAGGACTCCAGGTTACAAGTCAATAATGAGGGTGATCCTAACCCACTCCACAATCCCTTTCAACCTGATGAAGGTTCACCTCATGGTGGCTGTGGAGGGCAGGCTGTTCAGAAAGTGGTTTCCTGCAGGCCCGAACCTCTTGTATGACTTTGTGTGGGACAAGGCTGACGTCTACAGCCAGAAGGTCTATGGCTTGTCTGAAGCTTTTGGTAAGTGATCAATTATATATTGCATATAATGCATTTATTTTTATTTTTATCCAGAACACGTGTGGTTCACTAATGCTAGTTTTATCTTTGCTTCTCCTCCTAGTATCTGTGGGTTTTGAGTATGAGTCATGTCCGGACCTTATTCTGTGGGAGAAGAGGACTGCTGTTCTTCAGGGCTACGAAACCATTGCTTCCAAACTGGGGGGATGGACTATTGACAAGCACCATGCTTTAAATATCCAGAGTGGTGAGTCAACTAGTGATGCCTTTTAAAATTCTTATTCTAAACCACTTTCTCATTAAAACCCTCAACACTCATTTTATACTGAAAGAAATATACATTTTAACACATTATTTATTCAATTGTTGAGTTTTAAAATCACAGTGAGGTAAATACACTTGTGTGCCAGTGCAGTTGTACTTGTTTTAGAAATGTGTCTCAGCGATTAAAAAGAAGATGGCATAATGCAGATTACTACTGTATATGTCAGGAAAATTACAAATCTAAAGAGAATTATGTAAATTGATTTACTTTGCGGGAAAAAAAATCTCATTTACCTAGCAGGGCTTTGTATTTAGTTTTATTGAATTAAATCCTATTAGTACTCAAAAATAGACTTTGCCATTTGTTAAGATGGAAACATTTTGTGGTGTCTTCAGTTTCCACTCCTTATCGCATTTTACACATATCATCCTGCATGTGCCCAGGACTTCAGATAAGAACCACCATGTCCGTCCAGTGCCTTAGATGATGCTTTTAGTGTAACATTGAATTGTCCTCCCTGTCTGTTGCATTTTGAGGCTTTTTCAATTCAGCAGTGTCATGAAGCATCAGATAAATCTGACTTTTTTATTACAGCTGTCCACTTTTAGGTGAGGGGGGTCAATTTTCTTATTGCCAGCAAATTACTCCTGAAAGGCAGAAGTAGGAATGAAGAGAGAACAACTTATGGCATACCTGTCACTGGCTAGGTTTCACAGTCTGTTTGTGTCTGGAAGGGCTCATCAGAGGAGATGAGGCATACTTATGTGAAAAGTGCTCAGGAAGGTGGCACTTCTATCTGTCACACTAAACCTGCTGAGTCTGAATGTGCTGTCCGGAGGAGGGAAAGAGCTGCTACTTGCCCCCCCACCACGTGCACTGCCAGTTCCTCCACCCCATCCGCCTCTTTGGCACCTCCATGTCTTGTTCATGCCCAGCATTTTTAGAATCATCCCTAATTTAATTGCTGTCAGTCTGCTACTCCCAGCAGCAGCAGCCCCTAAGATTAAATCAATTCCCAGGAAGGAGATGCTTGACTGATCTTTTCTAATAGACCAAATGTTGTGCTGCTCAAAGAACTCAGGTCACCGTCAGAAGCATAAAATCTACTGTAGACATGCAGATGCTGAATTTCAAATATGATTACATTGATTGGACAGCAGGAACATCTTTACATTAACATATTTGAACATTTTCCAACAGTATATTGGCAATACTAATGGAAACATAGTGTGCATGCGTGTGTGGATGCATGCCTGAATGCCTGCACATGAACTGTACTCATAAGGCTCTATTTATATTCATGTGCAAAGCCAGTGGAGTTAGAAAGGCAGGCACAATGCCATTTTTAATCGGGGCAAGTCAATATTTTTGTGATTGTGCCTGTGTGGTAATTCTCTAGCTCCAAGGTATTCCACTTGTGCCAAAGGCCTTTTTGGTCCCCATTTTGGCTTGAAATTGTGCCTGTGTTTCCATCCGCTAAAACAGAAGATAGACACCTCTTATTGGGACACTGAGCAATTTTATTGGCTTCAGTTTTGGCGAAGGTGCACACACAGACCCTTAAATGTTCATCGAATATACTTTTTAAACTGTAATAAGCGGCCAATAGGAGACAGGGACTTGCAGCTTTATACCACTATAATAGTCTCAGTTTACCAAGGTCTCATCACTAACGTGTTAGCAAGCAGTTGCCTACTTACCCACAGCAGGAACAGTGCCACATGAGCCCTGCGCATTATTACACACACATAAGCATCATAGGTATAATTGATTCAATTTTCTGACATTGAATTTGGAAACATATTTATACAGCCCTCTTTTTATCTTGAGCAGACTGGAACGCTATTCTATGCAAATTCCAAGTTTATATGCAGATTACTGCAGGTGTAGATGGCAGCAACAGGATGTGTCTTGAGCTCCTTCATGTAAATGTAGCAACATTTATTTTATTAAAGCAAAACTCCAAACAGTATTGTATAATCTGTATAATCAAGTCAAATGCCTGTTGTGTGAACAGGATTAATTGGGAGCTGTTAGCTAATGCAATAATGTGAATTGAATGAACAATCTGGGACTTGATGTATGCATGTAAACATACCTAAATATGGCAAATTGGGTGCAACCTCTGTGACCGCTGTGGTAAAAAGTACTGTCAACAGTTACTAATGGCAACACATTTCATGTTTTTGTAGTTTTATATGAACTGTATGAATATACATTTCTTCTAAGATAGGGTTGTATATTACACATAGTCCGGATGTCAAGTGACTCGGTAAACAAAATCCTACTTGCAACATTATCTGCCATTGGTAACATATTATGGGTACTGTATAATAAAAGAAAGCCTGAGAAATAAGTTTTTTCGTGCCTATTGTTTAGGGCCGCTTCTCGTTACCAAATTTGCTAAATTAGCCATAACCAATTGGTCACATCTGTTTTCACTTGCTCCACTAGTCTGCACTTGCTTTTTTGCTTGCATCCAATTTCGGGAAAATAGAGCCAAGTCTTCAAACTCTGCTCAACCAACACAGGTTGCAGGTGTTACTTTTTCATTTTCTGTGCCCACATCAGGTATTCTTCACATGGGCAATGGGGAGAACGTCTTCATCTCCCAGCAGCCTCCCGTAATCGGCAGTGTGATGGGGAACGGGCGCAGGCGCAGCATCTCTTGCCCTAGCTGTAATGGCCTTGCTGACGGAAACAAGCTGCTGGCCCCTGTGGCTCTAGCCTGTGGCTCAGATGGAAGTCTGTATGTGGGCGACTTCAACTATGTGAGGAGGATTTTCACCACGGGGAATGTCACCAGCGTCCTGGAGCTCAGGTAACGGAGGACTAGCCTACTAACATTCACTCAGGACCATGAGCTCAGATGGGCTTGCACACAGGTCATAAACCACTGAGGTCGATTGAGATAGACAGAAAAGCCCTAAAGGCCCAGGATTGATGGTCCTGCCTATCTCATCCACCTGTATCAGCTGGAGTTTGGCCCCGATAGGGGCTGAAGAGGATGTAATGGGTTCTTAACAGAAGACGTTCCCAGAAAAGATTCATTTCTTTGTTAATGTCAGCAAAGAAGGTTTGCCTCGTAGATAAGGAATATGATCTTTTGTCATGATTCTCTTGTAATAAATTCTGTCCACTAACAACTGTTTTTTTCTTTTTTTAAATTCCTATCTACTAACAACTAACATTTACTCTCCTTTCTCTTCTCCTCTCATTTTCTGCTGCTCTTGGCAAACAGAAATAAAGACTTCAGGCATAGGTAAGCCTTACAGTATTTGCTTGAATGCATATAGAAAAGGGTACAGTCCACATACTTGATGTGCCCTTTTGAGCCAATTTTAGACATGCACTTTGAGCAGCGAGAATATCATATCGTAAAATACTGACTGACTGCGTAATTTTCATCTCCATAAAGCTGTAGATTTAGAGGTTTATTATTGGTTTATGAGCTTACTTAATCTCTGGATTCAGTGCTTTGTTCACGACAGTGTGTTTGCATCTGAAGGTGTAAATGTAAAGAGAAAATGCAGCTGATTGTTGGCTCAGTAGAGGCACTTTTCCTCAGGATTACAAATAACATTGACCATTACAGGTATAAAAGTATTTTGTTATCTAATATTATTCCTAATGTATCCCTAAAATTAAAATGCTTGTGGAATTGCTAGGGTTTATTGGGTACACCTTGCTACATGCTATCCAACAAACCGCACTGTAAGAAATCCAACCTTTCTGAAACATATAATTTTCTGCTTTTGTTTGTCAGAGAGGTATTAATGTCATTGTAGTTTATGGTGCTGACTTACGTTGAAGAGTAAACGGTGCCCTGATTATTTGTTGTTGTCATAACATACAGATCAATTGCAGTGCATACTACAGGTTAAAAAAGGGTCACAGAATTATATCAACACCTTTCCGACAGTTTCAATAGAAAGTCTTTTTTGCTAATTTTCATAAATTGTTTATGTATATAGCTAAGCGAGACTAATAAATGGCATCTCAGTGTAGATTTTATCAGTGGCTTAAGCTACAAAGACTTCAGTTTCCTTGTCAGGTGGCGGTGAAGAAAGTCCCGGCATGCTGTCGTTAGATACCGTGTCTCAGGCAAAGGGCTGCTGATTGATTTTCTATCAGGGGGTCATGACTTCAGCTAGGGAACATGTAGTCAAACTGAGGATGAAAAACCAAGAGATGCTGGTCACTGGCCTCTATTTTCAAGAATGACCACATCAACAAAACACTCAGAAGTTTCTTATATCTTTTGCCAGTCTTTGTGTCTCTAATGTCTTTGTGCAGAACAAAAATGTTCATACAAACACTAGCCTACACACTCATGCTGGTTTGCTGGAGCAAAACTAAAGAAACATCAAAGCTCTGTCCCTTTGCTCTCAGTACCCCAAATACATTTGCATAATAAAAAGGTAGATTTATGTAGGAAAACACAGCATGTGTCTGTATAAAACGGGTGGCTGCCCACTGTTCATGTGTGAGCTAGCGATAGGATTGGGAGCTGGGTGATCTCACTGCAATGTTCATTGACCCCCTACTAAGGATGTCCCCATCCACTCCAACCATGCTCCCTCCGTTGCCGCACCAGCATGCAGCGAAATCCAATTATCTTCTACAAACTAGATGTTGTCAGTGAATATAGATGGAGTATATGGTCATAGCTCAAGGTCAGGGAATAACGCCTCTAGTTTGAAACACTATGGGGGACAAACACGGTTCTACATGCTACTGGGAGCTGATAAGGTATCAGCTGATTGCACATGGCAGATAGAATGCAAAGTAGAATCCAGTTATTGAGGCTTGCTACTGACCCACTCTAAGACAGCAGTCATATTTCTTAGCCAGTTGTACCTGGAATGTACTGTAGACCAAAATATCAGTCAATTTGGTCAGAGGGCTGTTTGTGACATGTGTGCCTGAGGTTTGCTGCAGTGTGCTGTCATCACTGATTCATTGAAGGTCAATTGTCATTTAAAATTACGTACCGGAGTTGACAATTCCACGGACCCACTGGTCTTTCTTCTTGTTGTATTATAAAAAAGCGTATAAGCTTTGGCACTGTCATGCCAACCATAAACCCTAAAAGAACCCTCAAGGTTATAGTTGAAATTCTATCTTAATCCACTTTGAATGACACCCTGCTGACAGGTTTCTCTGTAATGCTTATCAGGTCTGGCAGAACTGTGCTATATCCTGCCCTGATAACTCTGGTCATCTTTAAGGTGGCGCTAAACACTACCCTGCTCAACAACACCAGGGAAAAGCAGCAAATAATCGCATTTGTAAAGCCGGAACCAGCAAATGTTTTGCGTTTTTCCTTGATAAAGGTTTAAATTATTTATTGGATTAATACATTAGTAGACCGGCATGTTACGGTCTTTGTAGGTAAAAAGAAGAATGGAGCCGGGATAATATTCTGAGAAAGAAACGTGGAATTTTCGAGATTAAAATTGTGCATTTACAGGGAAAGAAATCTTGGATATTCTCTGAAATGAAAGTGGTAAATTTACCAGAAAAAATTCACAAATTTATGAGAAAGAAAGTTGAATATTTCTTGAGATTATAAAGTCCTAATTATGTGAGGAGAAAAAAGAAGAAGAAGAAATTCTTTTGAGATTAAACACATTTTGTTACTCAATTACTTCACTTTGCAATGTGCAATCCTCATCACACCACAGATGCCACCACCGAACACTGAATGTGTGTGGTGTGATGAGGTTGATCCAAGCTTGTAAAATGAAGTGATGTAGTAGACCTTATACCATTTTTCAGAGTTTTTCTCGCAAAATTATGACTTTAATCTCAGATAATTTCTTTTTTACAAATTTCTGATTTTATAATCTCGGAAAATTATTATTATTATTTCTGGTAAAATTACAATTTTTATCTTTTTAGAATATAACCCCCCTACCCCGGCTCCCTAATAATCTTTTATTTTTCTTAAAATGGTCCCTAATACGCCATCGTAGATTAGCCAAAAATGTTGTCGATACATTTTCTGACAATCAATTAATCAACTAATAGAACTGGTTGAAAAGGATCATTCAGTTGTGTTGCATGTGGGTGGAAACTGTAAAGAAAGGAAGTCTTATCTAAAAAGTACAATTTGTGCTACGTACTGTATTTAAGGGAGCACAGAAGTCTGTCAAATATGTCAGTCAAAGCTGTGCCTTTGGGTTTCGTTTTTTTAGTTACAATCTGTCATGGTTTGATTTTTGATTTTCAGCAAAAGCAGAAGATCATGTTTTTTTTATTATATGCAGTAGTGGAAATATTCCTCTCTGTCCGTTCATATATGCTACTTTGTTTTTTTCTACAGTCATCTTTGTTTTCTTTGTTTTCTGACACCTATTCTGACTGGAGTATGCTAATAGATTGTGTGCATCCTACCACAGCAGGGTTGGCTGTATGTGGCTCTATTGTCAGTCCGTCAGGTTGGGCAACCTCCTGTGGATATGAAGGATTACTTTGCTGACTTAGTTGGAAGTTTAATAGTATATTTTCTGTGCTGGAATCTCTGCCTGATGGATGCATAGTGTGTTTGGATTGTTGCTCCAGCTATGCATTTGTGGTTCTTAAAAATCCCATGGGAAACTTCTTCTAGCAATAACTAGGCTACTGCTACTGTATTAAACAGATAGTGTCAGACTTATTCCTTTGGTCAGGGATGGGGGAGCAATTAGGATTTCTGTCAAAGGATCCCATGTACCCCAATGACTGAGTCCCACTAGACCTTCGTTTTTCTTTGTCTTCCTAACCCTACATCCCCCCAGCATTGCTACTGTTTCAATCGTTTGAAAGAAACTAGACATTTGTATACGTATATAGTATTTTCACATATGTCTACTATGTATATATCTATAGGCTAAACATATATTCAGACGAGTGGAGTTTCCACTGTCTTTTGACAACAGGGATTTCTAACTAAGCTGACTGTATTGTCGATGAGTTCTGAGCTCCACCATTATGTCATGTTTAATCTCATTCTTTTTTGCCATGTTTAATCTCATTCTATTTTTTTTTCTCCATGTCCGTGGTTTAAACTGCAATTGTGCCTAATTGACTCTCTAAATGGCTTTTGAATCCATTTTAATTGTATTAAACAATGTTTCTTATTGAAAGCACTGTGGCCCTTACAGCTTCATTGACTTCTATTGGCTTCTTTTCCCTTCTCTCAGCAACAGCCCTGCTCATAAGTACTACCTGGCCACCAGTCCAGTGAACGGTGCTGTGTACCTGTCGGACACCAGCAGCAGGAAGGTGTTCAAGGTGAAATCCCTAAATGTTGTGAAAGATGTAGCCAAGAATCTGGAGCTGGTTGCGGGCACTGGTGACCAGTGTCTCCCATATGATGACACTCGCTGCGGGGATGGAGGAAAAGCCTCGGAGGCCACTCTCACTAACCCCAGAGGTATTGTATGGATGTCATTATAATCAATGTAAACTGCAGTTTCACATCAGTTTCCTTTTCAAGACAGTAGTCCCAGATGCTAGAACAAAACTCTTCAGGATTCATGCCTTAAATGATCTTAACTCCATCACTAACCGCAAACATGCCGCTCACTAGCTTGAGTTATTTTAATAACAGAATATATATTTTTTATGGCATTCCTGCCCTTGTGTTTCCTGGGGTCTTCTTTGTCTTGTTGCTTCCATATTTGGATGATGCATTAGTCACTAGATCACATGCTTACTTGCTGTCCTCCATTGGGATGACATTGTGATTCATATGTACTGAAATAACACTCAAGTCCCACTGAAATGTGCAGCATGTATAGTATAGTCCGCTGCATTGAAAATAGAACAGATAAACTAGACTAGATGTTCATAGTTGTTTGAATATTGTTTGACAGACCCTGAAGTAAAAGAAAAAATACAGAGATGTGCGTGTTGGTTAGTCATTTCTGCTTCATTGTTGTTTTAGGCTGAGAGAGCATGAGATAAACGGACTACATAGATGAAATTTTAGTTTTATTTGAATCGATACAAACAGTACTTTTCATCTATTTGATGTCTGTTGTTCTCAGTTATTGATTTAAAAAAATCAATCCTCGCATTAGCTTTCATTGCCGTGATTAGTCTTTAATTTTTATTGCAGTGAATAGCGCTTAATTGTCATTTAGTGGTGCTCTTTCCTCACATTAAGTCACAGATAAACAAAATAACTGATGGATATTTTCCTCTTCTGTCCATTGGGTTACTTTTTATCTGCAGGCATTACGGTGGATAAGTACGGTGTAATCTTCTTTGTGGATGGGACCATGATTCGCAGGATTGATCAGAATGGTATCATCTCTACTCTTCTGGGCTTCAATGACCTGACCTCTGCCCGCCCTCTCAGCTGCGATGCTGTGATGGACATCTCTCAGGTACGACCTCTCTGACCTGGGCAGCTGGCATGTGTTTTCCTGTCTCTCAACCTACACTAGTCTCCTTGATTGACCCTGGTCTCCGGGAGGTTGACTTCCCCATGTGGGCTTAGCTGTGATCCACATTTGTTTATCGGCTGCATGATGCCAGTTTTTCGATCCACAGGAATTGCAATGGATACTAAGGTAGAAGAAGACAGTTAGAGCCTACAGGCATCTAGCTCTCTGTTGGGATTCCACTGCCAGTGTTCAGACTGAAAACTGTTTTCTTGTGTTCACTTAAGCCCATGTCTGCAACGTTTCTGTACCTGAAGGTTGATGACTGAAATAGTTCACGTCAGGTTAGATTTTTTTATCACTCCACAATAGGAAGTTCGTTATCAAGCAAGTCAGTAAAAAAAACATAAAAACACAATATGACATTAGAATACACACAAAGTACAATATACTCTGTGTGATTTAAATAAAGAAAACCCTTTAAAAATAAGAATAAGTACCAGATAAAGTGCTATATTTGAAATATGTTTGTTTATTGCACGTAGAATAAATGAATATTTTACCATGAGTCACCTCGTTTTTGCAAAACCTGCATCACTCACCAGAGAGGAGGATGTGGAAATCTAAACCAAAGATGGTCTGGATTTGCTTACATCAATTCCATTGGTCCAGAAGATTATGAATTCAGGAAAGCAACCCTCAACACAGTCTGTGTCAAGTGGCCACACAGGCCCAAATGCGAAGGACCGTTGACCTATAGCTGTAGGGGGATGATGAGGATGACCTGTAACCTCACTGGATCTGGATTGCCTCACCCATGTTCACTGATGCACACATACGTATGTACCAGACCGCTACCTCAGACAGAGCACATTCCCCAGGCAAGGACACCGCTCGGAGGTCACTCTCAAGCTCAGTGACTTCCCTTTGGAGGTGACAAGGCAGACTTTCTGCATACTCCAGCAGCCTTTGCATGGCTGTTTTTCCCTGACATCATACTTTTCAAGCCAAGTAGTTAGGGGTTGTTTTGCCATACCTGCAATAGCAGTCATTTATAATCCCCAAAAAAAATCTATAATTGTTTTGGTTTTACTCTCATGAGAAGAGCATTCCTGGGCTTTAATGATAAGATTAGATTTTTGTCTGCCATGCACTAGTTCGTTCCGTGTACCATCGTGTATGATATTGAGTACGACTGGCAAACAGGTCCTGAGGGGGCTTCAGATGCCAGTGGAGAGAATCTTTCCCGTTTGTCTGTGAAATGATGTATTCAGTGGAGGGAGCAAAGCCTCCAGCTGCCCATTTCCAGCCCCGTGGGGGAACTCCATCCCCCTCATGACCAGTGCTTGCTGCTCCCGTACCCCCCTGCACACAAACACAAGCGCCTATAGATGCTCACCATCCGATCCACAGCAGCGAGGACACAGGCAGGCTGAATCGCACCAGCACTGCCAGAGACACTCAGACAGTAAAAAGCATCCATTAAAAATTCATCCAGGGCACATAGCTTCCTACTACAAACACTCCCCAATCCCTCACTTAGGACCGGAGTTTCTCTGGAGAAGGCTCATCGCAGTCGTCATTACTTTTGCTGTACCTCAACTATTCTAGGCATAAAATAATCTCACATTTCTCTCTCTGATGAGGTCATTGTCATCTTGCCATGCCATCTGTGCAGTGACCATAACAGGCAGCATTCACTCTTTATTCGATGTGCATCTCTGTAAGCTTTCTTTTCACTTTTTATTATCCTGAGAGGGGACAAGTGTTTGCACATCTAGGAAAAAATAGTCAGGTGTAAGATCTTACGGATGGCAACAGTGTCATGCCATAAAGAGAAAATAAATTATGATTTCTTCAGAGCTTTACAGGGCGCAGACTCCCTTTGTGCCATGTTCAACTTTTTATTATCACGCAATAGGACAAGAGTTTGACCTATTTCAACAATCTTTTCATTTGTTTATACCAAGGCCTTCAGTCCTTGCGGTTTTAGAAATCTGCTCCATTGTATGTTTCTCTTGAAAATCTTCTCTGCATCCCCTGCTGAGTTCACACTTAAACAGAGAGAAACCATGTCTTAAAACAAGATCACTTGAAAATATTTCAAGGGTATTAGCAGCTTCAGAAAGCTTTATCAAGGCTCTGACTGTGACATTTAATTCAAATCTGAGAGGGACTTCAAATAATGACATACTACTCTTCTTCAGACAGGCATCATGCTGGTACGAGCAAAAAGTGAAGAGATTGCTAATGGAAAATGACATTATAGTGCTAATAAAAATTCAAATACATTTAAAAATAATTTAGTGTTGGGGCAAATCACTTCCTTGGCTGATGAGCACATTTTGGGTTTTTGTTGCTGGTGGCGTCCGTGTCAGACAGGCATTACTGACAGCTGCCCCACTGTATAACGGAGAGGGTATGATCGGGTTACAGCATATGGGACAGCAGCTCGGGAAATATCCCCTCATCAGTCAGAGTGGCGTGAAAACCTCCTTACAGGCAGCTCCCCTGAGCCACTCCACACTCTGGCTCATGAAATATTTAACCACCAGTGTTGACAAGAAATAGGTTTTAAGGAATTTAAAGTCTCCCTTCATTTCCCAAGTAAATGCATTTTCTGCTTACTGAAGGATGACATGTATCCACTGACAGTCCCCTGTTTGTTGTACTGTATGTAGCCCAAGATATGTCCTATTATATAAACCTCTTCTGTTTTGTTGGGGGTGAGGGGAGGTTTATGGGATGTGAGCTGTGAGTGATGCTCAAATCTCTTTTTCAATCAAAGGTTGACAAGTGCTCTGTTTGTAAAGAGCGGCAGGGGTTCAAGAACATGACCAATGCCAAGAGTCAAGTAATCATCTCCATAGAATCCCTTGTCAGTTTTAGATTCATTATTTTGTCAGCATTTGCGTTTTGAATTAGAACATTAGGAACATGTGCAGATAGCAGGTAAATAAAAGGCATTTAATAGCTGGTAGACTTTTACCAGAAAGCTGTTAGCAACCTGCGACTCTGGGCTCTATTAATATTATTTGTGTTTCAGGACTCATGCGTTTTGTGTTGTGTAACGCAGAGTAGCATTTCAAAAGAAGTTCAATACAATGTGTAGCCTTGACTGTTTTCCCACATTGATCAGTGGAAACTATTTCCCTGAGGCATTTTAATCCTCAAGCTGTTGAATTTACATGTCAGAAACTTCCTTCCTCTTTTACTGCAAAGCGCTTGGTGAATTTATTGTTTATATGTTTTTATACATATAAACATTCATTTTCCAAGATGAGAGGCAGCATCGTGACATGTAACCAAGGCAAATAGAAAAGAAAGAAAGAAATAAGAAGAATTTATTGTTTACAGTAGGTTGATGCCCACTCCATGGCCAAATAGCATCGCTATTGTACTCACACAATGAACACAGCGTGTTGCATTTGTCGATGTCTTTAAGCTTTCTACCCACATCTAGTGCAGCTAGTACACCATTTTATTTTTGCTTATTTCAAGAGTATGCTATGGTGGTCGAGGTAACACTTTATTTCAAGTACAGTTAACCATAGTCACAGCTACATGAATTCATTCACCTTCCCATCTCGCAGTTGTAGGACAAAGCATCCAAAACAAGGCTAAAGCCACTCTCATCTAATGGGTTGCCTAAAATCTGAACCTGCCTTTGTTGGTGCCTCAAGGCTTCTATTGAAATATGGCCCTTCATATTATGTTCCCAAGAGATCCCCCTGGGATCATAAGTGAGAGGGAGACCGGTAAATTGGATGAATCCAATCATTCCAATTTGTTAAAAGCCTAATATATATTGTTAGCAGAACAATAAGTCATAATTTAAGAGGCCAAATGCTGGCTGGACTTTCATTTGGTAAGTATGCTCCAGTTTCTTTTCAAGGACTCGTGCAATCTCTTGTCATTACAAAATGAATAACCCAAAACAAGGAAAAACAGTGACACGGTGGAGGTGAAGGATGCAGAAGCCCTCTCCTTACGTGTACAGAGTTCTAACTATCAGTTACAGTGTGCTTTTTTCAGTTAATCAGATTTTTTGAATGATCTCTCCTCATTAGGTCCTCCCTCACCACTATTGCTATCATCTTTAATCTTAAAAATCATGTTTTTTGTGTTTCCCCTTTTAACAGTACACCGGCTGCTATTTTCTTCCTTATCAGATAATAAATCGTTTCAAATAATGTTTTTGCTTCCAGCGTAAGCGATGAGATAGCCCACCTTTTTCACAGAAGCCTATCTTTTTTTGTAAGCAGTTTTCAATGATTCTTCCACCGAGGGACTGTTTCCCTCTGATAAAGTGAAAACTGTGTGGATCAATAAGAGTATGGTCTGTTTTTCTGACCTAAGGCTGATATTCTTGTTGTGTTTTTTCCTCTTAGGTGCGTCTTGAGTGGCCCACAGACTTGGCAGTGAGTCCCATGGACAACTCCCTGTTTGTCCTGGACAACAATGTAGTACTTCAGATCTCAGAAAACCATCAAGTCCGTATTGTAGCAGGCCGGCCCATGCACTGCCAAGTGCCCGGGATCGACCATTTCCTCATGAGCAAAGTGGCCATCCATGCCACCCTGGAGTCCGCCAACGCCCTAGCTGTGTCCCACAATGGTGTTTTGTATATCGCTGAGTCAGATGAAAAGAAAATAAACAGAGTACGACAGGTGTCCACCAATGGAGAGATCTCCCTGGTTGCAGGGGCACCGAGTGGCTGTGACTGCAAGAATGATGCCAACTGTGATTGTTACTTTGGAGACGAAGGTTATGCTAAGGATGCTAAACTGAATGCACCCTCTTCTCTAGCGGTGTGTCCAGATGGAGAGCTTTACATTGCAGATTTGGGCAACATTCGTATCCGCTTTGTGCGCAAAAACAAGCCATATCTGAATCCCCTCAGCATGTACGAGGTGTCCTCTCCCATTCATGATGAACTGTATCTGTTCGACTCCAACGGCAGCCACATCTTCACGCAAAGTCTGACTACAGGAGACCACCTCTACAATCTGACCTACACAGGAGGAGGGGACCTGAGCAGCATTACTGACAAGAACAAAAACATAGTGAACATCCGACGAGACACCACTGGAATGCCTCTGTGGCTGATGGCCCCCGATGGGCAGACATTCTGGTTCACCATTGGCACCAACAATGCCCTTAAAACTGTCGCTGCCCAGGGTCAAGAACTAGCTGTAATGACCTACCATGGAAGCTCAGGACTCCTAGCAACTAAGACGAATGAAAATGGATGGACAACCTTCTTTGAGTAAGTAATATTAAGAAACATTTGAAAAACACCTTTTCAATCCTTATACCCAGAGTCTCGATGCCAGTTGAGCTGATTATAGATTTACCCCACAGAGCAACTAAATAGATCTGTTAAATCCAATATACAGTCAGTCAAATCTGGAATATCTGAACAGGAAGCTCTGTATTTGTGGTAGCTCTAAAAGATGCTTTAGTGGGTGAATTTTTAGGGTTTAACAGCTCTTTGACATCTGAGTTTGGCGTTTTGGCACATGAGCTACCTTCTTATGCGATGATGTCTATGTCACTCACAATACAAGGCCTGTGGAAGTATGGGTGTAATCCTATTTGCTGTTATCATACCAAATAGGATTACTGGATGATATGTTACTCATCTGCACCCTTGCTTGTAGTGACAGACTGCAGACCATCGCTTGTTTGGAGTTGTTAGGTACAGGAACCACATACATCTGCTGGCAGGCACATTTTACCCGTAGGACTGTGACGAGGCTCCGGCAATATAAGAATAATAGAATAGCAAGAGGTAGTAATTGATTGAGGCACACCACACATTGTGAGGGAACAATTGAAAACGCTGCAGCATTGGAGCTTAGGATTTCATGTTCTTGTGACTTCTATGGAACAGTCTGTCCCTTAGCTTAATATACTGTACCAAGGGATACTGTGCTAACTGGATGTCATTCCAAAAAGTGTGATTAAGCTGGTCAGACATCTGTTACACCTCGCTGGAGGAATATAACACTCTGACACATAATCAGACGCTCTGTTTAATCTGAGCAGACATTTATCACCTGTGTTTGATTTGGTCGTCCCCTGAGACGGTTGCATAGGCATTTCTCAGGGTAGAGGGAATTGCCTACGGCTTCTGAAATCCAGTGGGTGGTTGAAATACAGAATTATTTTTCTTTGACTTCCTGTAAAATGGATGCTGTTAAAAATGGATGCTGTTAACAATATATTAATAAGTTTTATTTATGATTTTCTTTCCTTTTTTACAACACAAAAATGAACAAAAAAACATGACAAAGTAAAAAAAGTAAAAAAAATAAAACACACTGCCAGCTCACAGAAAAAAAGTGTGCATGCATGTCAATCGTCTGTGGAGCCTACACCAAGTGAGGTCGAGGAAGGCCCAAAACGAAGGCTAGAAAACTGGAATTCTGGATCCACATTTACTTTCCAGGTTGACACCTCACCCTCCTAATATGTTCAATTAAGGGTCACCCGATCTTTACAAGCTTTACAGGCTTTACAAACAATTGATGTTCAGGATATCCTGTATTTCTCACAAGTCTCACCTTTACTTGAGAACCTAGAACATAATTACAGCATTTTCAGGATGTTTGAATTACACGTTTTTTTGAATTTTTTTTATAACATCACAGAGTTAATCTGGAAGAAATAGGGATACTGTGGCATGTACAGATATAATTCTACAATAGTCATAGAAAGAGCTACAGTATGTATATTAAATGTTGTAAATGGAACAAAGGGTGGACATAGTGCTTAACTATGCAGTACATACAGTATATTGCAGGAGGCCAGTTTAACACCGTTTATCTGTCAAATGGAAATAATAAAGATGCATTGCAACTACCAACAACAAACAAAAAATGTCAGACTAGGTTTTAATAAAATAACTAGGAGTTCATATCCTTTTTGAAACATGCATGTCTGCAGCGAGTACAACATACTATCAGTCCAAAACATGCTTATTTATTTAGAAATAAGTTACGGTTAAAATGAAGAAAATTAATAATTCAGTTTCCTGTTTTTCTCTTTCAAATAAAACAATGACTTCACATTTACCTACGAGCAATCATCCATGTTTAATTCAGACCCAATAAAGAGTGTTTGTTTTTCGTGAATAATTAGCTTTGAAGGTCAGTCTGCCACCTGAGGGTCAAAACCATAACTTACTCCATTCATCGCTGCAGAAGCAAAGAGCACTGCTAAACATTTTTACCCATTTTAATTATTACGTACATACGTTCTGTAGCCTATACCTTAAATTCAATTTGGATGAATGCAGACACAAAGGACTGACTTGAGAACAAAAGACATCTGCTACACTGTCTTTCTGTTGCAACCCTTGGCAACCTCATTTGCTCTGACATTTACTGTATACGCAGATGCTCTGCTGACCTCCTGATGTTTTTGCTGTAATGATAAGTGCTCTTGCTTAAGGGTTGCTGTAAATCTATTAAATCTTGAAGCATTCTGAAGGATGCCTAATTGTTCCCTTGGCCTCTAATTAACAGGCCAGTAATATTTCTAGTCACTGAGTTCAAGCAAATGTTCTTAGGTGGATCATACATCAATAATAACAGCTAAATCATGTAAAACAACTGTTGAAGTTGTTTTGAAGCAATATCATGGCTGTTGCCTATATATCACATGTACAGTCATCAGTCACATGTGTTCTGAAATTCTCACGCAGCAAAAGGAACGGAAAATATGAGAAACTCTGCGTAAGACTGAGGCTAGTTATGCTGGAGGCAACACTGATCTGAAGTGTCCGGGCTATTGTTGGGCCCCAGCGTGAAAGGTCATAGAGCTAGCATGTGACACAGAGGTGATGCAATCCGAATGGACTTGTGACCATCCAGGGGGAAAGCAGTCTTCTCCTTCTGCTGAGCAGCCTGCCCCTGCGTGTCCCTCTAGTCCAGAGAAAGCAAGCTAATATGCAACTGAGTTGAAGCAGGCCAGAGCCATTAGAGCTCAGCGGTGAAGCCCGAGGAATTGCTCTAGCTCAAGGCCCTAATTGAGACGGAGAGAGTTTGGGTCAGTGATCACTCTAGAATGAGATTTCTGTCTTCTGTGACTCTGTCTTTTGTGCAGACGTGAAGGAACACACTCTTTGGCCAATGAATTCAACAGTTAAAAGTGGTTCAGCGCTTATAACGTGCAACTTATAGTGCTTTCGCTTCCACTGTATGATGAACACAGGGAGAATATCTTGCTTGATAAAATATGAGCAGTATCAAAAGAAATCAAATGCTTAAGATATGAATTACTCTGCTATTTAGTATTTCCTGAAGTGGAAGACTTTGGGTTGAAATGCATCTATGAATCCCGGTCCCTCGTGCAGTTGAGATCAGATAACATTTATCTCTGGGAGATGATTCCTCTCCCACTCTTCCTTTCCATATTGGATATTCTAGATGGCAGCGCTGAGGAAATATCCGTAAACCAGCACCCGGTGTCTCATTTATTAGAGGCTTTATTATGGCAGGCAGCAACATTGAAGAGGGCTTTCCAATCTGTATTCAGTGCGCAGATAAAAGTCTTCATTTTAAGTAATGTACCATTCACTCACTCCCATTCTGGAACACTGGCAATCTGAAAGATTTCAAATTGTTCTATGCTGATGTGCTCTCTGAGCGAAATGAAACAATCTGGCCACTCATGTTCCTGTATGTGATGAACTGACTGATTTGTAGGCAAGGGAGATGCAGCATCTCTCCGAGGATTCGCACCTCAGTGCTCCTATTTCATAGACTGTATAATGAGATTAGGGTGATATCACTAATCTTTTAAGCTAATAAGCAGTTTTCCAAATGTGAAAAGGTGTGTGCTTTCTTTTCTTGGCCATGACAGTTTTTCCTTGTCAATAGTTTCTATTGCGTGCTTCCGTCCTTTGAAAGTTACTTACAAACTGAGTAGCCTTTATATTAATGTCACATTCACATCCTATTGCAAAAGCTAGAGAAGTTGTTTCACTTGTTGGTGCACCCACTATGTATTCATGAATAGCGAATTGATGTGGACGTTGCACACTTTTTAGAAGTTGTGCTTCAGTGATTAAAGCTGATAGTTTTGAGTTTTATTACCCCAGACTGCCACCATCGATGGTTTTGCTGCGGTGTTTACTGCCAGTGTTGACACAATTTGTGACACCAAGAGGAAAATATGGGACTACCCAATTCCGACTTGTAATTACCACTGAGACAGTATATCCTAGATAGCAACTCATCATCACAGTAGATCTGAGATGACAGAGCATTAGTCACATTTATGTTCCTACATGCATTTATGCATACCTGACCTGCATTTATGCTTATGATTGCTTCATTATGATTTAACAAATCTCAACAAGGCTCAGAATATGTTTCATGCCATAGCACTGTTTATGATCTGGCTGTAGTTACTGTTTATACGCAGTTTCAGATGACATGCCTCCTTTTTGCCTTCTTTTGCTCACATCAATGTGTTTCTTTGTAGGTATGACAGTTACGGGCGTCTGACTAACGTCACTTACCCAACGGGCCGAGTGAGCAGCTACCGCACAGACGCCGACAGCTCAGTCCGCATCCAGACAGAGGGCTCCAACAAAGAGGATATCACCATCACCACCAACCTGTCAGCCTCCGGCACCTTCTACACACTCATGCAGGGTTAGTGTCTTTTACTGTAGTGGAGCAGGTCATTTTAAAGGTATTTTATGTCAAAGGAAATGCCAAAAGCTAACTTTGCTTCAACCACATATTTGTTTCTGGTACTCCTCCAAAAAGTTAGGATAATAAAGAGGATCTTCCCGTGCTGCATTTTGCACACTTTGATTTTTATTTGTTTGGATATGTAACTTGTAGAAATGATGGGAAGTGATAAAACCAAAACTAGCTGCATGGCTATATCGAGGGGTTAATTAAAAGTGAGCTGACCTTTACACGAAGAATGTCTCACAACTTATCCATTACATAGCTTACCCACTGTAGTATTTGTTGTTCCTCTGTTGTTTTAATAAAATATGTAAGGCAATTCCCATGTACTCAAATGGAAACATATTATATATTGACTTTCTGTCATAAAACACAATTCATAAAGCACAATGCTGGTGGCCCATATGAGATCCTCCGGGTTTAGTGAGCGAGATGCAGGCGGGCGGGTTGATGTTGTGGCTTAATCCACCTGATTTGTCTTGCACATTTAGGCATTCGGATATCCTGTTTTGTACCCGACAAATTGCTTCATTGATTACCCTTTGATGGCTTTGAACTTTCCTACCTTCATTTTCAAAAGACTGCCACACCCGCACCCTTTCCCCCTCTAATATTTGATTTAGATTTGAACGTGTGCTCCATCCTATGGCCCCACAGACTCACTGCAAAGCTATGTCTGAAACAGAAGATGACAATCTCTGGTTTCTCACCGTTGCTCAATGGAGTGGTCACCTCGGCGTTGTGACCTTGTCCTAGACATCTGCTTGCGAGAAGAGCGGCGCCAGGAACTCTGCTGTTAATTAATTCACTATTGTCTGCTTTGTAAGCCTGCAACTGGGTGATCACATAACACATGAATGCACAGCCTTCAAGATTCCTTTCTGGTCATCTGGTTGCGTTTTTGTCCTCTTCTGTGTGAGCTTCAACCCACCTCAGGCATGTTAATCACATTTTCATTATATGGTGCTGATAACTTTAAGATTCAAGAAAGGCTTTATTCTAATTGTCTTTAAAAATTGTAGTTGCAACTCCAATTAGGTGTAGAGTCATAAAGAGATAATAAAATATATGAAATATATAAGTACCAAATAAGTAGTACCAACTTATTAAATAAAGTCAAATACACTTTATGGCTAAATAAATTATAACTGACTGTAAATGTATTGTTTTATGTATTTATAAGTATGTATTCATTGTGTTTTTATTCTTCAACACATCTATCCTTATTTATAATTGATAACTGAAAGCATTGAGCCTCAGCATCAGGTGCAGACTACAGCCCACTTAAATGTCAGTGCAAGGCAGATCCCTCCCATGCTGAACTGTATGCGGCATTTGCATGAACAGCCCAATTCAGCAGTATTTCCAGCTTCATCTGGTCTCACTGGCTCCAGAGGCCCCTGAGGCTTTTGGTCAACCCCTGAAGTGTCTGTATGATGGAGAGAGGTAAGGGCCAGTGCAAGGTCAGCCCTGCCTCCTGTGCCCATTTCTCTTCAGCACAACACATCCTGTGACGCCCTGTAAAAGAAAAAAAAAGAAAAGATACAAAACTCTAATCTTTCATGGAGCGTTTATTATATAGTTTCTTGTACAAAAAAAAGAAATTGTCACAGTCACTTAAACCTGACATGACAACACGAGGAAAGCGTGTTCCTATTTTTTTTTTTTTTTTTTTTTTTTTTTCTGTTTAATGAAGTCAACTATTAATGTAGTGTTTGACAAGCCATTCATTTTCCACTGTTCTTAATGAGAATAATATTCATCCTGGTCCCTGTCAATTGACTGACAGGAGGCAAGAAGGAGACATTCTCTTATGAATGTACATGAGATGCTCAGTGAAAACATTATTCATTGGTCTGGAGCTGGAACACAGGCTGTTGTCACCTAGGGACAGTAACAGACAGGCTCAGATTTATCCCTTGTGTGCGTGTGTGTGCGTGTGTGTTCGCCCTGCCTTCTTTGTGGCCACAGGCAAGCCAGCAGCTTTGATAGTTTTCATTCTCCCATATCCTCGAGGCTGCTGCAACAGCTGTAAAACTTTACTTTACTGGCGCTGTGAAACGTCTCACTATTGATCTTTGTTGTCACAGACCCAACATTATCGCAGTGGTTCAGTTAAATACTGCTGGTAAAGGCTTTCTTTTTGCTGAGCAGCCTTTTTTAGGTCATTATGTTTGTGTCTCACTGAGATGAATATTAGATTTAGTCCTCTTACATCAGCTCCAAGAAGCTCTGATTGTTTTGTTTTTTTCTTCTTCTAATCCTAATCGTTTTCCCATATATCTACATCCTCAGATCAAGTTCGGAACAGCTATTTCATTGGTCTGGATGGCTCGCTGCGGCTAGTGTTGGCCAATGGTATGGAGGTGTCGCTGCATACAGAGCCGCACTCCCTGGCCGGCACAGTGAACCCCACAGTCAGCAAGAGGAACGTAACACTGGCCATCGACAATGGCCTTAACCTTGTGGAGTGGAGGCAGAGGAAGGAGCAGGCTCGTGGCCAGGTCACTGTATATGGGCGCAGATTAAGGGTAAGCATGCCGCCTTGCAAAGAGTGACTCATGCTCACACACACTTCAAAAATGACCACAAGGTAACTATTTAAGGATGGAGGGAAGTGAGCAAAAAATCTTATCTTGCTCCAAATGGCACTGAATTTCAGCTACCTCCTTAACGTGTCCCCACGTACTGTGAAATTTAGCCTTGACTGAAAGCCCTTCAAATTCCTCACTTTGAGTCGTAGGTGTATGCTAACAGATAGCAGCCCTGTTCACTGGAAAATTGTTAGAGGGCTACGTTTAGACAAATATTAGTAGTGTGTCAAAAAACCCAGGAGGTCGGAAACTCAATTTGCTGGCTCGTTTGGAGAAATGTTTTTTTGCCTGGCTCATCCTTTGCCTTATGCTATTGTTTATCTCGTGATCCCTGACACAGAGCAGGAAATTATCGCCATTGTAATAAAATGTAATTTATGGTTAGAATGTGACCCAAGAAGACTAAATACCTTTGTCTGAGTCTTGTGAAAAGTCGTAATATAAGAACTCAGCAAGCAACCTTGCGAAGCCGACACAGTCACACACAGATTGTCAACAAGTCCCTTTTCATAAAGCGATAAACAACACAATGTTTGATCATAAAGCATCTAGAATGACCCACTGGAAATGACTATTTAAGACAGGGAGCACCTATAATACAATGTATCCTGATTAATTGGCTTGTATTGTTTTTCTTAGCTTTGTACGGCAAATAAAAACTTTGGTTAAGTTGTCTTCTGCATTATCTCAGAGGCGACACAGCTAATAGGGGGGGTGCCACTTTGTCTGTCATTGGCTGTTCATTTAATGGCCCCATTGTCCCTTTGGAAGTGAAAGCTTCTAATGTATGTTACAGACAATGGCCCCAGGGGTGAGATAGGAAATGGGAGCAGCCTAATGGCAAGAACAGAGGGGATGAACAGAGCTGGAATCATTGAGCGACCTTGAGTGGCATGTCAAGTGATATTACGTGGGTGGCTGGATGAGTGTGTGGCATTGCGCAGGGAATGGGGGGGGGGGTTCGGGGGCCGGCATAGAGATGCATGAGAAAAGAAACAAGAGTGACTACACATATCTTTGTTGTGGTAGGAATGAGCGAAGATGATGGAGAGGAGCAAGAGTTTTTGGGTTGATGCTCTCTATGTTCCAGCTTGTGTCTCTGACTGTATTTGTTACACTGTGCAAGAACATGTGCACATTTGTTGTATTGTGCTTTTCATGTCTTAAGGTTGAATGGGTCATTGATTGTCATCAGCCCCTTCCAGCCACATGATTTATGTTGCGGAGGCACCGCAGCTCTGTTTCTTTCCGAAGAAACACACCCTTCTCTTGGATTGAGTACTTTGTAAATGTACAGTAATGAGAGAACTCTTGTCTCTGCCCTCTTCAACCCCTTCATAGTGGAATTCAAAACCGAGACAAAGCTGATATCTCTGTATTAGCATTTTAGTATCATCATATAGTCTTATAGGGATGTTTGTTTAAAAGGGATACGGGTTGGAAATGAATTTGAAAAAAGCCTGAATTTGTTTTCTTTGATTTCAATGTGAGAATAAACATAACTGATGTTATTGAAGAAAACAAGAGTAATAGTTGAATTAAACACTAGAACTGATGAAAGGCAATTTCACTTGTGAAACAACAGATTGATTTTGTCATTTGACACAAAAGTCATTGATATTGATTAAGAGATCAGATGTTGCTGTAATGTTTTATGTTGAAGACAGTTTCCAATGTAACATTGAAGGTCTAATGTACTGTAATAGTCTCTCTTCGGTTTCTACACATCTATTTTCTTTGAGAATACCTTTTTAGAGGCAATGTCCAATTTAAAATAATTCCTCTTGAGTGGGTTTCTATTCTCATGGGATCTTGGAATCTCTGCTGTAAGAGTTTCTTTCCACCCTGTTGAGTCTTTGGTGAAACAGATCCTGGCACGAAGAACTTTCTCTCTTTCTTATACCTTATTTCCTGTTGGAAGCAGTCCCAATACAATCCTCTTTTTTTTCTTTTTTTTTTACAGACAACAGGCATCTGCTTGTGTTTTAGGAAATGCAAAGACTCAGTCTTTGTTATCCTGTCACTGAATCTAAGCAGTTTAACAAACTATCTAAAGGCTGTAGTAATTTCACTTTTGTCAGTGCAGTCTGACACATATTATGACAGTTATTTAAAGTAAAAGAGAAGATAACAAATGTGTCCCCCCACCCTGTTCTCAAATTGCTTGTGCTTTTAATGTAAAGTAATCCTCTCAATTAGGTATCAGTGACATTAAGTGCCTCTGGTGTAAGTGTCCCTTCACAGATCAGAGACCTAAGCATGCTTTTCTCAATGTAAGAGAAAGATAGAAAGAGTTCGGCTTTTGAGCCAGCCCCCTGTGAGCTGCTGTGTGCCATGATTCTGGAAAGTAGCCAGAAGCCGCTTTCTTTGCCAAGTATTTTACCAAGCCAAACGGTAGCACATCTGACGAGAAACTGTGTACAGTCAGAAAAAGACAAAATAAATAATATAGAATCTGGGACTAGTTTAAATGAATGCCAAAGACCTCCCTCTCTGACCATTTCCCAAACCTTCCAGATGGTGTTTAAAGCAGTGGTTTGTATGGGCATTTACAATGACCTGCATCTAAGGCTCTTTTCTCCTCTTGATTTAATGTATTTTTCCTCTGTAGCTTCTGCTTACAAAGGTTGCTGACTGATAAGCGTAGTGCTAGGGCTGTTTAGGGATCTTTTTGGCTGCAGCACAGGAGCTGGCAGCAGGGTCATCTCTGTGCTGACCTGGACATGGTCTTAAGGATTACACTCTTCAAAACAGGGTCTTTCTGCTCTGATTACAGTGAAGCTAAAGGTCACTGTGTGCAGCCCATACATTCAAAGAGGCAACAAAAAAAATGTCATTTAAACAATGTTCTGAGTCAAGCAGGAGAAGAATTGATTTTTGTCTCCTCTTTTCCAATTTACGGAAATGGCTAAATAAAATGAGAGTCATCTGCGCCTGGTAATTCTTTTCAGTAAGCAGTGAAAATGAATTTAATGATCAATGTGGCTCTAATGTTTCTTGCATGAATAGGCATACTCCCACTTAGACTCCACTGAATTTTTTTCACAAACAAAGAAATATGGTAATTCTTATAATTTCATCACTTCAATGGCTCCTGCAGTCCTGAGATACAGTTCCTCTGTTGTAATTAAAAGCTGTTAAAAAAAGAAGAATATAAAATAATCACTTTGTGATTAAAGCTAGGTTCCACCTCAGAAGAGCAGTGCACCAATTCCTCTCAATCATTTCAAACTTCCAAACATGTTTATTCTCTCCTGGAGGAGCTGCTGTGGTCAAATGAACACCCTCTGCTTCCTCTCCTATAGGTTCATAACAGGAACTTGCTGTCATTGGACTTTGATCGAATCACCAGGACTGAAAAGGTCTACGATGACCACAGGAAGTTTACGTTACGGATCCACTACGACCATGCTGGCCGGCCCACTCTGTGGGCGCCAAGCAGTCGTTTGAATGGAGTCAATGTCACCTATTCACCTGGAGGGCATGTGGCAGGTATCCAAAGAGGTACCATGTCTGTTCGCATGGAGTATGACCAGAATGGCCGAATCACGTCCCAGATATTTGCTGATGGAAAATCGTGGAGCTACACTTACCTCGAGAAGGTATGAATTGTTGGTGCTGCAGTGATGATTAAATTGTTTCAAGATAAAAATGTAATATAAGACGGTTGGGACATGTTGTACAGATCATTTATGGAGGTTTGTTTGTGTAAGAAGCTTGACGGGAGATTTTAGACTGGAGTTAAAAGTTAACTTGTAATACTCCAGCAGTGTTTGTGCAGCATTATCAGGCTCCAGCACAGATATCAGCAGAAATGTAATTAAAACCTGTCTGGTGCACCACAGACATTGTACTTTGTTACCGCAGTCTGACAGCAATGCTCAACCTGAAATAGCTCTGATGAAATGTCACTTTCTACTCACTAATTGAAGGAAAGACTGTTGGGGAGAAGGTGAAGAGATCCAGTTCTGCACCTTAGACATATGTAATGTGAAAAAGGAAGCCAATCACCTTGTTAATAGTTTCAGCAACCTCTAAGTGATGAGATGCTGGCAGGTTGTTGTGACAGCTTTAGAACTGATTCAAAGATATCATTTATTGGTCCAAGTAAGGTGCTAATAGATTTTTCAAAGCAGCCTTTTCATCTCTTAAACTGGGGGAGGCAGTTTATTGTTGGCGTCAATGGGCAACCTTTCAGCATAGTTCAAGTGGTACCCCAGGGTAGGCAGTTTTCTGAAAAGAAAAAAGAAAAGAAAAAAAAGTCAGAATTTGCAAACACAGCCCTCATCCTGAAGCCCTCTCTGTCCTAAGAGATGACATTCCAGAGATGGAGAGAAAATGTTGCTAATAGTTGCTAAAACTATTTCCAACATTTTCTCTCCATCTCTGAAATGCTTTGGTGATATTGTGATCTCTTTTTTTGATAAGTCTGCCTTTTTTGGGTTGTGTAGGCAAAACAAAAGAAGACTTTTCCTGCCAGATATTCCACCATTGAATCAGGCTTTCACTATCTGTAGGGATGTTCATGCGCATGTGTAATTGGACAGCTAATAGGAACACCCTCTCTCTGAAATGACCTTGGATTGATTGGACAAAGTCTCCCATCACTAGCTACATTTCTAAAGCCTGAAAACAGAGCCAAGAGGAGGTTCAGCAGTCTAGTTTTCTCTCAGACCACTTGAATTACAATATTCTAAAAGGTTGTTATGGAATTTTTGCCCAATGACGTCAAAAATAAACTGCCATCCCCAGCTTTAAGGAAATCCTAATGTCAGAGGGATATCAACAACTCCACTTTCATGATGGGAATTAGATATGGTCTGAATCTGACTTGCATGCATAATGTGTTATTGCTTTTGACATTTTGCTGGTACTTTAGTGGTATAATAGCCTTGCGTCTTGTACATTCCCAATCTACACTTAGTGACAGTGCACAGTATGTAGGTATGTAAGGAATAGATTCAAAGTAGCCTATTTGTTTATATAATTTATATTATATATCATTTTTATATTCTTAAATGTTTGTGTAATTGTAATTGCTGGTACTAGACATTAAGTAATGTCTATTTTGTAATCAATATCCTAATTTTATTTGAATTGTGTCTTATTTTGTGATACTGTGTGCTTATCTAGAGAGCAGATATAATAAATATAAATGAATCTTTCACTGTATTTAAATTACTCTTAAAAATATTCTGACTATTTCCTCCTCTCTTTACAGTCCATGGTACTGCTGCTCTACAGCCAGAGGCAGTATATCTTTGAATTTGACAAAAACGACCGACTATCTTCTGTGACCATGCCCAACGTGGCACGGCAGACCCTCGAGACCTCTCGCTCCATTGGCTACTACAGAAACACCTACCGGCCCCCTGAAGGTAACGCTTCAGTGCTCCAGGACTACAGTGAGGAAGGCCAGTTGCTGCAGACCACCTACCTGGGTACAGGCCGCAGGGTCATCTACAAATACGGCAAGCTTGCCAAGCTACTGGAGATCCTCTATGATACCACACGCATCGGTTTCTCCTACGACGAGGTAGCAGGCATGCTAAAGACAGTCAACCTGCAGAGTGAGGGCTTTACCTGCACCATACGCTACCGTCAGATCGGCCCGCTGATTGACAGACAGATTTTCAGATTCAGTGAAGAGGGCATGGTCAACGCCAGATTTGACTATGTCTACGACAACAGTTTCCGCGTCACTAGCATGCAGGCTGTCATCAATGAAACACCGTTGCCGATCGACCTGTATCGCTATGACGACGTGTCTGGCAAAACAGAGCAGTTTGGCAAATTCGGAGTAATCTATTATGACATCAATCAAATTATCACCACGGCGGTGATGACCCACACCAAACATTTTGATGCCTATGGCCGAGTGAAGGAGGTCCAATATGAGATCTTTCGCTCGCTCATGTACTGGATGATGGTGCAGTATGACAACATGGGACGAGTGGTGGCCAAGGAGCTAAAGGTCGGGCCTTATGCCAACACCACGCGCTACACATATGAGTATGACGCCGACGGTCAACTCCAGGTGGTCTCCATCAACGACAAGCCTCTTTGGAGGTACAGCTATGACCTGAACGGCAACTTGCACCTCCTCAGCCCTGGAAACAGTGCTCGCCTCACGCCACTACGCTATGATATCAGAGACCGCATTACCCGCTTGGGAGATTTCCAGTACAGAATGGATGAGGACGGTTTCCTCAGGCAGCGAGGGAATGACTACTTTGAGTACAATTCAGCCGGCCTGCTGGTTAAGGTGTACAACAAGGTGAGCGGTTGGAACATCAAATACCGTTATGATGGCGTGGGCAGGAGGGTGTCCAGTAGAAGCAGCACGGGCCACCACCTGCAGTTCTTCTACGCTGATTTATCCAGCCCCACTCGGGTCACCCATATGTACAATCACTCCAGCTCCGAGATCACGTCGCTGTACTATGACTTACAGGGACACTTGTTTGCCATGGAGCTAAGCAGCGGGGATGAGTTCTATGTGGCCTGTGATAACATAGGAACCCCTCTGGCTGTGTTCAGTGGCTCAGGACTCATGATCAAGCAGGTCCTCCATACAGCCTTTGGAGAGGTTTACCTTGACACCAACCCCAACTTCCAGCTCATAATCGGCTACCAGGGAGGCCTGTATGAGCCTCTCAGTAGACTGGTCCACATGGGCAGACGGGACTATGATGTCCTTGCCGGCCGCTGGACAACACCTAACCATGATATCTGGAAACGCCTCAACAGCAACCACATTGTGCCATTCAACCTGTACATGTTCAAGAATAACAATCCTCTCAGCAACAACAAGGCCATAAAGTGCTACATGACCGGTAAGTTCACTTACCATACCTATGTTTTACAGAGATGAGAGGACTTTTTTTTTTTAAAGAAATCTCCACAAACATTCCCCCTTAACCCTTATTTGCAGAGGATTGGATTCCATTGGTAATTGGTTAAAATGTGTTACAAAGCATCAAAACATCTATAGAAAATTCTCAAACCACAGCTGCCCTCCCCTGCAAAGTAACAAGATGAAAACTTGCCAAGGTCACATTTCAGGCTTTTAGACAGTTTGTATTTGATATTTAAAAGCAACAAAACAGCTGTAACTACAAATAAGTAGGAAAATAATCAAAACAATTATTTGAATTCTTTAAAGTAACTGTGTATGAAAAGCACTTGACAGATGTTAAGTGAGTCCTACTAGAGCAATCAATGATGCATATAACTTTTTTATGGTGTTAACATTACAGGTGGGGAGGAGAGGGGCCCCTTGTCCTCATTCCTGTTTGAAATTGCTATTGCTTGCAGTTCAGCAAACAATACTCATTTAAAGTTTTTTTTGTCAAATTTGGTGTGTTTTTATTCTAAACAAGCCATAAATAGAAGAACAGACCCAGCCAAAATTAAATTGAAAAGCATTGTGCTAGAGAGGCTTTTACAAGCTCCTCACAGGAACACTGAGGTTGTTTTTTTGCTCTGGTGTTCGTGTGTGTGTGTGTGAGTGTGCGTGCGTGCGTACATATGTGCTTTTGCGTGTGCCCAGTGGCTATCGTTTTGAAAGTGCTCAAAGGGAACAATGCTGTACGGCAAAGCCCCCTCTGTTGTTGAACACTCAGGTCCCTTCCCAGAAATATCACATCGTTTTGTGTTGCTTTGTGGTAGGGAGGAGGTAAATGGCAGTGAAAGCACCCCAGTGGAGAAGGAAAGCACAATGGATCCATAGAAACCTAAGCCAGGGCTGGTTGTATCAACCTCTTTGGCTGGAAGGGAAACAACATTTTTAAGGATACTCTGTGAATACTCTGTGGTAAAACCAATCGGCTTCAGTCAGATCTCATTCACAAATGTGATATTTAATTCTCTATGTTCAATCTGGATTATATTTACTTGATAATGCGTATGTTGGCTTTTAAATAATTCTTTTTATACCTTTTATCCTTTATTTATTTACCTATAGACGATACTGAGGTGAAAAATAGTCTAGGCTTCTACTTATTTCTGTTCAACAAAGCCATTTAGCCGCCTGCCAAACAGAAAGGCGTTCAGCTTCACAATCCACCATCAGGGGCTGACTGGCATTTGAATGTTAAGCAGACTGTTAGATATACTGTAGTGGGTCTGCCTCAATTGTGATTGATGGCGCTGACATTTCCCTTCCTTTCATTAAATTATCAGGGTCCTTTCATTGTCCTCAAACAAATTCTTATTTAAAAAAGCTTTGTCAGGTGCAACAATGTGGCAGTGCCAATCTGTGACAAACTTGCCCCCCAAGTGTCACAGCAATGATTCTGCTGTCCATTGCAAACACATTGAAAGAGCCAGGAAACAAATGGCTCTGATTTAACAGGTTTCCATTCCAATCTTGTCTGTAGCTTTCTCTGTGATATTCAGAATTAATGACAACTCATCACATGGGATGACAGTAGCAACTATAACCACAGGGCTGGTGGCTGCTATAAGACAAATCACATTACCATGATTACATGGATTTGAATCCCAGACACGTCACTTTCCTCAGCATCTCATTAGGAAAAAAATTATTGCAGAAGAACCCGCTGAGTTTTCAAAATATCTCATGTGTGAAGTCTGGGCTGCTTCAAAATGACGTGAAATTACAGTATATAATTATCAGCACAGCAGACACTCTCAGATGTCACTTGGCTTTTTCCCCGGCCCCAGCTGTGTGTCATTAGTGCGGCACCTGCAGGAGTGGACATGAATCAGTGCCACCATCCTCGAGTGTTTATTATAGCTTGTCCACTTTCACAAACAAATCAAGTGCTCAGACCGAGGGATGAGTATTTCAAGAAGACAGCCACTTGACCGCAGAATGCCAACTGTTAAAATTGAACAAATCAATTCCTAGTGTTTTTTTATGGTTTCTCTAGAGCCAGAATAATTGTGTGTGTAGTGAAATGTGGTTTATGTAAATCACCGATTCAACGTTTTGATCCCTCCTCCGCAGATGTGAACAGCTGGTTGGTGACCTTCGGCTTCCAACTATACAACGTCATCCCTGGCTATCGCAAACCAAACACAGAGGCCATGGAGCCATCCTACGAGTTAGTCCGAACCCAGATCAAGACACAGGAGTGGGATAGCACTAAGGTAAAGCAGTCACTCTCACCCTTTCAACTTTACCACATATCACCCTCTTCAACTTTGCGCCCTTCCTTTCCAACATCATTAGCAAATAGACATGCTCTGCGTAGCCACACTCCCAGAGGAGCTGCCAGCTATCAGGCCAAAACACAGCCCAGTGAGCCAGGTCCCTGCTCCCAGTCCTCATCTGGGGGAATGGGGTCAGGCTAAACAGCTCTTGTAATTGTCCTGCCATTAGGGAAATTCACTATCCATTCCCTCCACCACTGCCCATTGATTTCATCTCAGCCTTACACCGTTAGCCAAGGCCTGAGAAGTAGTAGACATGCTCTGATTCCCGCGTTTATCAGCCCTTTTAAGTTGCCTCCAACTCACCTGAATTATTGAAGAGGCCACTGTTGTCTTGGGTTTGGTTACAGCTAGACGAGTGAATGCCACCCATCAGGAGGCCAGATTCATGTTGAGTAACACTCTGGCTGCTACCTTAAAGGTGCAATGTGTAAGATATGCCAGAATTGGAACTTAAAACATGTGAAGAGGTAAGAGGTAGTGTTGACGTTAAAGACGTCTATGTATTGTGTTGCAGAGATATCTACTGAAATCAGCATCTAACTGACTAGTTCCGCTCCGTCCAGTCTTGTAATACCACGTGTTCCTCTAGAGGTGACAGTGAGTCACTGTAGCTTTAGTCTGCCCTCAGACCAGAGGAAGAAGAAGTGCAGCTGCCTGACTCGCTTGTAAATATTACAGCCATGTTCCGTGTCTGTTTTATATTTTGTTTATTAGATTACATTCATTCCTCGCTTCGTCCTCACTGCTGCCAAGAGCCTGTTTCGCAGAGAGTATAGCTGTTGGCAGCCGCGGGAAACGCCGTAGCTTCAGTTAGCAGTTAGCTGGAGTTCAGCCACAGCACCGGGGAGCTGCAAACTCTGTTGCTGCGGTTACACGGGTCCACCAGCCCGCTGTGACTGCGGGCGCTGGGGCTTGTTCTGGCTGAGCTCAAGTCTCTTCGGCCGCTGACTGGGGCTCCGTCTGACTGGGGCTCCGTCTGACGGAGGCGGCTGCTGGCTCGGCCGACCTCTCTCCTCCCCCAGTGGGCTGCTCTCCCGGCTGCGCTGCCCCCGGGAAGACAAGACGAATATGCGGTCGTTTTCTAGTTTCTGCCACTTTGGATTTAGTCCAATAAACGTAACTTCACACGGACTACAGCCCCGGTTAACATCAGTGCGCAGTAAACACAGATGGATCAGCTCCACATGAAGATTATAAGACAACAGTGTTTTTTGACCGGCTCTCAGAGTTTCAGCAGTTTGGTCGAATTTTGGTATTCTTGCCCACTGACTGACTGACAGGCATCAAACAGGAGTAAATGCAACACAATATAAAGAATATATTAGAATACAATAAATATGCCAAACTACTACAACTAAAATGTAAACATAAGAGATTGTATGGACCCAGTTTACAGAAAAAATACTCCTCTATATTTATTTGGAGCAGGTGGCTTGGAATTACACATTGAACCTTTAACACAGTGAGTATTTGTTATAAAACATTTGTAAGACTAAAAATTACTGGCCAACCAACCATAATAAGCAGGCAAATCAACCAGGCATAATAAACAGAGTAAGCAGTGATGTGTGACACTGTATACTTTCATTTTCAATACTAAGTTTAAAGCATTTAAAATACGAAGTAAAAACCAAGACATGTACCTAATGTATTCCATTTTATATCCTCAACAATTTCATTTTCTTCTGTGAAATTAGACATAATTATATCAAATTTCGCTGTCAGTATAACCCACATTATTTTTTACATTTTCTTTTTGATTACTATTATTTTTTGTCAAGTGTGTGTCGAGCCTGGGACTGACTAATGCTTGCTGCTTGTGCCTGACACGCAACTGAGAATCTATGAAGTCACCGAAGGTACCAATCTACAAAGGAGCTGCACAGAGGAAATATCCAATTGAATCCAAAGACACAACAGCTGTTTCCATAAAAAAAATATCTGAGAGTAGACATGATGGAATAGGGTTGTACACTAAAAATAAATAAATGCAATTTCTGCCTTTTTTTTAATAAATGATAGCTTAATAGAATAAGTTTAATTTCTAAGGAAATCACAATGGGTTAGATTGTGTTTTTTGAAGTAAAACCATAATTTCAGAAAGGGAACAAATTGCTTACATTTTTACCATCACTTTCTTGGATTAACTTGATAGAAGAAGAAGAAGTTTTATGTTTGTTTCACTCAGAAGCACTCAAAGGTCCATTTGAGTAATAATAACATTTAAAGCTATTTGCTCATCTAAAAAAACAGCCTTTCAAGTATATATTCAAGAATACCCATGATAGACTGTACTAAAAAATGACATAACTGAGGCTTTAAATAGCAGAGTTTGTGAGGGAGCTCTTCCCTCAGCACAACTCTGGAGTATATACTGTAAATGATATGTAAGGAAAGATAGGGATAATTCGTCTCTACCCTGTGTATGAGCCGAGGCATGATATTCTTATCTAGAACTCCTGCTTCGAAAATGGTGATCTGAGCTGGTAAATGCCACGTTGATCCTCACCGCAGATGGACAGACCAGTCTAATTAAATGAAGGTTTCTTTCAAGCATGAATATAGCTTTAAAACTACACATGGTACATTCTGTACACTTGGCATTTTATCATATACAGGAGCATGCCTGCCTTTCTATCTCATTTAAGCCCCTATTTCGACATGCTGCTGAATCCGCGCACAGATTGAAAAATGCCGTGTGGGGCCAGACAGATGAGGTTTGTGCTGCACAAGGCTTGATCTCTCATTTTGGGTTGTGCTGGAGGCTGATTGCACCCCGTACTATGTGAATGATGCCTCTCTGGGTGTGTCCCAGGAGGCTGTTTCAGTAAAGTGGAGGACATTGCCCCCTATCCCCCCACCGCCCCTGGGACAACTGACCGGGTCACACTGTTGGCACGGTAAACAAACATGGAGTGGCATGGTGTGAAGTGTCCCCCCAGGCCATTTCTCCCAGGGGGCCCGGCAACACAGCTGCACCCACCCACCCACTCCCTCATATGTTTCCTCTTCATGCAGGATCTGATGCAGTGTCACGTCAAACAGCAGGCAGATATGCAGGTCACTGCCTGCTCCACCCTCCTCAGCCCCACCCAATCCCCCCGCCTGTAGCCACCCTCTAACAGAGACAGAATTAGAAACTGTCAGGAGGACCTTGGATGTGACTGGTTGACTCCTCGGGACGCTCACAGCCTCTTATCTTTGGGGATGGCAAGAAGGCACAGTGTTTGAGAGCCTTTTTGTTGCTGCTCAGACAAGTTCAGGCAACTGTCTCACTGTGTGTTGGCCAGCTTCCATTTCATATCACTCTCCTCATTTTAACATCTCTCTTTCTTCCTGAGGAGTATCTCTTGTCATGTAGTATTAGGACAAAGTATTCATTTTGGCTCAAGGGAATGTGGTATCTATACAAAACTTTGATCCCTAAAGGAATGATATATATATATATATATATATATATATATATATATATATA